>BROG01000499.1:0-252500 GCA_030159075.1 Atrina japonica | reverse complement strand
GTAACTAACAGCTATGTAGTTTGACTTTATTTGACCATAAAGGAAACTCAAATCATAAGCATATTTTCTTTTTAATTGTTTAAAGACGATGTTTATTTTCGACTTATCATATAAGTACAATTTTTTTCACGCGAAATAACATTTGATGTAATTTGATACTATATTTATATATTACAACCATTGAGAGTAAACCCCTTCCCGATAATATTAAATATTATTTTCAAATAATGATGACCGCCAAGGGATAATTTACTAAAACAAATCATTGGGATATGTCTTATATCATCTCGGAACTCTGACTCCTTTTATAAGTTGAAGCTGAACAGATGAAGTCATATTTACAGAATCAATCGTCCTGGATATTTGTTTTCGTCCCCTTTGTTGTTAAACTATAACTTTGGAATTATGTTAATAATACAATAAATTTCTTATCATCAAAATAATACTGAAGGTATACTTACCAAAAAGTAAGACACAACATATATATACCATCATGTATATCTGAACGTATTACCTAATACCCACGATGTGATGTAGCGATGCTGCAAATAATTGATGGAATTGCAATCGTTTTTGATCATGTTAATTCTGATTGCTGTAGGCAAATGAGCACAATAACAAGATGGCAATTTCAGGAAAATAAACAGAAAGAAAAGCTTTAATTAGGATTTAATAGGATTTTATGGCTGATGTAAATCAAATGTAATCATATCTTGTTATCAAATAGAAAGCAGTTTGTGCAGAAAAACCAATTTTATTACACAAACAATGCACAAAAATATCTGAAATGATTCGTATAATATGGTCATTATAATTAGTCGTCAAACAGACCACGGTAAAGTTTTTTTCATTGAGAGAAAGAGACAGACAGGTAGACAGAGACACACAATAGACAAAGATAGGCCAGGGGCTCACACAGAGAGCGAGACAAAGAGAAAAATAGCGAGAAACAGAGACAGGAAGACAAAAAGAGGGAGACCCAGAGAAAGAGAGAAACAGAAAGAATAGAAAGATATTGTCTCCACAACAATAATTATAGTTCTACACCACATTCACCATTTTCATTCAGCTATTAATGACCCCCAGTTTAATGGTGGAATAGGATTCTGATTACTTATGCGTCAGGGAACGTAACACGGGAGATCAGTGCATTATTGACCGCCAATTACGTTATAAGATTTAGTAACGAAATAAAAGTTTACGTACAACCACATATCTATGCGCAATCAAATTTGTTCCACTTCTTATCTGAGTCATTTTCGTATGTTTCAAACTGAATGGTATATGTGATTCAAAATGGTAAGATATCTGTTCAGATGTACTATGAAAATGATTTATTCCTGCAATTAATGTTTTGACAAAGTTATTTATACCGGCAAATCAAAATACCTACAGACAAAGTGACAGAACACATTACTCACAATCACCTGAAGGAATATTTATTTTACCTGGTGAATTCCTGTCTATGAGGTCTGTAACACATTTCCCCTGAACAGAAAGACCTTACGTCCACAGACATATCAAACAACATTGAAATAAAACTTTATAAAAGTAAAAGGGCATTGGATGAGTTTGATAAAAATATATATATTTCGATTTTTGTCTACTTTTTTATAATTGTACTTGATATACAATAACAAGTAAGAGCTGTACACAGACATAAACAATTTTCAACTACTATATATTTTTGGAAAACAAGGTTGGGTCCAGTGCGGTATGCATATACAAATAGTAAGGTTGAATTTATCAATTGCAAGTGAATAATTGCCAAACTGGTTCTCAAGCAATTTTCAAAAATACAAATTGGAATGCAAGAATGTTTTTGCCTGTGTATATATCTTTTTGTAATTTCAAATCAGTCTAAGTAGTACAAAAGGAACAAAATGTTTTTGAAAAAACACAATTAAAGTCCATTTATTATCAGACATAAAACCAATGACAACAATTGTCTATTGTAAAGTAAAAAAGAAGTACCAATTAATAATCGAAACTCAAGTCCATTTGAACAAGACGATTTAGATGTGCAAATGGTTTCAACATGAAGAACAATTGCGAATCTCAAACGGGAAAGGACCAGGTGTCCGGAAGGAGTCAGCGTCTCCTATTGGCATGCCACACCCATCGCAAACGATCCATGTAAAAATAGATGTACAATTTTAATGGAAGACATAAGACTTTGTTATGTCAAATATCCGGTCAATGTACTCATCTTCGAGAGAAGTTTAATTTGCATAGTTCTGTCTTGGTATATAGGAAATAGACGTACCAATATTCGGTTTTAATCTTACAACAATTTCCGATTTTTCATGAGCAAAATAAACTTAGGATTTCTGATATGATATATTCCATTTTATTTCACAGAGATATGAGTCTGTAAGAACAATTAACTTGTTTGTTCGAAAGTAACACATTTCCCCAAGGTTCGGTAATTTAGATCATAACAATTGACTTCACATTTGACGCGCTGAATTTCTAAATAACTTCTGTTATTCTCGCACCCTTGAATACATGTCTGAAGGGAATGATCAGTTCTAATCAAACAATTATACACATATGTGTAAGTTAGAAACCGTGGTTTTGTTTGACCAACTCTTGGTCCTTGTAATCTAACCGTTGGTCGTAAAGCTGGTTGATGGACTGGCTGTACATGGTAAACGATACGAGTTTGCTGTGGTGTGATAACGCTTAATGGTAGTGTTTCTCTAACAACTGGTTGGGGTGTCTCTTGCACGACAGGTTGTGGTGCTGCTTTGACTGTTTCGAGTGCGGGAGGAGGTTGTGGTGCTGCTTGGACAGTTTCGAATACAGGAGGTGGAGACTCAACTACAACACTGCTGCGACTCGATGGAACAACATCTTGTGGTCTATGTTCGCGTGGAGTAATACGTTTGTGCTCCATTGTTCGTCCCTCTGCCCATTTAAATGTTCGTGAATTCGAAGTCGATGCTCCCTGGATTGTATGTCTTACCTGTCCATTGGTGCTTGATGTGATAAAGGTAATGATGAACAAGAAAAACCATGTTGCATTCATCATCTGAAAAAGACGAAGTTTTAAGATAAAAATCAAATGCAAATTGACAACATGCTTATATGAGCAGTAAATGTTTAAGACGTTACCACATATCAATTCACATCCATTGATATGGGTGTATAACTTCACCATGCATTGCTCTACTTTTCAAGTTCAATTCCTTTAAAGGGAAACGTTATACAAGAATATAAACGGATAATCGAAACTCCAAGTCTACATTGATTGATTGATTGATTGATTTTTTTGTTTTACGCCATACTCAACAATTTTTCAGTCATATGATGGCGTCCAGTTTTTATTGGTGGGGGAGAAACCCCGGTTACCCGGGTAAAGACCACCGACCTTCCGCAAGAAAACTGGCAAACTTTCCCACTTACTTCGAAATCACCCTAGCGGGATTCGAACCAGAGGTGAGAGGCCTAGTGATTTAAAGCGCAATGCTCTAACCGCTCGGCCACGGAAGCCCCCTCCAAGTCTACAAGAATATGACAAATTAGATCTACAAATGGTCTCAACATGAAGAACAACTGCGAATCCTAAACGGAATGAGACCAGATGTCCGGAATAATAAAAAGTTAAAGGAGAAAATTTATGTTCAATGTTGACTTTAAATGGATACATTTAATTACAACTACAGTCGAACCTGGGTATTTTGATTGAAGGCGTAGATTTTATCAAATGGAACACATAAGAAACGGATTATAATGGTAATAATTCCATTTCGCCTCGGAGTCAAAATCATATCAAATAAAGCATTATTGCAATGTAATAGGGTTGAATATATGGAGGTTCAACTGTAATTTGTTTTACTAATTTAGTCTTTCAGATTTCAACATATTCATATTCCTTACAGTTTTGTTTTGTAATTAATAAATACAAAAAGAAACAAAAAAAAACAATTATAGATAATCGTCATTAGAATATCTGTATTGCCTGTAAAGTTTTATTACATACCGAACAAGGTAATAGTGTACCTGTTAACGGTTACAAAAAAATTCCCAAAAAAGATTCTCTCCCTTGAACAATGTATTATAAACTTACAAAATAGCCTACTCCTCTTTGCCAACTTTGCTGTTTCCATGTTGAAATTTTTTTGTTAAAAAGGTAACCATGGATACACAACTAGGTATACATATTTGAATTAAAGCATACAAAAGAAAAAGAAAATGCGAAAACAAGCGGATCCCATATCCATTTTTTTTTTCAACATTCTTGATATGCCCGGATATTTAAATAAAAATAGAAATATCAATGGGTAGGAGAGATGGTGGAATTAAATATGTAGATCTGAATAAAATAAACTTATATAAGTTTGGATCAATTCTAGTTGGTTCGTAATGCAAATAAATATGACAAAAATAATAAAATAATACGAAAAAGAGAACACAACTATTGTCATTTTTGTGTCACGAGTAAATAAATTTACGAACTTTTCGGAAAAACAAAATGAATAATAATAATAATAATAATAATTATAATAATAATAATAATAATAATAATGATGATGATGATGCTGAAGAAGAAGATGTTGTTGTTGTTGATGATGATGATGATGATGATGATGATGATGATGATAATGATGAAATAATGATAGAATCATCGAAAATACAAGTTGAATATATAAAATAGAGATAAAAAATAATAAAAAGAATCTCAATGCAAAGTTATTCCACAGACTCAACAACATGCAAAGAGAAGACTTTGGAGCTAAAAATTACAATTACTCGTTTTTCGAGATCTCGAAGAAAAACTATAGAATATATTATGTATCTGTTGTTAATCTAATGTTTGTACTGCGTCGCATTTTTTGTGACATTAATTAACCTGCAATCATGAACACATTTTTCGCATTATATTAAACGCATGTTGATATATACCTGTAAACAGAGATCATAGATAATTGGTAATTTTCAATAAAAAAAGGTTTAAGACTCACACTATAGGCCGTGCGTGAATATATCCTCTATTCCATTCAAACAGTAATTATACCTTCGTTTTATTTACGTGTTAACGCTCATTTATATCATATACTGCCTCATTAACATGCCTTCATTAATTAGTTATAATATCAATTTCAATATTTTGACAATGTCACAGTTCAGTTTTATAGCGTCTTACCTAATTACGTATTCTAATCGTGTCTGATATTGACAATCCGAAGACATATGTCATTCATCTGCACGTATGGTTTATTTTCTTAACATTTCGTTTATTCATATCACTTATAGTAACTAAACTTACAATTGAATGCAAGTGTTTGAGGTAGTCCGAGGCTCGAGCTATTCCAGGTACGAGCAATAAATGCGAATGACGCATAGCTTAAATACAATTGTGTACTATTAAACGCATTGCATTCTTGCATTATACACATTATACACATATCATTTAATCTTTATTTAAAGGAATTTAAGAAAAGTAATATGCAGTGGAAAGTGATATTTCCATTAGGTACGAGTCGAACGTCGAACATTGCAGAGCATTAATCATAACAGGGGTCACTAGTTCTACGATATATTGCAATATTTTAATGACATTTACAATCTTTGGATTAATTTTACATCCGAATTGTTTTAACTATTAAGTTTAATTTTTCATATTTCGCATGATTTGTGAAATGGATTTCCATATCAAGAACTTCCCATTTCTATGTAGTAATATTCCATCTTTTCCTGCCTATGGCGTTTTCATTTCACAACTTATACGTTATGCCAGGACATGCTATTCTTATGTATGTTTTATTGTGAGAGCGAAACAACTCGCCAATAAACTACTTACACAAGGTTACGTTGTTGAGCGCTTGAAATCGTCGTTAAAGAAGTTTAATGTTCGATACGGGGATTTTGTTAGACATTATGAAGCCCCCTCTCAGTAATATTAGATAGTATTACAGTGGTTACTCTTAGACGGATTTCGGCTATACTTTTAGAGATATTATTTGACCTTGTATGAAACCACTATATCTTTAGAAAACTTACATACTTTTCAAATTGGAGCTCAACTGATGAAGTCTAATTGACAGAAACGATATCGTCTTGAGCATTATAACTTTGGTATTATATTTATAATGTAGTATTCTGGAACACGGCCACAGACAGTGATTCCTTTCGCCAGTCGTGCTTTTCACCGAAATTGACCTTTTCACCAAACTTTATCTTTTCACCGAATTTGACCCGTTCATCGAACTAGAAAGGTTTCTATGAAACATTTGCGGTGGATGTGGCATGCTAGCAGAGGACACTGACTCCTTCCAGACACCTGGTTTTATCACTTGTGGGTTCGCAATTGTTCTTTATGTTGAGACCATTTGCACATCTAATTCGTGGTGTTTTAATGAACTTGAGTTTCGATTATCAGTAACGAAATATAAACAATATCAAATACCAACATATTAATATCCCGGAAGTGCGCACTTTTTCACATTAATATCCAGGATGACCACACATCATCACATTAATGGCTTAATCATGGTTTTTCTCAGTTATACCTAGTTTTTCTCCAGTTGAACCTAGAACTGAGAAAAAGTCGGTTTAACAGCGCCACAGCCACATTAATGCGTATTAATGTGATTTTGCCGCAGTTAAACCTGGTTTATCTCAGTTAAACCCAGTTTTAGTGTCTCCAGTTAATGTGAGTTACGAGTAATACTAGGATTAACTGGAGAAAAACTAGGTTTCACTCGTAACCCACAGTAATTGGAGAAAAAAATGGTTTATCTCTAGAAAAACTGTGTTTAACACACTATAGTGATTTTGGCGTACTTTATCAGTTAAACCTATATTTTCTTCGTAAACTTAGATTTTCTCAAGTTAAACCAAAATTTTCGTAGCAACCAGCATCAATTGGAGACGAATTAATTCGTAACCTTATTAAAAACGTAATTTTCAAATGTATGTAAAATGAACAATATAGAAATGACAGAATTTGGATGGGTTCAATACGTCATTAGTTTGTGCTAGAATCACATAGAGAAAAAGTTTCAAACACGTGTTTCACCCAGATTAATTCTGTTTGAAACTTTCCTTTATATAATTCTAGTACGGGTCGATTATTTTTCGAAATCACCATCATTCATTCGTTCTAAGAATTTGCATCCCATAATGATCGCTGATACGAACTAATAGCGTTCTAACTCACACAGATGTTGTCTTGTACAGTGTTCATTGACAAATAAGAATATGTTAAAGATGAATAATAAATTGAAATTCTTGAGAAAGTCATTGAACAACATAAGACGGGAAATTAACAACCAGACTATGTAACAAATATGAATATTTTGACTTTCCTATTGTCAACTTTCCACATTTAACTAGTAATATACTTTTCCGGCCGCATATGATGTTTACATCTCGTAGATGATAAGATATGTTCAACATATGTGTATTTCATACACATAGGAAACTGTTCAATGACAAGTTGCTGGCACAAAGATGGCATAATTAACGGTCAATACAATGACCTTGTTTGAAATTTCATTGTTTGTCTGCTCGATAGTGGTTGTTGTATCGTCTTTACGACGAGGATTAATTAATGAACAGTTTCTTTTTAATTCAACTGTCATCTCACAGCGGGTGTTACCGGTTAATAGGGGATGTTTACATCCCTGTGCCACCTGATATTCAATTGACTTGAAGTTGATACATTGTACAACAGATCAACACATAGGTAATATCTATAAGCCGAGTCATTTGTTGAATGAATCAAGATGCTGTTTCTTTGTCAATGTTCCAGATGCATTCGCATATATTCAAGAAAGGCGAACAAGAAACATTTTGATAAAAGTAAATTCTGAGTTTCAGAAATTTTATTTCGATAATATTTATGTATAATCATCACTGTAAGCAATAATATTAATATGTGAAAATATGACAAGCAGATAAAGTGTTAAAACTTTATGAATAACTTAAATTGTGATATCATTAATCTGTCATTTTCTACATAAATGTATAGTCTATTAGGTATTGGAAACGATAATGCAATAACCTTCAAAGATCAAAGTTTATGAACACAACTTTATTTACATACATTGTTACCTTTTAGGTGTCAATTACACAATAATAATGTATGTAATTAAAGCAAGATGCGATTTCACTTTAGAGACATTTAGTTGGATTAGATAGATATACATTGTGTATGAAAAGTGATAATAACAATTGTCAATCACTTGCAGATAAATCTGTTCTTACTATACTGGCTGGAGATGAAGGAAGGCCGTGGTTCCAGACATTGTTTGTATTTGATTTTACCACAACTTAGCAATCTTTACACCACTTTTTGTCTTCTCTTTCAATTGTTTGTATTTGATTTTACCACAACTTAGCAATCTTTACACCACTTTTTGTCTTCTCTTTCAATTGTTTGTATTTGATTTTACCACAACTTAGCAATCTTTATACCACTTTTTGTCTTCTCTTTCAATTGTTTGTATTTGATTTTACCACAACTTAGCAATCTTTACACCACTTTTTGTCTTCTCTTTCACAAATAATTTACATGCACGCATTTCTGAAATTTCATGAAGTGAAATCCAACGGCATTTTTCAGGACAAACAAAGCTTAGTTTGTATACTGATGATTTTACAGTCTGACGTATTGTTTATATATATGGTACTGTACAACAAAGATGACAAATGATAAGGGTTCGTTCGAGTGCTGTGACGCGACAGGAATGCAGAAATATTGATATGATACAACACAGCATGGATATAAATTGTTCTGAGATCGAATAATGACACCATCGAATCTGTGGCGTGATGACGTCAGTGAATTCCAATGCTACATGTAATCCAACGTCGCACATAACTTGACACCTTTCTGGAAGACTTTGAAACATTCAATTTCACATTTAAATTTATCTTCTCTGACAACTCTGCTGTCGCAGCTTCCTTTACAATTGTTAACTTGTTGTACCGACCGATACACACACGGCTTTATTCCAGTTTTAGATTGTTGGATTGTTTTGCCTTGCATAATCATTATCACAGAAAACAGAATTACTGTCACTACAACTGCATTAGATAACGCCATCTACAAGAAAAAATAAATCCAATTGTTATATTGACGTTTAAAATTCCCTATGCAAATTATAAGAAAAAATAAGTTACAGTCTTGCTATTAAACATTGCCTACAAACACAGTTTCTCCTCCCCGGTCTTTTAATTTTTACTGTCGGTCATCGCATGATTGCCAACTTGGCATTTCGAATTTCCCGCAATTTCGACACAACTGCAATTTGATTGGCTAATGTTTTAAGCGCCACGGCAAACTTGAACGTCAGTCAGCTGTAGCCTGGGATCCTGGCTAATTGATGGGCCAGGAAGTCAGACTAAGTCATCTGATTCTGGTGTAAACAATATATGCATCAAACCGCTTCGCTAGCTCCGACGAGGAACAACTGACAAAAATTATAAATGTCCGTAAAATTAGAAACACAGTAATGTTAGAAAGGTCGCTGTGGGGTCCTTGGAGATTATTAAGCAAATAGTGTATCTTTAGATTATTAATTAGTGTACAGCGACGAATGTTTGATGTTTCGCGTCGGTCAATAGTCAAAACCTCGGGTGCCAACGAAATTGCTGTTGCCCTCAGACCCAATCAATAATTGTATAATGCAACTTTTATATTGTGACGTAGGTTATCATACGTCAATAAGATGACGTCAACTACAAGGAAAAATATAATAAACGGGTTATGTTATGCAATATTTATATTAGTTATATACCATCTTCACATTTTTCATTGAACTTTAGACGAATGTGTATAATACCTTATGATATATGCCCGGAACTTGTTTTGAGGTACCGGAACTTCTTTTATCTTATATTCATACGCGCTATAACGATGGCAAATATTTGATGCCATTGTACTTTGTTGTGAATTAGGAAGATAACTTTAAATATGAGCAGTGTACCATTGATGAGGACATAGTAGAAATTTTATTGACTTTATATTGTGAAATATTTAAGCCCTTGTTTTTTGGCGCGGGTAATGTACTCGTCAGCTGCCGTGCCATGAACTCGGGGATGTTATTGTTTCAACATATACATTCAATAACCTATATGGCTTTGGTTATATGGTGATAAGATAATTTATTTCTAAATGCCGGCACACGTCAATTTCAATATGATAATGAGTAATTTGATTTGATAGTAATTTCCAATTAATAAAGAAACATGCATTTATAATGACAATAAACAAAAACAGTATGAAAAAATATAATAAATCGCTTTTCCGGGGATTTCAGTTACGGCGGTTTTTTTTCTTCTAATCTTTAAAGTTACGTGAATTCCAGTTAGTTGATTAATTGTTCTGAAAACAGCGAAGTATGTTCAATTTATTTTACAAAAAATGGAAGATGCCTTAGGCGTGCTTACAACGTAGGTTACAAAGCGGATAGATTTAATAAATGAAAATGAGTTAGTGATGTTAGTGATGTTCACTATCCGAAAAAAATATATATGCAATGTTGTTTCCCATTGCACATTGATTTTTCAATTTGAACAAGGTTGACAGTAGTGCAAAACCTATAGGCATAGTTTTGATTAATCAATAAGGTGTACATTTGTATAATATTAATTGATTCGTATTTTGTACAGTCATTACACATGCTAGATTAGATAATCAAGATAAATTCAACGTAAGTAACGCATACATTTATTGATTTTTCTATTTATCTATGAGAACTTCCAAATGGGTGGTTACACTGTCCAAGCGTACCCTTTTAAAATATGGCTTTAAATATTATGAACTTTATTTGAAAGAGTGTTCATATTACTCCATATTTCCAGTATTATGGAGCTTCGCAATTTACGTCCACAATTTCCTTTATTATGTTTTACCTGAACTTTAAAGTTATACCAGAGCTTCAAATACCATAGCTTCACAATTTACGCTTTTGGTTTGTGGGTGTATTTCATACTTAAGTAATATTTCGATTGGATAGCATCATTTAAATTGCAAACTGCTCAAAATCTCAAATAGTCATTTTTTACAGTCGTTGTTACTCAGACGGATCATGGAATACATTAGATTATAGTTTATTTATTTTTGTGCCTTTCATGACGCCAATGCCACTCTTCAGTTTTGTTTTAGTCTCATCCGATAGACTCTGACTTTCTCTTAAATTCGAACTCACTACTGATTGTGGACTCACTATTCGGCAAGGGATGATTAACGCCTCTTGAGCATTTATATGGCCTATATTGTTTAGCAAAACTATAACTTTGGTATTATGTTTATACCAGAACTTCACAGGACATAGGGTGCCTTGGAAACCAAGAGGTTTATATACACTGTACCCACCGTGAGCGTAACGTTTGGTGAATCTTTTCAAAATTTCTCTGAACAACAGAACTTCACTTAGTGAAAACAGAGTGTATGGCTATTATTGTTCTAATCAATTATCCCAGAACTTCACAATGCACGCGTTTGTAGTGTTTATACAAGTGTTTCATAATGTACGCCTTTGTAGTGTTTATACAAGTGTACATTTTTCATAATGTACTCCTTTATAATGTTATACCAGAGCTTCACAATTTACGCCTTTATTATGTTTATACCAGAGCTTCGCAATTTAAAGTCGCTGGTTTGTGGGTTTATTATGTTTATACCAAAGAGCATTTTTTTCAGTCAATTTACGTCTTTATTATGTTTATACCAGAGCTTCACAATTTACGTCTTTATTATGTTTATACCAGAGCTTCATAATGTTTATACCAGAGCTTCACAATTTACGCTTTTATTATGTTTATACCAGGGCTTCACAATGTACGTCTTTATTATGTTTATACCAGAGCTTCATAATGTTATACCAGGGCTTCACAATTTACACCTTTATTGTGTTTATACCAGAGCTTCACAATTTACGTCTTTATTATGTTTATACCAGAGCTTCATAATGTACGCTTTTAATATGTATATACCAGAGCTTCATAATGTTATACCAGAACTTCACATTTATTTTGTGTTTGTATGATTGTTGTTTTACATCTCACCGAGTATTGTTTATTTATTTGTGGGTTTGACCGGCTTTAGGTGGTGTACTACAAATTTTCGCCAAGGTGGTGTACTACAGATTTTCGCCAATGCAGTGAAGATTCTTACGCGCTATGCTTTCTGTGGCACCAGCCCTCGGGTTTGTTTTAGTCTCATCCGATAGACCTCTGACTTTCTCTTCATATGCTGAGCGCTCTGGCGCGAAGGAACAGTCACTACTAGTTTAAAGTCTGTGGACTCACGGCGGGTATGACCGGTCGGCAAGGGATGATTATTCCTCCATGGCACCTGATCCCGCCTCTTGGTTTCCAGAGGTCCGTGTTTGTGTTTTTCCCTATTTACCAGATTTGAATGTATGTCCTGAAGATTTATACTTTGGTATCTGAGATTTTTTTTATATTTCATTAAATTATATGTCAGTAATAATATAAAAAATCTCAGATACCAAAGTATAAATCAATAGAATGTCCAGGACATAGATACAAATCCGGTAAAATGGACCTCTGGAAACCAAGAGGTGGGATCAGGTGCCATGGAGGAGTAAGCATCCCCTGTCGACCGGTCATACCCACCGTGAGTCCACAGTCAAGTCCAATGAAATACGTGAGGATTGAATCTTCGTCAAAATTGGTACAGACGTCTCAACAACCGCCAACGAAAAGACAACACAACATTTCACTTAGTGAAACAGTAATCACAAACTAGACTATTATACGACCGTAAAACTTGCGGAACGTTGACATTAGACGCGGTTTTTGATATCCCTGTGACAATAATTTATCAGTGAGTGGTTTACCTCTGTATATGAAATCTTCATATGTTGTACACGCACTGGCATATCGGATCATTTGTAAAAAATATAAACTCCATATGCGGATGACTGAGGGATATTACTTCTTAAATGTGGAACATTTACGATGGGAAAGCCAAAATTGTCGCGTTTGTCGTATAGCTCAGTTGCTAATTTCCCGTCTGTGTCTATATGAAGTAAAATGTCTAAGTATGAAGTGTGTGTGCTTGATTCTGTTGTATCTTTAATTTCTAGTTCGCTGGGATATATCGCATTGACATATGTATGAAAACTGTCATTATTTATTGACAAACGTCGTCGATATATCTAAATGTCAAATTAAAGGACACCGTTAACTTTTCTGAATGAAATCTGCTTTGTATGAATAAAGGAACAGGTCGGCCAATAAAGGAGCACAATTGGTTCTCATAGGAATGCCGACAGTTTGTTGAAATACCACGTCTCCGAACGTTACATATATAATGTCTATTAGAAATTCCAGCATGTTTTTTATATCAACTTCAGTGTATTTATGTGTAGAATCAGAGTGGTGTTTAACAAAATAAGTATCCTGATACCACCTTTAGTGAACAAACATTTGCCTATGATGCTAAAACGTCTTTTTTATGTGGAATAGTTGTGTAAAGAGTAGAGAAGTCATATGTTTTGATACTGTGAAAACGAGAAAACTTTTTGTGCCCTCACATTTTCTAAAAGCTGCTTAGAATTATTTAATATCCACATCTGATTTACACCGCTTCTGGAATAGGCAACTCTACAATATTGTTGAAGTTTCACCTTAACGGATGTCAATATCTTGGTAAGGAGTAAAGATAATGTTTGGTAGAACATTTGCTGGATCCTGCTATGTATCTTTGCTTATATGGGGTTTTATGAAGTTTAGGTATCCAGTATAAATACGTTAGCTCAAAATCAGTATCCGTTGTAGGTATATCAAATGAGCGTAATACGGACAAGTGGTTTTAAAGGATACAGAGGGATAACGTGTTTTCATAGTCCCTTTAAGTTTTCGAATACGGGATTTTATATACCATCGTATGGCATTTAGCCATTCAGACAAAGTGTCTGGTCCTTCGTCTTCATGTTTGGCTCATCGTCTGGCATAATCGTCGACAGAATTCAGAACTAAACTGAAATTTTTACGCCAATTAAAGGAACGGGCTTCCCGGTATTGAGGGCCACTTAAAATAAGATTTTTGAGGCTTTCATTTTCAACAATAGAAACGTCGCCGGTGATTACATGCCCGATAGGATTGTATTTTTGGAGATGAAGGACATGATCATATGACAGTGTTGGGTAGAAGATGGTTGATGTCCAGGCAATGCAAAACCTGTTTGTAATTATATAAATATATAATCCAACCAACCATAACTTTAAAATCTTTCATTATCCGGTGACTATGGTAAGTGACTGTACTGTGCTGAATACAAAAACACACTAAAATACATACTCAGACACTCTTCCGTCTATAATGTCGGTCTGTCCTAATTCATATATACATAGACAGCATAACTTTAGCTACTAAAATGCGATTATGCATATACCTATATACCTGTCTATAACAATATCACTCGGATTACCATACTAATTGTCTGACTAAATGTTAATGCATTCGACTAGCTTTCATACCTTTGATGCGTGCTTTATATCTATAAAATAATTTCATACAATTACCATTAATTAAGTATATAAAGTGGTGGAACATGAAATAATTTATTGTCCTTGTTGTATGGAAAATGACAATTTTAAAATGTAATGCTACTTCTATATATAGCATCTGGACTGCACTTGGGTTAGTAGGAGTTATCCCTCTTTGTTAGTATTCTAATAATAAGTTACTAAATGTAAAGTTTATTGACGAAGGAAGTAGTGTTCATAGGTAAACTATCTAACGTAAGAAATAAAATATTTGACTTCACATTATATCCATAGACAGTTGATTTATTTTCACTTCAATTTCAACAGACAAAAACCACTACATTCTGTAAACATATGTTAGGCTTAAGTCATTATGCGATAACCGCAATGCACAACAAAACGTCTTATAACTGGAATGTTTTCTAGAGATTGCAAAGTTTCTCTATGTTTTCACTGAAAACTTCACAGATTTTCTCGCATTAACAAATCGATAGCTATATTATTTGAATTGGCACTTTAATTTTCAAAAGTTCAATCAATTTGCAGAATTATAATTTTGGTATTATGTTTATGATATTGACAACCACTGGTTCGTTGCCACTGTTGATTGGCCTTTCTGAGTCTCCGATGGCACCTAAGCCTATCTCTTGTCCGTGTCTGTTCATTTTCCCCAGATTTGTACCTATATCCTGGACATCCTAAAGATTTATACTTTAGTATCTGAGAATTGTTGTGGTATTCATAAACCCATTACCTGGTATCCCGGTACCAGCTGATATTGTTATACTAATGTCATGGATAACACCATTAAAATTCTCAGCTCGTTAAAAGCTAGCTATCTTTTACAGGGTAACTGGTGGGCGGATTTAAGAATATATTGTGGTTATTTTTGTTTACCTTGTATGATACAAATGTTTGTTTTGGATCTCTACATCTATTGTAAATTTGACATCAATTGACGAAGTCTTATTTTCACAAACGACTTGAATATTTATTTTTGGCCTTTTTATTGCATAAATATAACTTATTAATATTAGTATAATATTCTTGTAAAACAGAAATTTAATTTTATATCAGCTTTGTATTTTGTGTTGAGTAATTATGATAAGTGATATACACAAATTGTGACATTGGCAAATGAACAAAAATATAACGATTTATTAGTGATAATGATAAATTAAAGATATTAAATGTAAAACAAACAACTTGTAAACAACAAAACATGACTAAAAGAGAATGTTTAGCATAAAGCAATTTTTCGTTCTTGTAAATTAAAAACATCAACTCTTTAATTGGTGAATCAATACGCTGAATATATTTGAAAAATTTTGATAGGATTTTGTATTTACTTCTGTTGATATGCTTAATGTTCCAATAAAATGCCCCAAAGCTTAATATTATTAACATGATGAAAATAAGCAAGAACACCTATATTAAAATTAAAGTGATAGTCGCCCGAAAGTCCTAATTCAAAACACAGAATAGTAAATATAGAACAGTACCCTGGATTACACCTTGGATATAATCGATAAAGGCGATTAAATTCCAGATACAGTAAGTAAAGACAATTAAACCCTGGATACAATCAATGAAGTTGATTAAACCTGGATACAATCGGTAAATACGATTAAACCTGGATACAATCGGTAAGGTCGATTCAACCCTGGAAACAATCGGTAAAGACGATTCAATATGCATAAAATCGGAAAAGACGATTAAACCTGGCTACAATCGGTAAAGACGATTCAACCTGGATACAATAGGTAAATACGTATAAACCTGGACACAATAGGTAAATACGTATAAACCTGGCTACAATCGGTAAAGACGATTCAACCTGGATACAATAGGTAAATACGTATAAACCTGGACACAATAGGTAAATACGTATAAACCTGGCTACAATCGGTAAAGACGATTCAACCTGGATACAATAGGTAAATACGTATAAACCTGGACACAATAGGTAAATACGTATAAACCTGGATACAATCGGTAAAGACGATTCAATTTTAGATGGTGGAGACTTAATTAGAGATTTAATTGTGGTACATGGTAAAATCGGTAAAGACGATTTAATACCTAAATACAATCGGTAGAGACGTTTAATACTAAGCACACAAACTTCATACTTTGACATTTTACTTACTATAGACACAGACGGGAAATAAACAACTAAGCTATACGACAAACGCGACGATTCCGGCTTTCCCATCGTATATTTTCCATATATTTGATAGAGTGTGTGACCGCCATTTGCACCGATGAATTCTTCACACCTACGACGCATTGAACGAAAGTTATGCGGAAATGCCTGGGGAATGTTCCGCCATATGCGCAATAAAGAACGACGCAAAGCGTCCAACGTAGCAGGGGGTTTGACTCTTGACGTAGACGTCGTTCCATTTCATCCCAAACATGTTCTATAGGCGATAAATCCAGTGACATCGCAGGCCAGGGTAGCACATTCAGGTTTAGCTGCGGTAAATAGTCACTAACAACGCGTGCGGTGTGCGGTCGTGCGTATCCTGCCGCAGAATGACGTTAAGCTTATTGTTGTGAATGAATGGAATGACGTGCTGACGTACAAAGTACGTCAAAGTAGCGTAGGCCGGTTAAATTGCCCTCCACTATCACCAAAGGGGTCCTTGTAATTTCACCCCAGACCATAACGCTTCCTCAGCCGAACACTGATATCGTCTCCATAAAGCATTTACAGTGTTAATGTGAACTTCAAACTGCCTTGCCACATTGCTTTGATACATCCCAGCTTCCAGCATCCCATCAGCACGCGAACGATAATTTTCAATCATGCCAGGTATCTCTCAATAAAAACAATTATTCCAAAAACCAATGTTTTTCTGTTTCAATACATTATATACTGTCAATGAATGCAAGGAATTCTAATCGATTACTAACCACGTGTCGCTTAGTCTCGAAACTCAAGAAAAGCGTGCTGTGGTCGTCAAGGCGAATCGAACTCGATGTTTAACCAATTGAGTACTCAAACACGTGTTTGGTATATTAAACTATGCCTCTAAGAATAAAGAGCGATCAAAGAATACTTATTATGTTTTTGTTTAGCTTTTACATATACACAGTTTCTTTTTTCCGCTAGTATACATTAAACTCTGGTTACAGTCGGTTAATACGATTAATCTCTGGATAAGATTAAACAATCGAAAAAGAAGATTTAACAACTGCTGCTAAAGAGAATTACTATTTTTTCAGAAGTGAAATATGTTATTGCAAATATGAATACTATAAATCTGGTATTATTCGCGAGAGGTTTATTCACGGGTAATATCGCAAAAATGAAATTATCGTTTAGGTAAATATGATAACAGTATGACGAAACGGATATTCGAAATCGCCAATATAAATCGAGTAAATTTAGAACTTGTGTATCGCGAAAATAAAGTCATGCGAAAAAATCCGGCTTTACAATAGAATGTAAATACGAAATATGCTCTGTTATCCATTTTTATCAATGAACAATATGCTGAATTTTACATCAAAATTGTAAATGGAAGCAAAGCTGATGAGACACCATGTGCAATAAATGGTAAACATATATATCCATGGTGAATAGGTATCAACTTCGAACGCAAGTAATCAAATACGTTTTCAGGGGTAAAATGACCAAGGCATATATATATATATATTCATCTACTGGTCAAATAGCACGGCACACATGATTTACAAGTACGTATATAAAATCTCAAATACCAAAGTATAAATCTACAGGATATCCTGAATACATATACAAATCTGGAGATATTGGACAAACATGGAGTTCTAGAAATACAGAGGTTGGATAAGTTTTAAATGTAGGAGTAAAATCAACTTTGATCGGTTACACCCAACGTGAGTCTAGTCAAAATAAAAAGGTGAGGAAGAAATCCTCGTCCCAATTGGTACAGACGATTCAATACCGCTATCGAACAGGTAACTCAATATTTCATTTAGTGAAACAGACTAATCGCAAACAAGGCTATTATGTAGAATTAAATTATAATTAATGCCAATAAACAAATAAAAAATGTAAATTGCTAAACGAATGGTGTCAGATTACATTGACGTTGAGACTTCTCGGGTCATAGCAACTTCGTGTTTTGATGTAATTAATGGCCGCTGTGTGTCGTGATTGCATACTGTATTCTCAACCTTTATATTAATACATTTTGTACGAGGGGGAGTCAAATATATTGTAGAATCAGGTATCAGGTCAAGTGTAACATAAATTCTTAACATATTTAGACAGCACCACAGCTCATTAATCCATATTTATATACATGACATATTATAAGTGAGTAACCCCCTGAGATCCTCAGTGAAAATGTATCTCACAAGAATATATTGTATAAGCGAAATAATTAGCGGGGATTCAATTTTGGCATTATTAGCGAGATTGTTGAGATAGATAAAATTGAATGTCGCTAACAATTGATTCCTCATCGTAGGTAAGAGTCGTCTTTGCGTAATAATAAAATCGCTAAAATTACATATCATATTTAAGGACAATATTTAATCGCTAAAATTATATACCATATTTAAGGACAAAACGTTAAATTTCCGTCTCGCTAAAATTCCCACTTGTATGGTAAAATCTCAGATACTTAAGTATAAATCTTCAGGATGGCCAGGATCCATACTAAATAAAATTTTGACCTATCTGTTCTGTAGCAGTTGTTGAGTCGTCTGTACCGGATAGGACGAGGATTTATTCCTCACTTTTAGTTTGGATTTGACTGTGGACTCAGGCGCGTGTGATCGGTCAACAGGGGATGTTTACTCCGCCAAGGCACCTGATGCCAACTCTGGATTTTGAGAGGTCTATTTTGTCCAATTATTTATATATTGTATCCTAGACATTCTGAATATTTATACTTTGGTATCTGCCAGAAGATTAATATATTGTATCCTGGACATCCTGAAGATTTATACTTCGGTATCTGTGATTTTATGCTATCATTTATTGGAAAATATTGTATTATATTTTCATCATATCAATGATAATGACACTAGCCGTTGTGACAGAAATATGCGCCATGTTCTGATCCATTGTATAGCACAGACACTATCTATATTCCATTGCGATGAATTAGCTTTATCTTATAGCAAGATGCAAACAATGCAAACAGTTATGTAAGCAATCACAAAAAGCTGTTATTTCTTGTTTTGGTTTTCGTTTTGTGTTACCGATCAAAGATATTCATTATGTTATCCGCATATCCACATCTGAACTTTAACCCCAAAAAATGTATCTTATATTTCGAATTGTTTTATCGTGTTATATTTTGAAACATGATAAATATTATAAATAAAACCAAAGTTACAGTTTTAAATTAAAGGCTTAAACAAATGCTCAGAACGGTCGTTTCTATCAATAAGACGTCATCTGTTGACCTCGAATTTAATATAAATGTGTATTTCCGAAAGAAAAAGTGGTATCATACAAGGCCAAATAATAACCTAAATGTGTTTGCCAAATCCGTCTAAGAGTAGCCAATGTATAAATATGACTATCTTAGCTGTTGAAACGTTTAGAATTTGGTACAGTCCGAGCGAAATATTACAACAATAATCGGCTGGTACCGATATACCAGGTACTGGGTTACGTATAAACTCGGGGATTCAAATGGTCCACCACCAGTTGCAACGACCCAGTGGTTATAAATATTATTAACAATACCGAAGTCATAGTTTTACAATAATGACCTAAACAAATGCTCAGAACGGTCGTTTATGTCAATAATAATTCATCAACATTTGTTTCTTTTTTCAGAACCGCCAATAGCCACAGTAAAATAATATAAAATCTCTGCCTGAGAACGAATTAATGACAATGTCCCTCGCATTGTATTCGCACCTGGTGACATATTAGCCATCTGCATTTATTTTCCTTTTTACTATCGGTTTTGTTTGTGGTTACATGTTTGAAATAAATAAATTGTTATGCGCATAATTCCCTTGCCTAAATTGAGTTCGAGTTGAAAAGTGAAAATTAAAAGAAACATTACCGTTTAATCTAAAGAACTAAGAACACATATATACACAACAAGTGCTCATATTTCCATAATGAAAACTGACTGAACAGATGGGTATTATAATTAAGTTTCAGCTTTCACCTGGGGAAACATAGGTCTTTCTTATTATTGTCTATCACACGACACCGAATGCTAATATTTCAATGATGTTAACTTAGATACGTAGTACAATTACAGAATTGAGATTAGGACTTGAGAAAACAATACAAAACATGGCGAACAATACACAAAATAAAAATGAAAATCTTAATGAATCATATCTAAAGATAAAACAAGTTCTACTACTCAAAGTGGTCTGATTAGTGAGGTGGTCTCTAAAATTAGGATCTGGTGTTATTCTATACTTATTTATGAAAGGGGTTTATCTTGAATAATTAAATATCCAAGTTTGTACTAAGCGGGATGCTTTTTTTTTCGTCTCTGGTGGGTGTAGTTATTGCTGTAAACACGATAATAAACTTTAATGTGCTACCCGATTGTATTGTGAAAAAATTGAGTTTAAGCATTTTTACGATTTGTAAAATCAATCTACCAACACTCATCGGGCAAAGGGATAACGGAAACCTGAAAACGTTAGCAAATATTGACGATATAATTTTATTATTTGATATTTACTGTCTATATGGAATAACATGTTCTTTTTTTCAAATAATAACAGAAACAATTTAGAATTTGTTCATGGTTCTACAAGAATTATTTACTATAAAGAGCTTAAATTGAAAATAACATAACCATATATATATATTTATGTGTTATACCCTTTACCTAATGAGGTAATATATAAAATAGTTACGAAAAAAACACCTGTCAAATTGTGTTTCTACAGAAATCAGTGAATTTGAAGTATTACACCATACTTAATCTATTTGTATATAAATATTGTAAAAATTCTACCTAAATATCATTTACAAATTGTACAAATATAAGATAAAATAAAAGTATATAAAATTAAGTGCTATATATAAATTGTCTTACCTTTGTTGATCGTATCTTTGTAATGGTAAATCGCACCTTAAAGTTTTATTTGTATAATCTTTGAGTTGACATTGGTCACTACACACCTCACAAATTGTCATAAATAAATATATTAATTCTGATGTTTCCGTAAGTTGAGTTTTATTGTATTCGGTGGGTCTATTTTAAGGGGTAAAGATGTAAAAAGGAAGAATAAATTGGTGTAAATGTACAGAAGATCAGGTATGAATTATGGGAAGAGAGTTAACAGATAAATGTCCTGCTAATTTATTGATGTGTTGGGATACAACGGTCAATGATATAACATCTGTTTCTTCTTATTATTTTTATACCATGCAGTAAATGTTAAAAGTCATTATATCCCTTACAACAGATTTAAATATTGTAATCGCTTGAAACTTGGTCTGATTATATGGGCAATTCTGTCTGATTAAAAGAACAATGTCTTTTAATTCATGAATGCTTGACATTAATGCTTTACCCATTACAATTATTTAGTCTACGATACTTCCAAATTGCCGTTCCCTGTAATTAATCTAAATATAAGTAATGATAAAGTATTTAGAGAGAAAAATATACAAAGGAATTATCAATGGAATGAGTCGTCCTTAGATTTCAAGTATATACATATTGTTAATCTAGAAAATATTAACTTTACAAGGACATCTGTTATCGTCCGATTAAACGATGCATATCTTTCCTTATGTCATGATGGGCATTGGTACTTCCAAGGCCTGACATATATCGTAGTTATAACAAGCTAAAATAATTTTCAGAGGTCTAATCAATAATATGCAATGCTGGAGCGACTGTGCAATGTTCCTTGCAAATACATACATATGCACTAAAGTGAGCGGTTAAGTATCAGTCATTATACAACAATAATGAATCGACCTTTCATTTAAAATTGACATTGTTTTCTTCATCACTTTCAGATTTTTGTTTGTTACAAATACATGCAAAATTTTTTTCAAATATATCAAAGTTCATTTTTATTGTTATGCATTATACAAAATAATAAGACTGTTATAAAAATATTGTTTTACACTAATATAAAAATCTCAGATACCAAAGAATAAATCTTCAGGATGTCCAAGATATAGTTACAAATATGGTAACGATTGGACAAACACGGACATCTGAAAATCAAATGACGGGATCAGGTGACCGATCACATCCACCAAAATCAATTTCAAATGAAATAAAAGAGGATCGAATTAGTCACATATGGTATAGATGTCTAACAAATTGCTATCCAACCGGCAACTCAACATTTCATTTACTGACACAGAGTAATTGCAAACAAGACTGTTATTCCGACCGTAAAATTTGTGTCAATAATTTGTCAGTGAGCGGTTTACCTACATATATGAAATGTTCATATGATGAACACGCCCTGGTATATCGAATCATTTGTGAAATATAAACGCCATATGCAGGTGATTGTGAGATATTACTAATTAAATGTGGAAAATATACAATGGGAAAACCGAAATCGTCGCGTTTGTCATATAACCTAGTTAATATTTTCCCGTCGTTTGTGTCTATAGTAAGTAAAATTGTTAAGTAGGAATCATGTGTGCTTCATTCTATTGTATTTTTAATTTCAAGTTCGCTGTGGTATATAGCACTGACATATGTATCAAATTTGTTATTATTAATTGACCAAACGTCGTCGATATATCTAATTTATAAAATCTCAGATACCATAGTATAAATCTTCAGGATGTACAGGATATAGATACATGGACAAACACGGACCTCTGTAAATCCAGAGGTGGGAATCAGGTGCCATGGAGGAGTACGAATCCCCTGTCGACCGGTCAGACCCGCCATGAGTCCAGAGTCATATCCAAATGAAATACACGAGTAACGAATCCTCGTCACAGTTGGTACAGACGTCTCAACAACCGCCATCGAACAGGCATCTCAACATTTCTCTTAGTAAAACAGAGTAATCGCAAACAAAATTATCATACTGACCGTAAAATTTGTGGAACGTTGACATCAAACGCGGTTTTCGAGATCTCTGTGTCAATAATTTGTCAGTGAGTGAAATTAAAGGACACCGCTAGCTTTTTTTCCTTTTGATTCAGCAGTTTCTGAATGAAGTCTGCTTCGTATGAATAAAGGAACAGGTTAGCCAATAAAGCTGCACAATTGGTTCCCATAGGAATGCCGACATTTTGCTGAAAGACTGCGTCTCCGAACATTATAAATACATTGTTTATTAGAAATTCCAGCATTTTTTTATATCAACTACTGTGTATTTATGTGTAGAATCGGAGTGGTGTTGGACATAATATGTTTCATGATAACCAATGACTAGATATCTAAATTTTTGGGTACCACCTTTAGTGAAAAACGGTTGTCGATGATGCCAAAAAATCCCTCTTTAATTTTTTTCATATGGAATTGTTGTGTAAATAGTAGAACATTTGTATGACATTTTATTCCATTTACCACAAGAGTGTCACTAGAATTTAAATTTTGAATAGTGTTTTACACCACATTTAAACAAATTTCAGTTATATTGTGGCGGTTAGTTTATATTGGTGAAGAAAAGAACCAAGTTACAATGTACATGAACACCGCCAACCATCCTCAAGAAAACTGTCAAACTTTCTGACAAAAATCATCAAAGGTTCCAGCGGAGTTCGCACCTGAGAGAGATTTCACGGTATAACGCGCATGGGTCTAACCACTCGGCCATGCATTCCTCAACGAGTCATAGAAGAGTCATGTCAAAAATGAACAATTGTAACGGAACGTAGCCGTTATATGGTAGCCCCAGTATTCCTATAAATTTTGCGAAAAGAAAGTCAGATCCAGGGTGGTATTAATATACAAATAATAAGGTTGAGTTATTGAGTTAATCAATTGCAATTGAAAAAGTGCTAAATCTGGATTTCTAAAGCAATTGACACAAAATACATAGGACTTTATGATTTCTTATGCCTGTGTATATCTGTTTTTTTTTTTTGTTCTTGTAATCATTCTAAGTAGTAAAACTGGGAGATTAATTTAGAAAAAAATGCTATTGTCCTTTACGTATTGTAGATTACACCTATATCTTAATCCTAGTATTGAATGGATTACATCAAGTTATTACATTAATGTAGACGTTAGTAATTAAAAAAAACACAACGTATTCTTTACACATTTAAAATGTCATTCTACATCTCTTTAATTTTATAATATTTTAATCAATAATTCCTTCCTGTCAGCAAGCAACCTAAATTCACATAATCGAAACATGAAGTTTTTGTATATCGCTCTATATACTATGATACTATTCCTTAATCGTTTGTATAAAATATTTAATACTCCTTCGACAGAGTTAAATCCATATAACCTGGCTGGGTTGAGTTTTGTGAACCCCTCCATGACCTGGACAAGTTTGAATTTTTGGTAAAGCATAACGACATAAAATCATACTGGTAACAGCAACTATCCATCGAAGAATAAAATAAAAACATCTTCCCGTGTAGTTTGACATAACAGAAAAATGAGTAAAATTATCCAAATAATAATGAAAAAGTTACTCTGCACTGCCAAGTCATGCGAATCCGAAAACAAGCGAAACAAAAGTACAAGACGGTCAATTCTGTCAATACCTATTCATGATTTGAACTCGAATTGGGAAAAAGTGTATCAACAAGGAATACTTACTCCGCCATAGCTCCTGATACCACATCTGCATTTTAAAGCTCCTTAAGATTAATACATTGGTATCTCAGATGTTTCATATATACCAAAGTATAAATCTTTAGGATGTCCAGGACACAGATACAAATCCGGCAAAAATGGACAAATACGGACCTCTGGAAACCAAGAGGTGGGATCAGGTGCCATGGAGGAGTAAGTATCCCTTGTTGATCGGCCACACCCGCCGTGAGTCCACAGTTAAGTTTAAAATGAAATAAGTGAGGAACGAATCCTCGTCACAATTTGCACAGACGTCTCAACAACCGCCAAAGTAAAGGCAACTCAACACTTCACTTAGTGAAACAGAGTAATCGCAAACAAGACTATTACACTGACCGTAAGATTTGCGGAACGTTTACATTAAACGCGGTTTTCGATATCCCTGAGAACAGGTTGAGCAGATTTTATCATATTAATGTCAAAAATATAAACAAACATTAAATTTAATATAATAAGAAAAAATGAAGTTCAAACAACTATTTCATTTTAAACATTTCTTTTCCAAGCGCAAATACAATTTTATAGTTTTTTAAGAAATTAGTTAGTATTTTATGTCACGTGATTTTATTATACAGCAAAATATATTTTTGTAGTAGTGACATTAATGGAGACTCGAATTACATCTATGAACATTTTGGGACAAATTCATTCTGATACATTATATCAATCTTTTATTATTATTATTATTATTATTATTATTATTATTATTATTATTATTATTATTGTTATCATTATTATTATATATGCAGTGGGGCATTTTTGACAGCATTAAATGCAAAAAGATCTATGATTTACATTAACAATTAATGCTCAAAGCATTTCCATATTCATTGTTTTAAAGTGGTAATATGCGTCTGAAGAGATTTCAGTAAACAACGGATCAAGGCAGATTATTGTGATGGAAGACAATGTATTGCAATTTTAATAAATATTGTTTGGGCACTGATGATATAAAAACAGTAAAAACGGAAACATATTGTGTATATTTTCTCTATAGACATCAATTGTCCAACTGTTTCTGTATTCCGAACGAGTGTAAATTTGGACTAGATTTAATGTTAAATACGTTTTTGTGTATTTTTTGTGTGTAAGTATGTATACAAAAGAAATAAAGGTTTTTGTTAATTGGAATGTTATGCAATTAATTCCGTTGAATATAGGAATAACAACATCTCGAAACATTTACATATGTACTGTATTGAATATATATTTAGTCCAATTACGGACCGTGTGACTAATTATTGTGAAAAAAAATGAATATTTATGCAGTCAGAAGTAAAGAGATTTTTCTGAAAAAAATCCGAAAAGTACTAATTTTTTTAAGTATTGCACCTATTTTCATGTCTGATAGTTACAACAAATTGTTTATCTGTTAACAAATATTTATCTTAAATCTGCACATTTATTCCTGTTACCTGTATTGCCATAATGTAACTGATTTAGAGTAAGATTCAAACGTAATTGTACAGGTGAACAAGTACATTTCACAAGGAATTTCCCATTGACGGTCTCTTATTTGCTTGAGATAATTGGATGTTGTTGAAGTCCAATAGACGTTCAAGAAAGAAAGCACTCCATGCACTACATTTCAGTCATTTTTACTGCGAAATGGTATGAAAATATATTCTAGTAAAATGATTACCCACCAAAATAGATTATAAGCAACAGATGCATGTAATTGTAATAATTATGTGGCACCATTTATTATTATTGCAAACAAAAATGAAAACTTTACTAGTTATGATATTATATTTACCATCTGTTGGCACTGACACTATATAACTTAACTAGTTATGATACTATATTTACCATCTGTTGGCACTGACACTATATAACTTAACTAGTTATGATATTATATTTACCATCTGTTGGCACTGACACTTTATAACCATAAAAAAAATGTTGTTCATCATCACATAGCTGCCAACGGCTATTCTAGTAATTGTGAATACAAGAATGGGTGTGCATTCGTTATGAAAATTTGAATTCAAATTAAAAAGAAGAAAGTAAAAAATATAAGAAATTAGTAAATATAAGCTTAATTTGCTTCACGGACTTTACCTTTGGTCAGTTGGCGTTCATAAGCCCATGAATGCCAATTGATAGCCGATCAGTGCTTAGATAAATAAGTAAAATTGAAGAAGTAGCAATCAATAATCCAAAACTCAATTCCATTATATGTGCAAATGGTCTCAACATGAAGAACAATTACAAATCCCAAACGGGATAAGACCAGGTGTCCGGAAGGAGTCAGCGTCTTCTGCTGGCATGCCACACCCGTCGAAAAAATTCCATGAAAACCTGTCTAGTTCAATGAACGGGTCAAATTCGGTAAAAAGGTCAAGTTTGGTGATGAGGTCAAGTTCGATGAAAAACATGATTGGTTAAACGGAGTCACTGTCTGTGGCCGTGATCCAGAATACTTTTTAATATCTCTGAAAGGGGGACTTCATAATGTTTAACAAGATCACCGTATCGACCATAAAACTTCTTAAACGACGACTCCAAGCGTTCAACAACGTAACCTTGTGTAAGTTGTTTATTGGCTTGTGGTGTAGTTCTCAGAATAAAACATTCATAAAAAGAGCATGCCCTGGCATAACGTATAAGTTGTGAAATGAAAACGTCATAGGCAGGAGATAAAATATTACTACTTAGAAACGGGAAGCTTGTGGTATAGAAATTAAAATGGTTGCGTTTGTCATGAAGGGGATGTGAAGTTGACCGTCCTTTCCAATCGACAGGAGTAAATCTAGGTAAGATGCAGATGTGTTGCTCTGTGTGGTCTCAATGATATCAAGCCTAACAGGATACATCTGGCCGAGGTAATTCTGAAATTCTGAATTATTTATGGACAGAACATACATGTACCTGTAAGTAAAATTGAACCGATATGCTAACTGTTTGTTTCCTTTGGAATGCAGAGACTGTATAAATTCCGCTTCATATGAATACAAAAATATGTCAGCCAAGAGAGGTGCGCAATTGGTACCCATCGGAATGCCGACAATCTGTTGGAAATCTTTTCCCGCTAAAACCACTAAGATGTTGTCTACTAGAAACCCCAGCATCTTGATAATATCGTCTCCAGTGTACTTGTTATTGGAATCAGAGTGTTCCCTGACAAAACAAGGTTCTTCGTGACCTAACACCAAATATTTATATTTCTGCGATTTCCAATTTTGTATACAAAAGAGTTTTGTATAATAGATGTTAATCTTTTTTTGAGTTTTTGATGAGGGATTGTTGTGTAGAGGGTCGAAAAATCAAAAGACTTGATGCTTGTAATATGTTTGAAATTTGGAGATTTTAAATGTTCCAACAATTCCTTTGAATTCTTAATGATCCACATCTGATTGACTCCGCTTCTTGAGTAGGTCGTTATACAGTACTTCTGAAGACCTTATTTAATATGTGTTTGAAGTTTGGTAAGCAAATAGGAAAAGGCTTGATGGAACACTTAGATGACCCCACAATGAAGCGTTGTTTATAGTGATTTTTGTACATCTTCGTAATCCGAATATATATGGCAATTCAAGCTCCGTGTCACTTGTGGATATTCCAAACGAAGCGAGAATGGATTTATGATTATCTAATATTTCAGAGGTAGAGAAATCGGTTAGAGAGTATGTATGATTTCCAAGTTCCTCTTGTAGGATTCTGAAGTAGTAGACAAATGTGGAGTTGTTAGATGCTTTTTCAGCAGGAACGATGATAAAATTTTCATGGAGACAGGAGAGTTCTCTGACAACATCAGGGTCACGAACAATTGATTTGTGTTTTGTGTTGACACAATGTTTAAGTCGTCGAATTCTTCGTTTAAGAATATTACTGATCGACTTAATCCACTCCGAAAGAGTATCAGGTTCGACATTTTTCTTAGCCCAGCGTATGGCGTACTCTTCACATGCGTCCATAATAATTTCGAAGTTTTGGCGCCATGTTAACGATACAGGTTCCCTATATTTTGGGCCTTTGCATAAACGATCTCTCAGTTTTCTGTTGAGATCACCTGTCACAACATGGCCACATGGAGAGTACATGAATTCAGATGTAGAACAGGTACACGAGATATTTACCAACTTCACAACTTTATCACAATTATTATAATTGAAACACGCATCAAAGAATTAGATGGATGCAGTATACAACTATAATATATACATAACGTGAAAGTAATCAAAGTTAATGACATGATATAAAGTAAAGGTAGCACTAAGTAATGAAATTACAATACACATAATGTACACATACATGAATTTAATTTTGAAATCTTACATAATTTTTCTTACATTCATTCATAATTAATTGTATATAGACATTCAATACTATATATAGAATACTATATGTCCTTTAGTGGACTAAATTCTCGATATAAATAGATGTAGTCCAGTAAGTTTTCGGGGAATATTCCAATGGAGTACCATTCAGTTTCATCTAAATCTACCTTTTAAGGTCGTTCCATTCCATTCATTTTTGTAGGAAATGTTTATACAAGTTACATTCAGTGATATCTCCATTTAATCTGTGAGGAATAAAGTTAAGACAAATGTTCATTCTTGTAAAAAGGACAAATGACATCACTTTCCTGTAGGCTGCTTTCATAGGAATATTATTATTGGACGCACCTATAATAATTCAAATTACACGACCATATAAAAGATAAACTGATAAATCGGAAGTGATGCTGCCTTGTTATTTTCTTTGAGAATGCATACTGTAAGACGATCCTTAATGGAATGGAACAACTCATAAAAGGTTTATTATGCAGGGAAAATGCCTTTACGATATTAAAACCATTTAGATATAAAAGAGGTGGTCGGTAGTGTTCATTCAGTTACATTATAATTATTTTCTCCGCCAACATTAGAAATTGTCTGTCACTATTTAACGGAGTAGCTTGTTTGGCGTTCATCATCATTAAAACATATATAGAAATACTAACGTTACATACAAATTATAAATAAAAGTTAGTGTACAAATGATCTGATATGCCAGGGCGTGTACAACATATGAAGATTTCATATACAGAGGTAAACTACTCACTGACAAATTATTGTCACAGGTATATCGAAAACCGCGTGTAACGTCAACGTTCCGCAAATCTTACGGTCGGTATAATAGTTTTGTTTGCTATTACTCTGTTTCACTAAGTGAAATGTTGAGTTGCCTTTTAGTTGGCGGTTGTTGAGACCTCTGAACCAATTGTGACGAGGATTCACTACTCACGTATTTCATTGGAATTGACTGTGGACTCAGGGCGGGTGTGACCGGTCGACAAGGGATGCTTAATCTACAATGGCACCTGATCCCACCTCTTGGTTTCCAGAGGTCCGTGTTTGTCCATTTTATACCGGATTTGTATCTATGTCCTGGGCATTATATTGATTCATACTTTGGTATCTGAGATTTTTGGGTATTTAATCTGGGTTTTACAGACGTTAAGGGAATATTCACTTCTCTCTTTTTAACATTGGTTTTACAGATGTGAAGAGCATATTCACTTTTTTCTCTGTTTCATCTGTATTTTACAGATGTGAAGTGAATATTCACTTCTCTCTGTTTCATCCGTGACTTACAGATGTGAAGGGAATATTTACTTTTTCTCTCTGTTTCATCTGTATTTTACAGATGTGAAGTGAATATTCACTTCTCTCTGTTTCATCCGTGACTTACAGATGTGAAGGGAATATTTACTTTTTCTCTCTGTTTCATCTGTGTTTTTACAGAGGTGAAGAGAATATTCACCTTTTTCTCTCTGTTTGACTTATGTTTTACAGATGTGAAGAGAATATTCACTTTTTCTCTCTGTTTCATCCGTGTTTTACAGATGTGAAGGGAATATTCACTTCTCTATGTTTCATCTGTGTTTTACAGATGTGAAGGGAATATTCACTTTTTCTCTCTGCTTTATCTGTGTTTTACAGATGTGAAAAGAATATTCACTTTTTCTCTCTGTTTGACTTATGTTTTACAGATGTGAAGAGAATATTCACTTTTTCTCTCTGTTTCATCCGTGTTTTACAGATGTGAAGGGAATATTCACTTCTCTATGTTTCATCTGTGTTTTACAGATGTGAAGGGAATATTCACTTTTTCTCTCTGCTTTATCTGTGTTTTACAGATGTGAAAAGAATATTCACTTTTTCTCTCTGTTTGACTTATGATTTACAGATGTGAAGAGAATATTTACTTCTCTCTGTTTCATCCGTGTTTTACAGATGTGAAGGCCATATTTACTTTTTCTCTGTTTGACTTATGTTTTACAGATGTGAAGGGAATATTCACTTTTTTCTTTCTGTTCCATCTGTGTTTTACAGATGTGAAGGGAATATTTACTTTTCTCTGTTTCATCTGTGTTTTACAGATGTGAAGGCCATATTTACTTTTTCTCTGTTTGACTTATGTTTTACAGATGTGAAGGGAATATTCACTTTTTTTTCTCTGTTCCATCTGTGTTTTACAGATGTGAAGGGAATATTTACTTTTCTCTGTTTCATCTGTGTTTTACAGATGTGAAGGGAATATTCACTTCTCTCTGCTTTATCTGGGTTTTAAGATGTGAAGGGAATATTCACTTCTCTCTTTTTATCTGGGTTTTACAGATGTGAAGGGCATATTTACTTCTTTATATTTTGTTTTTTTTTCATTTCACTTCGTTCTATTTTGCTGTAGAATCGGCACCTGAGCAGGGTATATTCACTTCTTTCTGTTTTGCTGTAGAATCGGCACCTGAGCAGGGTATATTCACGTCTTTCTGTTTTGCTGTAGACTCGGCGCATGAGCAAGGTTTGTTTACTTCTTTCTCTTTTGATATAGATTCAGCACATGGGCAAGGTACGTTCACTTCTTTCTGTTTTGATATGGGTTTTGCTGTATATTCACAGCGCACGAGCAAGGTATATTTACTTCCGGAGGATGGCCAATCTTTGTCTCCTCTTTATAGTTTTCTGGCACTGCCTTATCATTTTTGCCATACTATAATATCATTATTTTGTAATTTAAAAGCGACCACTAACACAGCCACGCTCTATATCTAACGACTGCATCTGTAAGACGATAGATAATTTCTGAATATTTCTAAAATGAAAAAGTATATTAAAGTCCGGAACAAATATTTAGCTACACTAGAAAAGGGTCATAACCTCCTTGTACCTCAAAAACCTAACTTCAACTCTAACATTTCGTTTGTTTATTTCTCATTGCTCAGCCAATGATAATACAGAATGTACATGTTTATTATCCACCGCCGTTGAACCGACACAATCTAACCTTGACCGATTATCCCTAAATTAAAAAGTAACACTTGTCACGAATATTATATACACATTACACTTCACACATGCTGTTCCATGATTTCCTTCGGAACTTTTACATGTACTTCTTCGTAACTGACGACTGTGTCGGTGACATATGGATCTCCCCTGTTATAAATTAATGATAATACCTTTATGCTAATGTTTAACATTCACTTCATGTTAGTAACTGCCTGGAGGGAGATAACAGCTGTGACAAATGAAGTACAGGTCAGGCAAATGTACGAATATGTGTATAGAGGTATGATAATTATAAAAATATCAACAACAAAAAGATTATAATTACAGTAATGATAGAAATGCGATTTTCAACAGTGTTAATTAATTTAAGTTTATGAACACTTTAATGTCGGTATTCAAAAATCTGTATAATTCAAATGTGGATACTGAAAATATTAAACAGATTTTAGAAAATTTAAAGAAACTATTTTAACAACATGTATAGTATCAGATCATGCCACTTTTCTTCTCTTTATTCGATACTTCCGCCTTAAAAATCGTCACTGCTTGTCATGATACTTTTTTATGCAACATCACTCGGATTCAATATACTAATACACTGAAGTTCATATTAAACATTTTAGATTTTCTAATAGACAATTTATGTGTAGAGATTAGATACCAGGCCTGTCAGCAAGCCGTTAGTATTCCCATGGGAATCAATTGTGCATATTTATAAGTGGACATGTTCCTTTATTCAAATGAAGCAGACTTCATACACAAACATTCTGAATCAAAAGAAGAAGAAAGTCAGTCGTCTTTACCAATTGTACATTTGTAAATCAATTTGGACATTTTACTTACTATAGGCACGGAAGGAAAATATACGTCAAAGCTTTAAGTTAAACGTGATTATTTCGGCTTTCTTATAGTCAAATTTTCACTTTTAAGTAGGGCAATAATTAGAGCTTGTATTATAGCATCATTGAAAAGATTTAAAGTATTACCTATTGAAAAAAATGCTTTTGTTTCATAACTAGAATATAGTTTTATCTGTGAAGAACTTGCGCTTGAAAGCTACCTCTTTAAGGTACATGAAATTAACTTGAGGAAATGATGAGTGACGAAATGTTGTTATTTTGACGTGACTATGCTGATTTGCCGAGAGCAAATTTTGTGAATCTATATTGACGAGTAACAAATTGACGAGTGATGAAATATTGCGAAGTTATTTTGACGTGTGGAGAATTGTCGAGAGTAATGTTGTGAACATAGCTTGACGAGTAGTGAACTGACGAGGGACGGAATGTTGTGAAATTAGGTTGACGAGTGATGAATTGAATGCTGAAATGCTTTGAAGTTAGAACGACGATTATGACTTTGATTTCGTTTTTTTTTCAGTACAAGACACTGTTTAAAACATTTCAGGTACAAAACAAGTCTGTTTTCAAATTTTTATGTCCTTCATTATTATCTTGTAAATTGGTCAATTGGACTTTATGATTGTTTCATTAACTCTGATTGGCGAAGTCACCATGGTTACGTTTGACATAAAATAGACATGGTTTGTATTTAAAATGTCCGAAGAACTTAGAAAATAAGATTTCCAATAAATATTGTGTTAGTAATATTTCATATTTGTTTGTCGAATTGAAGAAAAATGACATTTTCGTGATAATGCGATTATTAAGGAGATATTACCACAAATTATTAAAATAGACAGTTGGAATCTTAGTTCATAACATTTCATCACTCGTCCAGTCGCCAGTCCTCACGCTGACATAACAAAATCTTCAAGCTAACTTCACAACAAGTTGTCAATCGTCAATTCGTACTTCATCAACGATGCATCCTTGAACATTTTATGAAGCACACATGCTTCCTACTTACACATTTTACTAACTACAGAAACAGACGGGAAATTGGCAACTAAGCTATACGACAAACGCGACGATTTCGGTTTTCCCATCGTAAATTTTCCACATCTAAATAGTAACATCCCACAGTCACCCGCATATGGAGTTTATATTTCACAAATGATCCGATATGCCAGAGTGTGTTCAACATATGAACATTTCATATACAGATGTAAACTACTCACTGACAAATTATTGACACAGGGATAACGAAAACCGCATTTGATGTCAACGTTCAGAAAATTTTACGGTCGGTATAATAGTCTTGTTTGCGATTACTCTGTTTCACTGGTTGAAATGTTGAGTTGCTTTTTCGTTGGCTGTTGTTGAGATGTCTGTGCCAGTTGTGACCAGGATTCGTTCCTCACGTATTTCATTTGGTCTTGACAGTGGACTCAGGGCGGGTGTAACCGGTTGACAGAGGATACTTACTCCTCCATGGCACCTGATTCCACCTCTTGGCTTCCAGAGGTCCGTGTTTGTCCATTTTTGTCGGATTTGTATCTGTGTCCTGGACATCCTAAAAATTCATACTTTAGTATCTGAGATGTTTTATATATTATTTGGTATAAAGAATCACACTTATTGAGATGTGTTCTAATCAGAAACTAGAACCCGTACTTGTCTTACGAGATAATGTTGTTCGTTCTTCTTGTTAAGGATGTGAACACTATTTTTGAATCTCGGATAAAACTCTATTAGTCCTTGATTGTTACCATTTTACGGGGGTCTGAATCGTTATAGACATAATGTGTGCGAACCACCCAAATACCTGTGGGTACCTAAAGAGAAAACCGTTCAATTAAATGTTTTTATACTTTCCATACTCGCTAATCCTTTTGAAAGGAATGACCGTATTGATTTTATAGGTCAGACCACATGTTAAGTTGTACTTTTATCACCTTTCCTTATAATTTATTCCCAGTGCCCTCTCAAGTCTGTATTCAGTATACAGTCTGCCTTATTTACAGAGTATTTCTCCTTTGTTGTTTTGTTTAGAAAAATACTTGCTACAGATTTTTATGATTAATACGACAAATTTTGACATTTTACTTGACGGTGTTGTTATTTAAGGAATGTTTTTTCATTTTTTGGAATGCATCGATTTTAAATGCAATGGTTTATGGAAAAAAAAATTTGTGCAGCACGAAGTGCATTTATACTCGATGAAATAAAAAAAAATGAAAAACAATCCTTATACTTATATATATTACCATTTTCTATGAATCTGTTGTCAGTCGTTTATGAAATTCATTCGATGTAATTGGCTTTTTTCAGTTTTTTCATATGACGGTACAGCTGAACAGCTGTTTGAGACGAGAAGTAGTTTCCCTTTTCTGTCCGGAAATACCAAATGGAATTAAGGTTTATTTTCTTATTTTTATATCATTTTGAAAGAAACTAGTTTTATTGAAAATTTTGAATAAGTGTCAGATTTGTTTTTAAGTTATTTTAGAATATTCGTCTGCTTGGTAACCGGAAGGTTAAATGTGTCAGAAGAGAATTGAAAATGCAAATGGCCGCGCCCATGGGTATGCTGTATAATGTATTTACAACGAATTTGCGTTTGAATTCTGATATATTATTAATGGGATATACTATAGAAAGTTTGAGTGCGACTTACAAGAAGTGCGACAGCTAATATTCATTCATGACAACTGAAAATAGCCATTTTATTTGACATTTTTTTACCAAGCAGCTGGGAGCCATGATGACTGATTGGTACGTAACCTATATAAGTAGGCCTATTTCACACGATGCGGGTGACGAATTGTTTCTGATAGGAATATCCAGTGAAGGCAAAAAAATCGACTTGTTTATCAAGAGATGCTTGACAAAGTTGCACTAGGCCTTAGTCTCCTTTTTTCTGTTGTAACTATGAAGCGAACTTTCATTTCTATGCCAGACGGTGGTCTATGGTGCTGGTCATAACATGACCTAGATATATCGCGATATGGGCCTATAGGCTGTTCAATGTGCTACAGATGTAGTCTCGTGTTTCCGATTTCTTTCTGTGATTTTTATTTGTTTTGTGGCAGGCCTAATGTATGGCTTTTAAGATTAAATATATAAGAAATAAACATGTGATATTCTATTCTTTATTGATTCGTTCATGTATTCTTGCGCTGAAACGTAAAGTGGATAATACTCTGGACACGCGACTGCATTTACCAGATTATACAATATATCGCTCTATATACTTGCAATGAAGAGAATTGCAGTCGGTATGTAAATATTTATATTTCTAAACAGAAACTTAGCATATTTTGATACAAATGACAAGGACACGTGTTTTGCACTCACCCTTATTGACAATGTCTTTGTCGTCGCTCTAATTTCTACATAACTCAACAGAATCTAATGATTCTTACAGAGTTTAGTATGAGAGTATTTTGTACAAACATTTCTAGAATGTGGTTTATATTTCCGCATTTATTTGCCTCAAATGAACCTATTTACTTTTGTGGGAAAGTCTTGTAAATGAAAGGGTGGTTCAAATATGTACTACAATAATTATATTGAATCTAAGTTATTTGTCAATTCATCAATAGGGATACAATTATATGCATCTCAAGGAAAATCTGAATGTTAATCCTACAATTTGGTAAGGACACCAACAACTTAAAGAGCCGCAACGGGTTGATCCACTTAGCAGAGGCCTTGTAAATTTGTATACGGTATTTCCGCATTTTAGCAGCACCCATTCCCACTCTAACGTAGCGGTGTTTTATCTAGATAACTTTACTTGGATTCCCCATACAATGATGCCAGTTTAGAGTAAAACTGAAAGTTATCCTTATTACAACAAATTTTAAGAATTCCTTAGAAAAATACCAGTTTAGAGTAAAACTGATTTAGATAGCATATATTGGACTTTTTATGTAATTCAATTTAAAGTTCAGTTGAAAGTACTTTATTAAGACAGCATTTCTTAGATTCTCTAGGAAAATATTAATTTCAAATTAAACTGAATGTGTTTATTTAGATTACATTTCTTGGATTTTCCTACAGCGATACCAGTATAAAGAAAAATTAGACATTTTTTCATCTGGATAACATATTTTTATTTTCTCAACAATAATGCCAGTTTAAAGTTAAGTTCAAAGTCAAACTGAAAATGTTTCATTTAGATAATTAGTTGTTTTTCCTCCCCAAGTAACTCACTTATTTTTACTGTCAAACCAAAAAGTTTATTTTGCTGACTTTCTATTCCAGCACAATGCAAGACTGAAGTCTTCTTAATGCAGACTCTAAACACTGGTTGACGCAAGTTAGTCTTGTAGGTTTGACGCATGCTTGTTCACATGCAAATCTATTACGCATGACATTCCTTAAGCAGTTGTACTGAAACTCAAAATCTGTACACTGTACGTCTTTGGATTGTATTTCGACTGACATCGGTACAATGAGAGATAGGACGAAAAGCAGCTTTCCTTTCATCATCTGTATAAATAGAAATTAACAACTGTCTATGATATATAAAACAATGACCTTCATGTATATAAACAACATGATCAAATATTTTATCTTGAAAGAGCATTAGCTGTTTTTATTATTATTATTACTTTCCATTTTACTACTTAGATTGCTATACATTAACAAAAGAGAGATATACACAGGCATAAAAATTCATAAATTCTTATATATTTTGTGAATATTGCTTGAGAAACCAAGGTTTGGTACTTTTCATTTGCAATTGATTAACTTAACCTTACTATTTGTATATGAATGCCAAACAACACCTGACTTTATTTTCACAAAATATATAAGAATATAATATTTTTATGCCTGTGTATAACTCTTATTTGTTATTGTTCATCAAGTACAGGTAGTAAAATTAGAAAAAATTGAAATATTTTGTTTTTTGTAAATATAGCTAATACCCTTTAAAGGAATTATCAAATATTTTTTCCATTTAACAGTTCAGGTCAACTGGATACATTGCACACAAACAATTAAAGGATCTGATTAAATGTTCTACAACGGACGATTAACTATACAACAATCCCCCGTCTGCCCCTACAATAGAGTTCCATCGCGTCCGGTACAATTTATAACCTACTACTAGATATATGGTATTCTGACACAAACAATATACCAATCTCTTACACAGTCTTGTCAGTTCTTACACACTCCCTCAATCTCATTTGCAAATGTCTCGATTTTACAATAAGTTTACTCTACGTTTAGCTCTTTATAAACTATTTTTATTTTTGCGTATATTTTTAGTTTTGACATAAATCATAAAATTTATAAAATACTTTTTAAAAATTTCTATTAATATAGTGACTATATGTTTGTGAAAAGTATCTCTTCTCTGAGTAATTTGGTTCATGTATTCATCCTGTTGGTTTCATGATCATGTGTTTTGGGACTACTTTTTAGACGTTGACAGATATTAAGAGAGAGTGCAAGGACATACAGCTATCTATGTAAGAGATTGACATTATACAAATATAGGAAACAGATATCACTCTTAAAGTTTTGACTCAAAAGAGGAAAACGCTAGCTGTGACATCTACTCCGACATTTAGAAAATACTTACCTTTCAATTTTCAGAGGTATGTGAATGGGAAATTTCGTAACGAACTAGAGATTTAAGACACTACGTAGTCAAACACAAACAATTCGTATTAATACATTTTACTTACTTAATATTTGGCACTGTTAACACTATTTAATTTCAATTTTTTTTCTAAAGCTAAGATAGTCATTTTTACAGTCCGGAAGGAGTTAGCGTTCCCGGTTGGCATGCCACACCCGTTGAACATGGAAATCTTTCTAGTTCGATGAACGGGTCAAATTTGGTGAAAAGGTCAAGTTTGGTGAAAAGGTCTCAGGTTCGGTGAAAAGCACGATAGGCGAAAGGGTGTCACTGTCTGTGGTCGTGCTCCAGAATACTATCTAATATTCCTGAGAGAAGGACTTCATAATAAACAAAGTTATGCGACCAATGTAGTGATTTCGGCTTTGGTACATGTAAGTACTGTAACAATATCCTTTTTTCACCTGCATAATAATGTTGTTTATATCTCGCAAATGATCCGATATGCAAAAGAATGATCAACAAGTGAACTTTTTTACACTGAAGAAATCGATAGGTTATTGTAACAAGGTTATAAGAAATTGCGACACGTGGTCCTATCCCGTTTAGGATTCGCTATTGTTCTGCATGTTGAGACTTTGAATAAATCTAATTTGTCGTACTCTAAAGGACTTGAAGTCTGTCGTACTCCTATGGACTTGGAGTTTGTGGTATTCTAATGAACTTGGAGTTTGTGGTACTCCTATGGACTTGAAGATTGTTGTATTCTTATGAACTTGGAGTCTGTCGTACTCTAATGGACTTGGAGTCTGTCGTACTCCTATGGACTTGGAGATTGTGGTATTCTTATGAACTTGGAGTTTGTCGTACTCCTATGGACTTGGAGTTTGTCGTACTCTAATGGACTTGGAGTATGTCGTACTCTAATGAACTTGGAGTTTGTCGTACTCCTATGGACTTGGGGTTTCGAATATCCATCGATACTTCTTCATTATACTTTGAACATTTTAAAAAATTTCATGGTCGAGTAACCTGTTTGATAGTGGTTCTTGAATCCTGTATACCATTTGTAACGAGGATTTTTTCCTTATTTATATCATTTGAATTATACTACTGGCCCATGGTGGGTGTGACTGGTCAACAGGGGGGTTTTAATCCTCCGCGGCACCTGATCCTACTGGATTTCAGAGGATTTCAGAGTATCCTTTGTTGGATGTTCATCATATGTTATCATATTGTCTTCCAAACCTCCCGATGTTTAAGACTTTAGTATCTGTGATTTTTATATTTATAAAGTATGGCTTTATAATACCTACTGTTCTTTTTTACATACACAAACAACAAAACGTAACTCAGACGTTTTACAACGTACATTAACTGTGTATTACGTCATCTCTGTTTATTATATAGAAACAATGTAACAACGTTAAAAGAGCATTCTATTATGCGTAATTCTTCTGTATATAGAGACGTTATGATGTTGTAGATCTCTTTATTTCCTCTCTTACAAACAAAAACGTTATTACATTTTAGCACGTATAATTAACTATATATCTCTTGTCTGACATACACAGACGTTATACATTGGAAAACATTTTAGATAGATCCCCTGCATACCCAAACGTTATAAAATTGTAAAACGTGTAATCAATTTTCTACCTCCTCTTTGTAACTCTCCTGCATATCTAAACGTAACAACATTGTAGAAGGTATAACTTCTCTGCATATACAAACTTTATGACGTTGTAGTACGTCTATCTCCTCTCATATTATAACGCTGTATTGTGTATTATCACCCCTTTTTATCACCTCTCCTGCATACATGTTATGTAACAACTTTACAACAACGAGTAACTAGTTCGGTAGAGCTCATTGTTCTATCATCCTTGTACATATACATGTAACATCTTTACGAGGACTTTCTCTAACACAAAGACGTAAAATAACCACCCTGATGTCTGTCTACTACATACATCAACATAATAAGATAATATGAACGTATACGCAAAACACATACAGTAAAACCTTTTAGTAATAATCATCGTTTCATCTGCCATCTCGCTTTATGCCACAATTTTTTAAAGTTCCGTTTTCCTATTTTCCCTATAATTCTATTAAAGTTTTTTCCTCAACCTATCACCAAACACCTTTTTAATACCACATTTCGGCTGAACAAATGATGGCAGTATAAAAAGGTTTTTAATTACTGTATGTAGCATTATGTAATGAAGTTATATCATACTCACAGTAATAGAAATCTCTGTGACTTCGGAAGAGATATGCACGTTTCAAGTTAGCAATGTCAGCTGATGCTGTGTGTACAAATAATTGCTTTGTCTATTTATAACGTGAGACTAATGTGCTTGTTGCAACATTTGGAATATATGGATTTAGTAATGACATTAATAATCAATTTGGTGTATAAAATATTGAAATGTCACAATCTTCTGCGTAACCTTATCATATATATGTACATACATATGTACGTACAAACACAAACACACACACACACACACACACACACACACACACACACACATATATATATATATATATATATATATATATATATATATATAATATATATATAATATATATATATATATATATCATTCAAATCCTTAATCCCCAATAAACTAAGATATTCATCATTCTACAGTGGTGACTCTTAGACCGATTTGGCAACACTTTTTAAAATTTATTACTAGGCCTTGTATGCTACCACTTTCCATATATATATTTAAAATTGGAGCTCAACTGACGAAATCCAATTGGCAGACACGATCGCCTTGAACATTTATAACTTCGTTATTATTATTATTATTATTATTATTATTTTATATATATATATATATATATATATATATATATATATATATATATATATATATATATTTACTGAGGTAAAACTAGGTTTCTAAGTTTAACTTACTTTCAGACCATGAACATGCATCACATGTTTTTATCAACCAGTTCAGTGTATTATGTTCAACATTGCTCATTTATCATAAAAGGAAAAGAGGGGCATTAGGGAAAAACAGGGCATTGTTATAGAGACAATATGAAAAAATAGGTCCATTATGGAATATTAAAAAATGGCGGCCATTATCATTAACCTCGGACATGTTACAGCGTCAATATGAAAACATCCAATCATAAACACAATATCAAAGTCAAATACTCAATAGGCATGTGAATAATGGGCGAGTAAATATTACTTTTATGTGGATGACGTTAATACCAATCGTAGTTCATTCATTCTAGGCAATATATGCATATATCTATAGAAATATATCTGTTTAACCTTTTTTAGTTTTTTAGTTTTGGTCTAATCACGGTATATTGTTTTTAACAAAATGACACTGTATGCCTTTAAAATGCAAGTGGGTGAAAAACAGCGACAGCATAAAGTTTTCCTTATCAATCCATGCGTCATCATTAATAAAAAAACATTCTTTTAATTTCGAAATATTGTTTTAAATTAATTCTGAAAATTCACGGAATGCTTACTCCTCCATGACACCTGCTCTATCTTCTGGATTTCCAAAAGTCCGTGTTTGTTCCGTATTAACCGGATTTGTATACGTATCGTGGAGATCCTGAAGATTTGTGCTTCTGTATCTTGGGATTTTTATTTTTTTTACATTATGTATTAGCCTGCATTAGCATATTAGAATCACACATATATATGTATGCAAGTGATGGATATATTTGTTAAATGCAATGAAAATAAGGGCAAACGCTTGGTATGGAATCACTTTACTGTAATTCACTGTTCGATACACATAAAAAATGACATTTAAATGTTTTTACGGAAGAATATGTTTTCAACAATAAGTGGATTATACTTCGACAATATACGTATGAAGTAGTTAAATGTTTTTGCAAAACAGTAGTTTGTGCAAAACATATGGTTCAGCACTTTGATAATAATGCCCACACACTTGTCTGCAACTGTAGTAAAATCCATATAACGGTTAGCGGGGTGGGCTCTCGTGAACCCTTTCTTGACCTGGACGAGTTAAAGTGTTAGGTAACTAAGCATAAAGACATCAAAGTTACACTAACAAGAGTGATCGTCCCTACTAGTCACCATACCGAACGTCTTTCCTGTGAAACTTGTCATAACCGAAAAGTGAGTAGAATAGACCGCATGATAATAAAAAGGTTACTCCGCCCCGCAAAGTTATGTCACTCGGAGTGTACTACACATTTACACTACGGTTACCATTTCATTTTCAATGTACTGGATGCGTCAACTTATTAAAATTCCTTCGCCGTAATACACCATATCACACATAACAGCCATGGTGAATATTGTAATCGTCAAAGGCAAAGTCGTGCCCATCTGAAATAACAGTATAGGCATTGTTTTACATGCCGGATTCAATTGATATGTAATATAACCGTACGTTCGGGTCTTCGAATTTAAAATAAACGTTATTTTCAAAATAATGGCATGCATTTAGACACATGGTGTCTGTATAAAGAAGTGCACGCAATCATTTTTGTTATAAATATTATTAACAATACCATAGTAAAAGTTTTCCATAAAGTCCGAACAATGACCAATGAAATGCTAAACTTTTTTTGGCAATGATAAATCTGTTTACATGTGTTATACTTACATTACCATTACTGTCAAGTTGATGCCAAGTAGACGAGTCTTTAACTAGCAACATTATCTTTATGAAAGGGGACATAAGCTGTGTTTTTTTTTTTTAATTCTTTTCTTACTCCCGTTGGTTCCGATGTTGGCGTGCGGGGTTGCTTTGCTGTGGGGGGGAAACTGGAGTGCCCGGAGAAAACCCACGTGTCCGAGTTGGCTTCCACCATACTATCTCATACATTCCCCTCCCAAATCCAAGTATCGAACTCGGGTCCCATTGGTGAGAAGCGAGTGCACTAGCCACTGCCTAACCGTACACTCGAACTTAAATTCATATACATTAATAAAAGAGAGAGATACACAGGCATGAAAATTCTCAAATCCCTATATATTTTGTGAAAATTGCTTGAGAAACCCAGGTTTCCACTTTTCAGTTGCAATTTAATAACTCAACCATACTTGAATACCGCACTGGACCTGACCTTAGTTTCACAAAATATATAGGAATATAAGATTTTTATGTCGTGTATATTTCTTATTTCTTATTGTACATCAAGTACAAGTAATAAAAGTAGTAAAAGTCTTAATATTTTTTGTAAACATGTAAAAATGCAATGTCGTACTGATAGTCACCAGGCATATCTATGTTCGATGATGTTACCAAACAGGTGCTCGCTAATATCCTTGAATATGTGATCATCAATTACCGCTCTCAACAGTGTGAGGCAAACGATACCAGGTGTCAAAACAATAAAATTGGTGATAAAACTACACCAGGTGGCGTTTTAAGAGACAGATCAGATTGATATTCTTGTTTATTTTTTACAGCGACCTTACCAAATTCTGTTGGAGAGATACGTACATTTTCGCAGCATAATTTGTTCAATTACCTGGACACCCGTAATTTCACGATCTACTGACTATGGCGAAGGTCGTACAGAGATTGTTATTTCCATCTTTCAGACACTTACAGATGCCAAAATGAGTACATTCCATCAGTAGAGTAATCGAAAACCGAGAAGAATATTTAAAGGTCAACGGACATGAAAGTGGTTTTTTTTTCGTATATACTTTTGTATGACCTATATAACAAATATTTTTAAAAACCGCAATGTCAAAAAACCACACAGGTATCGAGATATTTACATTTAAAAAACAAAAAATACCCATGCCCCGATTGATTGCCTTCGGTAACGATCGACAAATCTCGGAGCGCTTGGAGTGTGATGTAAGTTTGGTGGTGTCCGTTATTCTTATCAATGTCAAAATATTAATACAGATTTATGTATATGAAATGCGCACTAAGTAATTGTTTACAGCGCAGCATTTATATGTAAGAAAAATTGATGGATAAAAAAGGGGTATTTATTCCTTCCAAAAGCATTCAAGTTTTTTTCTGTTCGATAAGTGACAATAGATAAATGCATTATCATATTGTCCTCAAAACAAGCTAGGGATATAGAGAATGTCGTAGGTCGCCGTACACCATGATATATTTTGTCACTTATTTTTTATCATGATATCCTATCCAGACTTCAATGGGAATTTTAAAGGACCGTTCCCTACCTGTAGAACTCACTTTAACAATAAGTCACCTGTCAATCACCGTTCAACTTTACAACGTATACTCTGTGGGTCGCCTGTCTGTTCAGTCTTGTGATAAAATACAGAAATCTTGTATGTCTATTTCATTTATTATTTTGGTGATTTGATAATGGTTTTAGCAGCGATATATAAAACTAAAACTGTTAGGCTTGATAATATCTTATTCTCTTGATATCAGTTTGAATATATTAACATTTCTGAATAAAATGTATAATTTCAAAATATAATCATTTAACGCCGTCTATTTTTTAGCATAACCTGTGACACATAAGGGCTTAGTTTTACCCATGGTTAACTTGTTAACACGTGCACTTTAAAAACATGAACCGGTAAAACTAAATGATAAAAAATTGTCAAGTTATGCGTCAGAAATAAGACTAAAATGAGGTATTTATTAATTATAAAATTCTGTTTCAAAGCTTTTAAGAAAACTGCGATATTAATGCCACATATCGCCAGTATTGCTGGGCACTGGCTTGAAAGAAAGAAAATTTATGTGTCTTTGAGTCATTATTATTTTACGCGATCTATTTTATCATCAACATACATGTATAATGACCGAGTTTTAATCGTTTCTAGAGCCGCGGTAAACACGTGTGTTGGATGTACATTGTACAATAGTGCGTAAAACCAGTGACGGCCCTGGTAAAACTTTAAAAAAATCAAAGAAATCAGCTTTATTTCAAAAATAAAGATCCAATTACAAAAACTGTATACAAAGTAAATTTTTTTTCAAATAGACAGAGTTTGTAATGTAGAAAAGTGAACTAAAAGTGAACGAAAACATCCCACTTGTATCAGCGATTATATATCGCTTCTTGTCTTAAATCGATGTACCTGTTTTATTCATAGTTTTAAAATAAATTCAGCTTCATATATTTACGCGTAAGGCAGTAACAAATGGTAGTCAAACAGATAATCAAAGAAATATAGCATACATTTGTTATTTGCACATTAAAGTTAACTTCATTTGGATATAAGACTAATATGTTTTAATTTATTGTTGTGTCGAGATATTATATTCTCCTTCTTAAGAGTATAACTTATACGTATGTCCACACACAAAGATATTTATACACAGACAACATATCAATGGGATTATACCTGTAGCACCATGACTGCCAGCAGCTACTAAGAATGATATACTAGAAAGAAAAAAGTAAAATACAGTAAATCTATGCCTTTAATCTTACAATATGAAGACTTGCTCCAGACCAATATATACAGTTTTTATCTTAATACTGCTGACCTAGAAGAATATTTGGTAACGGGAAACTACTCTTTTTAACCTAACATTTTGTTATATTTTTCCACCTGGTATGTGTAAACGGAGGGGTAAAAATTTCTTTGTACATAATACTTAGGTTTTATGTATATCTAACCAAAAATGTAACACAAACATTGAATTTTCGTGTCCGTTGACCTTTAAGCAAATACATTTGTGTATGTTATACATTATTAATAATGTCAATTTTCATACATATGTGAATGCGGTATATCCCTAGGAAATAGACATTAATGATAGACAGGGAATATTAAAGAAACAAGACAATAAAGAACACAAGATTCCTATGTGGACATTTTACTTACTATAGACACAGACGGGAAATAAACAATAAACGCTAAGACATTGGCTTTCCCATCGGTAATTTTTTACATTTTAGTAGCAAGTGGTGTTTATATCACGCAGATGTTCCGATATGCCAAAGCGTGTTCAACCTATGAACATTTCATATGTATGAAAATTTTATTGTCACAGGGATATCGAGAATCGCGTTTGATGTGCCCTTTCCGTCAATTTTACGTTTATGTTTGCAGTTACTGTTCCACTAAATAAAATACTAACTTACCTTTTATATTGTTATATATATCGAAGTTGTACAATGTGCTTTGTATATGAAACATATTTTATATGGCAACAATCAAACATTCACCAGTTTAGAATATCATAATTTTAAAGGTCATTAGCTGTGTTTACCAAAAATATTATTTCGATTTTTTTCTACTTTTACTCCTTGTATTTGTTGTACAATAACAAATAAAAGCTGAAGATGGAGTAATAATCGCAAAACAAGAACAAATACTTATAACAAGTAGAATATTTTTATAAAAAGTTATATTCCCCTTTACCTAATATTACAAATATTGACTGTGACCGTTCGGCAGGGGATGCTTACTCCTCCATGACACCTGATCCCACCGCTTGGTTTCCAGAGGTCCGTGTTTGTCCATTTTTACCAGATATGTATCTATACATGTATCTGGACATCCTAAAGATTTATACTTTGGCATCTGAGATGTTTTATATAGACCTAAATGAGTATATACAGATATAAAGTTGCCATTGAAACTCTGAAAGAAGATTGATAAATGATACCCGGGCTCTGACGGCTTTACGACGACTTTTGTTTAAATGTTTTTGACAAAAACATAGGACATTTTATCGTAAGATAAACAAATAATGCATATTTTAAAGAAGAAATTTCTATCTCACTAACACATGGTATCATTAACTAAAGCAATATCAAAAAATAATGGCGTCCACTAACAATACTTAATAATGTCTATACAATAGCATCAGGTGTTTTATTGGCCGACCTGTTCCTTTAATCATACGAAGCAGACATCATTCAGAAACTGCTGAATAAAAAGAAGAAAGCGGTGTCCTTTAATTTCACATTTAGATATATATATAAACGACGTTTTGTCAATTAATAATGTCAATTTTCATACATATGTCAATGCGATATATCCCAGCGAACTAGAAATTAAAGATAAAACAGAATCAAGCACACACGCTTCATACTTAGACATTTTACTTATATAGACACAGACGGGAAATTGGCAACTAAGCTATACGACAAACACGACGATTTCGGCTTTCCCATCGTAAATTGTCCACATTTAAGTAGTAATATCCCTCAGTCGCCCGCATATGGAGTTTATATTTCACAAATGATACGATATCCCAGGGTGCGTACAACATATGAAGGTTTCATATACAGAGGTAAACTACTCATTGACACAGAGATATCGAAAACCGCGTTTAATGTCAACGTTCCGCAAATTTTATGGTCGGTATAATAGTCTTGTTTGTGATTACTCTGTTTCACTAAGTGAAATGTTGAGTTGCCTATTCGTTGACGGTTGTTGAGACGTCTGTACCAATTGTGAGGAGGATTCACTCATCAGGGATTTCATTGGACTTGACTGTGGACCCACGGCGGGTGTGACCGGTCGACAGGGGATGCTTACTCCTACCTGGCACCTGATCCCACCTCTTGGTTTCCAAAGGCCCGAGTTTGTCCATTTTTACCGGATTTGTATCTATGTCATGGACATTCTATTGATTTATACTTTGGTATCTGAATTTTTTTATAGTTCATCTTCACTATCTCCCACATGGTTCAACAAAAGTATAAACGTTGGAAATAATAAAGTATTTTACAAAGGGTGGTACGATAAAGGAGTAAGATATATAAGAGTTTTAGTAAATGAAAATAACAAATGTTACAGTTTTCCAGAATTCCAAAATAAAAAATTGCCACTAATTTCCTTACATATTTGGGTACAATCGCGGTAGTAAAAACATACATTAAACGAGACAATTTAAAACTCTCAAAAGATATTCATTACCCCGTATTGCCAATTGATGTTCAGTATTTTTATAAAAGTAAGAAAGGAGGTAGAGATATGTATCAAACATTATGTTCTAGTAAAAAGACTTTAAAGATAACGAGTTATACTGATGTACTGATATGTTATTTACCCTAAGTTTAATTGACTTCCGTCATTGTATCTCATTATGTAAATATGATATGCTGATTACGGTTAAGGTTTTGCGATTAAACAACACGCCGGTAGATGTCATCTAACCGGAAATCATTTTTTCTTCTACCTATTTCAGAAACGAAAGTACAAATTTCAGTGGACATGATTTGGCATAAATCATAGGTAAATCAAATACCAAATTGTCGGATATTTCTTGAGTTTCTTAGTGCTCTAGACTATTAAACTCTGGATACAAAAGAGTTTGTAAGTATGGTGTGGTGCCAGAATGCCCCCTTGAATTCAATTTGTCAATATATAACAATTTAATGCAGATCGGAGACGTGTCCCGCCTACCATGTCATGGCGTTCTCTAGATTGTAAATTTCTATCGATTTTTATTTTTAATAGTTTTACGGCGAAATAAACAATTGTTTAGTTATATGGTGGCGGCCAGTCTTTAATGGTGAAGGAGAGACCCAGGTCCGGTTACAATTCACCCTGAAAGATACCATCGGCCGTGCAAAATGTAAACTGGCAAACTTTCACAAAAAAATCAGCTTAGGTTAAAGAGAGATTCGAACCTTCGCTGAAAAAACGCTGAACGAATTTATAATTGAATGTGCGATGATCTAACCACTCGGTCAAGGATATACCCAAGTTTCTATCAATTTCAATTGATACTTAGTGCATCACATCAGCGTGTTATTCGATTTAACCATCCCGCCTATCAATTTAGTCATGCAGTTTAACTTATAAGGAGTATGGGACATGGAAAATGGTGTGCTGGGAATAAAACGCAGATGTGAAAAGCTAGAAGAAATAGATTGATATAAATTATGTGTTGAACCAAGATTGACATCCAACACCCCACTACTCAAGTTGTTTTTTTTTTCATTTCATTTGAAAAAAAAAATTAAGTGGTGGGGTGTTCAACGACGTTCATGACTTTGCATCAATTAGTGTTAGTGAGCAGAGGCTCAGTATAGTAGCACTGACCAGTTCATAGCATAATTTGCAATTAAAAATTCGCAGCAATATGAAATTTCTGAATTACCACTTGAAGTTAGATATTATATACGCTCAGTGAAACAATCTTGTTTGTAATCAGAATGTTTCACTGAATGAAATTTTCAGTTACCTGTTTAATTGTAATTTTTATATGGTCTTTACCAATTGTGATGAAATTTATTTATTCAGATTTCCGTCGTTTATTTCATTTGAACTTGACTATGAACTGGATGTGACCGATCGACAGGGTGTGCTTACTTTTCAATGACACCTGATCCCGACTCTGGATCTTTCAAAGGTCAGTGTTAGTCTAATGTAACCAGATTTGTATATTGTCTCTCGGACAATCTGGTGGTAAATATGTTTTTATCTGCTTGTCGGAATGGTGTTTTGATCGAAAATGCCAGGGCGTGTTCAACATATGAACATTTCATATACAGAGGTCAACTACTCACTGACAAATTGTTGACACAGGGATATCGAAAACCGCGTTTGATGTCAACGTTCCGCAAATTGTACAGTCGGTATAATAGTCTGGTATGCGATTACTCTGTTTCACTCAGTGAAATGTTGAGTTACCTGATCGATGGTGGTTGTTAAGACATCTGTACCAATTATGACGAGGATTCGTTCCTCACGAATTTCATTTTAATTTGACTGGACGACGGGTGTGACCGGTCGACAGTGGATGCTTACTCCTCCATGGCAACTAATCGCACCTCTTGCTTCGTGTTTGTCCATTTTTACTAGATTTGTACCTATATCCTGAACATCCTAATGGTTTATACTTTGGCAACTCAGACTTTTTATATTTATACCACATTCACTTTAGAAAATCTAAAATTGGAGCTTAACTGATTAAATCTAATTGACAGAAAAGATCGTCTTATAAGCATTATAATTTTGGTATTATGTTTATAATATTAACAAGCTAACCCTTGTATATATAAAATCACGGTTTTTCAATATTTTGTGTTAGTTTTGTAACATAATGTAAATTATTTAAATTACGTAACAAAACATGGATTATCTTTCCACATATTATGATATTGATTAATAAGTACTTTTACATTAATTATTTCAGAAATTCCATAGTTACATAATCTAGTTGAGAACAGGAAACTATAAAATGGAAAAGAAAAATAGAAAATATGTTGCCTCTATCGACATTGGAACTGCATATTCTGGGTGTGCTTTCTGTGACAGGAAAGAGTATGTCAATAACCCATTAAACATAGTTATTGTTCCAGCAAAAGGAGGAGGAGAAGAGAGTGATTATGAGAAAACGAAGCAGCCGTCTACCATTTTGTTTAACAAGGAACGACGTTTTGAAGCATTTGGTTTTATTGCTGAGAGTAAATATGCAAAAGAGTTAGAGAAACAAGCAAAATTCAATGATTCAGACTGGTTCTACTTCAAGAATTTTAAAATGAACCTCTACGAAAACAAGGTTTGTAGATATTAGCAGACAAAAATTCAAATTACTATCTTGTTCTATCTTTTAAAAAGCACTAAATCTATTTTCGGTTATAATTTGTGTTTTTAATACATAAATTCATATACAATAACAAACAGAGATATTCACAGACTTACACATTCTTATATTTCTTCACATTTTGAGAAACCAAGGTTGGTGATTATTCGTTTTCAAAATGATTCATTTGACCATACTATTTGTGTATATATACAACACTGCATAAGACCCAGTGTTAGCGTTTGAAGGATTTAGAATTTAAATGATGTAATCAGTGCGAAATATTACTTTAGTATAAGATTATCAACCGAAATACCAAGTAATAGAGTTATGTATACCCTCGAGGACTCAAACGGTCCACCAGCAGTGACAATAACTTAGTGGTCATAAATATTTTAAACATAATACCAAAGTTATAATGCTCAAGACAATCGTTTCTGTCAATAAGACTTCATTAGTCAAGCTCCAATCTATAAAAGATGAATATTTTTAAAAGAGAAATTGGTATCATACAAGACCAGGTAATAAATCTAATTGTACAGCAATATATTTTATACTACATAAAAAAGCGATGTTTTATATTTTCAGAACGTGAGCAGAGATATGAATATTCATGATAAAAGTGGAAAAGAAATGAAGGCTATGAATGTATTTGAAGCTGGAATCAGGTATTTGAAGAATGAAGTTGTGACGATGATCAATCAAAAGAAGGGTGATACTCCCGAGAAAGAGATTACGTTTGTCTTAACAATTCCTGCAATTTGGAATGAACCAGCTAAACAGTTTATGAAAGAAGCAGCAGTTAAGGTATGTTTAGCGTCGGAATAATGCTCGACGTTCATATAACGACCATGAAGAATTAGAATCTAAGGAAGGTTATTGGTCGACACGGGGATCTTCTTAAACAATAACGAGTACGCAGGAATGTTAGATAGGGTTCTGGAGCACGACCATATACAATGACTCCCTTTGGACAATCAAGGTTTACATATAACATTTGCGACGGTGTGGCATGCTAACAGGGCACGCTGACTCCTTTCGGACACGTGGCCCCACCCCGTTTGGGATTGCGTATTCTAATGGACTTTGAGTTTCGTTTATGCATATGTACTTCTTCATTTTTATTTGACACTCGTATTAATACATATATGCCATGTATTGATATTTCAGGGAGATCATTCCCATATATAATGCAGCAGCGGAAATCAACAGAATTTGATATCCATGAGGATATAAAATAACTGAATGCACTATATTGATATGGTGATGTTTAATACAAACTATTACTAGAAGAAAAATATTTGTATCTATGTGAATATGAATGATACAAGGGGCATTATCCGTGGTCGAGTGGTTAGAGCATAGCACTTTGAACTATGAAGTCACTCACTTCTCGTAAGCGCAGGTTAGAGCATAGGAACCTGAAAATCTGTCCGCATATTGATATATAAATTGCACTCTGTAATGAATAGGTCATCAACGGAAAGGAGTGCAACGCGTTTTGGGAAGTCACTGCCGACTCAGACTGTAGTTCCTGGATTATCTACGTATTTTCACCACAAGAACGATTGGCACAGCTTGAAAAGTGATTATTCTAGTTTTTTTGTTTTTTTTGTTTTTTTTGTTTTTGTTTTTTTTTTTGGGGGGGGGGGTTGCAATTATTATACAAGTACAAACATCAATCTTTTCGGTTTTTTTCCATGAGGGACCCATGATGTTCACAATGCTAGGTACAATCTCTTCTGAAGAGTTTACTTCCCTTTGGAAGATATTAACAACCTGATTTTATCTTGAATTGACCTGACTAGGTTGTATGTGTATTTAACAGCTTCTTAGCGTAAAACACTATTCAAAATTCAAACTAAAATGAATAAAACATTTACAAATTACGTATTATAGGACCTTGACACATACACACACGTACGCACACACACAAACACGTTCAATATTGTAGTGATATTTGTGATACGTTTCCTAGCTTCCTTGCAAAAGAAGTTTAAATCCTTTGTGTTTATTTGGACAATATTGAATAATACAATTCAATTATAAGTACATATACATATTTTCTATCTTGTTCAGGCTGGAATACCGAAGGAACAACTTGTTTTGGCATTGGAACCTGAGGCGGCAGCTGTGTATTGCAAAACTTTATGGGAAAAAGGTTACTTTGGACAACATGATGATGTAATAAAGAGATGTATGGAACCTGGAGGTCGGTACTTTGTTCTGGATTTGGGAGGTATGTCTTTCTCATATTGCACCAGTATCCAAAAAAATATCGATATTCCTCATGAAAATTATCATTAAGCTTTTTAACAAATATTCTGATGCATTATTACATAACAGCTTCTATTTCGTTATTACATAACGCCCTTAACTCGTCAACCCCTGTGGTCACATTAAGATTCACCCAAAATCAGCAAACGGTGCTGTCTATCATCAACATTTAGGAGTGTACAAGTTAGTATTGCATGAAAATTATTGTAGAATTTTATAGCTTGGATCATACAATGCTAAATTCTGATATTGGACATTATTACATTGATTTAAATGTAGTTATAGGATTGATGAGTTCAGTCAATATGAGCTGTCGGACCTGCATTTGTTTTAGTTGTAGAATATCACCCCTAAACCACTTTATTACAATGAAAATATCTCTGATCAGGAAAGTATCGACATTAATCGTAATTTAAGTCGTTTAATATAATTTCTAAGGCATGGGATAAATACTGCATTCCAATATAGTGTTTCTCCGACATAATCGTAATATGCGAGTGTATTATCGGTCAAACACGCACGGCGTTTACCTTGAATGTTCAATTTTGTTTAATCTGCAGCAATCTCTAGAAAACACGGTCTGAAGCTGCATTGCTTATTCACATATACAAAGTCTATTTGCATGAATATGCAGTCAAACAAGCATAAACGCCAGGTTACGCACATTTTGTGAAATATTAGGCCTGATTGTGAGCATTGTTGAATGAAAATGTGAAGAAATTGTTTGATACAAGTGTGATGTTATTCAGTAGGTGGGTTCAACACACCACAAAGTTGTGCATTTCATATTTTTATATCTTGATTCGAGTGTACACGAAGTACTATGTACCGTAGGCTAGGCCTATTCCCTTCAACACAATGTTCTGCCGTGAACAGTCTCACAACAGGGTTTCTTGATTGTTCTTTTCAAAGTTCCCGTAGGGTATTACCGTTATATAAATATATCCTAATAAAATATTTACTCTAAAATACAAATTATTTCAGCAAAAAACCTTGAGGAATGCTAATTTTTATGTTGTGTAAATAGTTTGTGTACTCTGTAATTTTACCGAGATCTACTCATATATACTGTACTGTAGGAATTTCCACTGACGGACGCAAGTACCGATTATAACACAGCAAATTTAAAACAATTAAAAAATATATTTTTATCGTTTATATTATAGTATTTGTCTATTCACCAGAAGAGTTTTAAATGTATGATAAAAACAACAAAACATGTATCGCATGCCATATCAACCCTCGACCAATATCAGCCGTCTGGCCTACAGCCCTCGTTCTGATATTGGAGTCTCGGGTTGATATGGCATGCGATACAGGTTTTGCCATGTGTTTTTATATATATATATATTATATATATATATATATATATATATATATATATATATTATATATTATATATATATATATATATATATATAATGAAGACCGGCGACGAAGCCCCTTACTGCTGGGAATACCAGAATGATAATAGATCCATTTACCTTGTTTATTAAATATCAAAGATTTATTCCAACTATCCATCTGTTCATATGTCTGGATACAGCATACATATTGGTAAACAATGGGGACAAATACGGGCCTCTAGAAATCTAGAGATAGGGTCAGGTGTCACGGAGGAGTAAACATCCCCTGTTGACCGATCACACCCACCACATATCAACAGTAATGATCAATCCCTTTATCTATCTATTTTTTGCATTGAAGGTGGAACAATAGATACTACAGTACATGAACTTAAAGAAAATGGTGATCTTATTGAAATATACAAGGCATCTGGTGGACCATGGGGAGGCTGCACAGTAAATACAAATTTTATCAACTACATCGACAAACTTTACGGTGAGGCTGCATTAACACAAATGCGACAAATACGACCGTTGGACTGCTACGAATTAGAAAACAGTTTTGAAACAAAGAAACGCGTTTTAACAGAGGATGACGATGTGGATGTTCGTCTCAAAGTTCCGAATCATCTTAAAATATTTAGCAAAAATAAAGTAGAACAACATACTATTGAGCATCTTTATGTAACTAAAAAAGATTTCATGAAATTCTTTGATTCCTGTGTCACTGAAATCAATAAGCATATACATAAGGTACTGAAAAAAGTTGGTAAGATTGAACTGATGTTGCTTGTAGGTGGGTTTTCACAATCCCGTTATGTTGAACAAAAAGTAAAAAGTGCTAATAAGGGGATGAAGATTATCGTTCCAGGAGAGTCAAGTGTAGCTATCCTGAAAGGAGCCGTTTTATTTGGCTACAGACCATCATGCATCACCGCTAGGATATGCCGATACACGTATGGCATTGGGATTATGCGACCGTTTGATCCCAAAATTCATCTCAAAGAAAAAATGAAAATTGTGGACGGTGAAGAAAAGTGTGCTGACATTTTCAAAGTGCTCGTCAACAAAAACACTGTTGTTAATATTGACGAAGAAATGAAAGCAAATACAAATACAACACATCGCGATTCAGACCGAAGGTATGCCATTCTTTGTACACCAGTATATGCGTCTGTCCACAGAGATCCCATGTATACAACAGACGAAGGCTGTACCTATTTGGGGAAGATAATTATTGAACCACCAAGAGATGGCTGGGGAGAAGAAAGCAGGTTTACACACTGTTGCTACTTTGGCAGAACACAGATCACGCTGAAAGTATATGACGAAATCAATAAGAGAGATTATGATTCTAAATTCGACTTACTGGAATACGTTAAAGAGAAAAAGAAAAAGTAATTTGACCCCGAAAAACACTAATTTCAAACTTCAAATATCATGGTAAACTGTACATAAATACCGTATAAGTGGAAATTTTAGCGAGACACAAATTTAGCGTTTTGTTCTAAACTATGGTATATAATTTTAGTGAGAATTTTTTTTTTTTTTAGATTTTATGATTAAATCAAGATACCTCTTACCTACGATGAGGAATCAATTGTTAGTGACATTCAATTTTAACGATCTCAACTACGTCGCTAATAATCTGAAAATATCTGTTTATACGGTATCAGAAATTTAAACAATTGAAGAGAATAATATTGAACCCGATAGTAGAGTAAAAGCTGTTAAAACAATTAATTCTTACATTTAATGTCCTTTATGTCATTACACAATCAAGGATTCGACAAAATGCTTTGTCTTACAAAATATCAATTTACTTTTTATAAGGATCAAGTTTTGATAAAATTAAACAAGACATTTAAACACAAAATATAGATAGGTGTGGGCTTAAACTATCTCATTTGAAAAGAATTATCACTTTTTGTAAAATACTCCTGGGTAAAAAATATATCAAAAAGTGGACAATCCAGGATAAATGATATACAAGAACTCCATGGCAACGATTAGCTGCAAAACTTTGTCTTTGTGGATAACTTTTAAATAAACGCTTAAGGAAATGAAAATAAGTGATGGAAAGATTTAAGAATATCAGAAAATACTGAATAATCATTTAGAGATAAATGCATCTAAGAATAACTTCATATTGTTACCTTACGGTTTAATTCAAAACTGAAAATCAGTCATATATATATATATATATATATATATATATATATATATATATATATATATATATATATAGTTATATATATATATATATATATATATATATATATAGTTTGACTAAAGTATGGTACCAAATAGGTGTTTTAAAATGGGATAAACAATTCCTGAATGAAAATTTGATTTCTTTTTAACATATCTCCAACAGTTTAATGAAAAAAAAAAACGTTTAATACCTAAGATGTATACAAATACATGATATATCCAAGATTCCTTAGCATTGATGTTGGTGAATGAAGTTGACAATATATTTCCGTGTTTATTCCGTTTCATTTAAATACTCTATTTCTTTGTGATATGGGAAATATACAATTGTAAATTATTTGAAATTATGAAGAGATTATTCCCACAGCAATCATGAAATGTATTTCTATAGATGATTTCAATTTAAATGTTAAAAATGCTTCAAATCAACAGTATGTGTGCGTGTGTATGCGTGCGTGTGCATGCGTGCGTGTGCATGCGTGCGTGCGTGTTACTGTTATACGCATATGGGAAATGTATGTGTGTATATGTGTATATGCATGTATATATAAACGTAAAGGTGTGTACAGGTATATATAAACATGCGTATGTAAAATCACATTTGTATATTTGTATTTATGTATGATTTCAGATTAGATAGGAAGTGAAGCATTAATATTTAGTATATATACAATAACATGATTTGTTTAAGATTATTTAAAATTAAACAATTGTCATATACGACGAGATTTAAATGCAAAAGTAATTTACGTATACAATGTATAATTTATCGATAATGAATGTGCATCATTAACGCACAGAATTAAGGATTGTTTTTTATTTATTTTTTTTTTGAAAAGCATGGAATATATATGCAATGGATTATGGGAAAAAATTTCAATAATCCATAGTATACATACTCCATGATTTTCAAAAACGAAAAACAATCCTAATATTTATGTATATTACCATTTTCTGTGAAACTGTAGTCAGCTGGTTATGAAATTAATTCTGTATAATCGGCTAAACAGCTGTGTGAGACTAGAAATAGTTCCCTTTTTCTGAACGGCATTATTAAATGGAATTTCGGTTTATTTTCTTATTTTCATATCATTTTGAAAGGAACTAGTGATATGGAAAAGTTTGAATACTTATTGTCAGATTTAGTTCAAGGTTGTTGATATTTGATCGCGACTGCTTGCTGCGGGAAAATTAAATGTCTCAGAAGAGAAGTAAAATGCAAATGGCCACGCCCATATCTATGCTGTATTTACATCAAATTTGCGTTTGAATTCCGAAATATCATTAATGGGATATACCATAGAAAGTTCGAGTGTGACGTGCGAGAAGGGATACAGCTAATATTCGTTGATGACAATTGAAATTTTACATTTTATTTGAAATTTTTACCAATTAGCTGGGAACCATAATGACAGATCGTACGTAGTAAGTATTTCACACGGCCTGATTTCACACGATGCAAGTGACGAATTGTTTCTGACAGGAATACCCGGTGATGGCAAACAAATCGATCTGTTTATCAGGATTGCTTGACAAAGAAGGCCTAACTCTCGTTTTACTGTTCTACTGTTCAACAGACTAGTTAAAATCGTAACTACGAAGCGAAATTTTATTTTTGTGGTCTGTGGTTCTGGTCATAACATGACCTAGATATATCGCGATATGGACCTTTAGGCTGTACAGTGTGCTACAGATGAAGTCTTGTGTTTCCGATTTCTTTCTGTGATTTTTTGTTTGTTTTGTGGTGATGCATGGCTTTTCAGATTAAATAAATAAAAAATAAATATTTGATATTCTAATATTTATTTTTTTCGCTTATGCATTCCTACTCCAAAAAGTAACTGCAAATACTGATATATGAAAAACATCGCTCCATATACTTGCAATGAAAGGAATTTCAGGCGGTATGTAAATATTCTAATTGTTATGGCACACAGATATCGGTTATCAGCTCTGATACTGATTGTTGCGTCATCATGAAATATGTGCGACGTATTGAATATAAAAATTTTAGATACCAAAGTATAAATCAATAGAATGTCCAGGACATAGATACAAATCCGATAAAAAATAGACAAACATAACCTCTGGAAACCAAGAGGTGGGATCAGGTGCCATGGAGGAGTAAGCATCCCCTGTCGACCGGTCACACCCGCCGTGAGTCCACAGTCAAGTCCAGTGAAACACGTGAGGAGTGTATCCTCGTCACAATTGGTAGAGACGTCTCAACAACCGCAAACGAAAACGCAACTCAACATTTCACTTAGTGAAACAGAGTAGTCGCAAGCAAGACTATTATACCGACCGTAAAACTTGCGGAACGTTGACATTAAACGCGGTTTTCGATATCCCTGTGTCAATAATTTGTCAGTGAGTAGTTTACCTCTGTATATGAAATCTTCATATGTTGTGCACGCCCTGGCATATCGGATCATTTGAGAAATATAAACTCCATATGCAGGTGACTGAGGTATATTACTACTTAAATGTGGAAAATTTACGATGGGAAAGCCGAAATCGTCGCGTTTATCGTAAAACTTCGTAGCTAATTTCCCGTCTGTGTTTATGTTAAGTAAAATGTCTAAGTATGAAGCGTGTGCGCTTGATTCTGTTGTATCTTTAATTTCTAGTTCGCTGGGATATATCGCATTGACATATGTATGAAAATTGTCATTATTAATTGACAAAACGTCGTCGATATATCTAAATGTCAAATTAAAAGACACCGCTAGCTTTTTCTTCTTTTGATTCAGCAGTTTCTGAATGAAGTTTGCTTCGTATGAATAAAGGAACAGGTCGGCCAATAAAGGAGCACAATTGGCTCCCATGGGAATGCCGACAGTTTGTTGAAAGACCACGTCTCCGAACATTACAAATATATTGTCTATTAGAAATTCCAGCATGTTTTTTATATCAACTTCATTATATTTATGTGTAGAATCAGAGTGGTGTTTGACAAAATAAGTATCCTGATAGCCAATTACTAGATATTTAAATTTTCGGGTACCACCTTTAGTGAAAAAGCAGCATTGTCTATGATGCTGAAAAGTCTTTCTTTTAATTTTTCATGAGGAATAGTAGTGTAAAGAGTAGAGAAGTCATAAGTTTTGATGCTGTGAATTCGAGAAAAATTGTGTGCCTTCAAATTTTCTAAAAGCTGTTTAGAATTTTTAAGTATCTACATCTGATTTACACCGCTTCTGGAATAAGCAACTGTACAGTATTGTTGAAGTTTCTCCTTAACGGCTGTCAATATCTTGGTAAGGAGTAAAGATAAAGGTTTGGTAGAACATTTGCTGGATCCTGCTATGTATCTTTGCTTATATGGGGTTTTATAAAGTTTAGGTATCCAATATAAATATGGCAGCTCGAAATCGGTATCCGTTGTAGGAATATCAAATGAGCGTAATACGGATACGTGATTTTGAAGGATTTCGTCCTTTGAAAGTGAGCTACGTGTATATGTAGGATTACCAGAATTCATATTAAACCCAAGTTCTTCTAATAAACAATTATAGTAATGCGCCTTACAAATAAAAACTATATTATTTGAGGCTTTGTCTTTATATCTTAAACAGAACATATTCACCTGCTTAAGTAATCAGCATCGATTTTGTGTCTACCTTTGATTGCAAAAATGTGAAAACGATATGGTTGCAGTAATAATGTCCACTGTATCAGCCGGGGATTCGTCATCTTTGCCTTGTTTTAGTATACAAGTGACTGGTGGTCAGTTTCGAGAACAAATTCCCGTCCATATCAATATCTGTGGAATTTTTGTGTCAACCAAACTATTGCCAGGCATTTTTTCTCGATAGTTGCGTAATGTTCCTCACCTGACATCAATTTGCGACTTGCATATGCAACCGGAAGTTTGTCCCCTTGTTCATTACTTTGTAAAATAAAAGCACCGATACCATGTCTGGCGCATCAGTCTGTAAAATAAAAATCTGTGAAATATCTGGAAATTTTAAATTGGGCGACTTGGTTAACACAAGTGAAGTTTTGGAAAGCAATTTCTTGTTATTCAGACCACTAAATTTTTATTTGGAGAATATTTTCCTGTCAAGTCAGTCAATGGAAGGGCCACATGGGCAAAATTTGGAACATATTTCCGATAAAAATTTACCAAACCTAAAACAGAACGCAACTGCTTTTTTGTTTGCGGCCTTACTCATATTGGGCTTAATTCTCGCTTCCCCAATAACATGACCTAAGCAGAGTAATGACCTGTATGCAGCTGAACATTTGCTATATTTAGCTGTAAGATTTGCAGATTGAAGTTTCACAAAAAGGTCGTGGAGCACTTTGACATGCTCTTCAAATGTAATAGTGAAAACAAGAATATCGTCTATGAAATGTCAACATTATTCATTTTGTGTAAAACCTCCCGCATAAGTCTACAAAATCTGTCTGGAGCCCTGACCATCATGATTCATGTGCATGCCTCATCACAGTATTTCTGAATTTTGAACGAACAATTAATTGTACAAACAGACGATTACCTCCATTTTCTGGTGACAATTTCGGTACAGTAAACCATCTTTCTCTATCCACGTAACCTTACCGTCACTTAAAACCTTTCTTTCTGTGACATTTTGTCTAATTGTATGAAGTGTAGGGTCATCCTGTTGTTCACGTCGTATATCATTAGGACTAATGTCGTCCTTAATAATTTCAGGAATTTTCAAAGAAGGATATTTCTTACCTTTTCAGGTTTTTGTTGTGGTGTTTCAATTGATAAAACAGGTTGCCATGAAAGATCCGGGTAATGGGGTTTTCTAGTATTTGGTACCTCACCCACTATCAAATCAAACACCGGATTGTCCATCCACCAAGCATAAAAAACATAAAGTGTATCAACGTGTATTTTTTGTACTATCAGCAAGTATGCAGGTCTAATATGTACCTGTAAATTTTTCTGGTTTGACCAAACATTTTCGGACAACAATTTTCCTACAACCTGAATCTCTAAGCATTGTAACTGGTTTACCGTCGAAATAACCTGCTGATAAAGGCATTGGATCCGCATTACTATCACACGAAGATGTAAGAATGGTAAATTTGTCATTTGCTAAAGTTCTAATTGGAGGATCTGAAACAAAAACAGAAGAATAACTTTTTACCTTTGTGTCTTCACCAATGTCACCTTCATCAACGTAAACAATGTCATCAGACTGATCATTATTACCTGAAAGCTTACCTGTAAATTTTAAACAATCAGATGCAATATGACATTTTTACCCACATTTGAAGCACTTTCTGTCAGATCTGGGTAAAATGGTGGCTTTAAAATCGTACCCTTACCAGATGCTTGTATTTTGTCCACCTCAGCATCAAGGCTTTTAGGTAACTTACCCGAGTTTGAATGTAAATGCGACTGATTTGAATTACCCCTTGTTATACACAAATTAGTAGCAGAAGCAAATCTTGCCTCACGAATTTGACCTGCTAAATTTGACATTTCGTCTATAGTCTTAGGAGTGTGTTGCTTCAGGAATATTTTCAAATTCTGATTACATACATGTAGAAACTGGTCACTAAGCATTTGTTCAAATAAAGATGCGTAATCTTTTGTAATCTTTGCCAAATCAACTCACCGAGTCAGATAAGATACTAATCTGACTGAATATTTACAAAACGTTTCACTCGATTCTGGCTTACACGATCTAAATTTACACTTAAATCCGTGTTCAGTCAAGTCATACCTTTTAAGCAAAGCTAATTTTAGTGCATTGTTATCAGACGCATGGCCCGCAGGCATGAGGGCATACACATTCAGGGCGCTTAAATTAGTAGACCACAAAGACTGATCCCACTCCTGAGCAGTAGCATAGTGCTCAAACCTAAATAAATAACTGTCCATTTTTTCTTTTGTATTTTGGGAGCGCGTGGTTTAAATTGAGATTCTACACCTGACCCTGATGTTTTTTTAAGTGATGCATATCATCTATACTTTTCATTTTTATTTCATATTAAATATTTTCTCTCTCTGTAATTGAATTTCAATTTTTTCCTTCTCTTTTTCTCGATCTATATTCCTTTCCTCACGCTGCATTGCCTGTTGCTCACTGAGCCTCATCTTTGTAACCCAGACCCAAGTTCTCTCAATTCATTCAAATTTGACATTTTGACAGCAAAACTAGAACTGGGGTTCTCAATAAAACTGTTCATATAGAAGTCGCGGCTCAAATCACTAATCATACACATTTCAAAAGTAACGCAAACTCCTGAACAACTAAACAAACTCACTACCAAGCAAGTATAAATACAGCGTGGACAAAAATACGACTGTTAAAAGCGATAGACACTTTACTAATACTAATAACTGAGAAGATTACGTACAGATACAGCACACCGGCGACTGACAGACATAGGAACAGCTACATACTGACACATTCGGCGAGTCCTTCCCTTCTGGATCCTAAAGTAACCATGTTCTTTAACCCTACAACAGTACTGTACATTTCATTATTACAAAAGTACAAAATACAAATACATATATATCAATCACAATTTAAGCAGTAATAGCACAAACTTCAATTCGTTTTAAATATACATTTAAAACTTAAGTCTTTCAAACAAAATTGATTTATTCAATATTTTTCTTCATTGTACACATATTTATTAACCACATTTAGTTCCATCTTTCCACATCATTTTGGAAAGTTCGCTACACTTACATGACACTTATTGTCATCCATAGTAGGTTGTCACTCACAGTACTTCAAAAACTGTAGGTTATAGCACTAGTAGGGTATCACGGTATCACTGAATGAACTACAGAAACACCAGTATATATAGCACAAAAGGATCTACAAATATATATATATATATATATATATATATATATATATATATATATATATATATATATATTGCAATACATTACACGACTTATAGTTGAAATAATACACACTGTACACTTTTAATAAACACAATTGTTTAACAATACCACTATTACTTATTTTACGCCATTTACTTTAACATCATTACAATACTACTTTTACTACTTTTACACCATTTACTTTTACATCATTACATATCTTAATTTTGTTGAGCCGGTGTAAAGACGAATAATGACCCCCGTCGAATAATGACCGGGGGGTCATTATTCTACGTAGAAAAATGACTCCCTAGCCGTAGAATAATGAGTCAAAACCGTAGAATAAAAACCCGGGGGGTAATTTTTCTACATGTTAGATCTATAGGAAAATGACCCCCATAGAAAAATTACCCAATATTGTACATTACATACTACACTCCTGGTAATAATAATATTTGATATTTTTCCAAAAACAAGATGTGTCTGTGAAACACTATGCCCCGATGGCAACAAAATCCGAAAAGCTAGTTAGCATGAAGTGCATAGGGTCATTGACCCTGGTGTCATTTGAAACGGTTTCATTAGTTGAGTATGCATTCTAAATATGAACTCTATCTCTGACGATAAAAAAATATGGCGAAAGTTAAAGTTTATAACAGGAAGGCAGACTCCCGCCTCGCCACTCCGATTGGGTATCTCCCACTTCCATGTCGATTATCGAGGGATAATCGTTAAAGCTATACAACCACTATCTTTGTTAAAGATATACTGCACCGATTTCAGTTCGACGCCATATTTGATACATCTTACTTTATGTCCACTGCACCCTATGCTTCGGGTGAATGTCATGCTTGATTTCATATGTATGGGTTTTGTCGCTCCGCGAGGAACTCGGAGCAAGCGAAAATTACAAAATGAAAATCACACGCATACAGTAGGATTCGAACTCACAACCTTCCGATCCGCAGACCGGTGTAAAGACGAATAATGACCCCCGTCGAATATTATTCTACGTAGAAAAATGACCCCTCGGTCATTATTCGACGTTTTAGGGGGGCATTATTCGACCGTAGAATAAGTGGCACCAGCCCCCAAAATTGCAAACCCCTCGTGAAAAATATTGACCCCCATAGAATAATGACCCCCTTATAAACCGACTTGATTTTTCGATAAATGTTATTAATATTTACTTTTGTATTTTAGACCCATACACGCAGACAAGCCGTTCCTCCGATAATAACGACCACCAAGGTTTGTTTCTACTCTCCTAAGCTATGGTCTTGTTTCTATGTCTCGGTGCGGCGGCCTTTGCCTCCTATAAGCTTGAGGGGGTATACTATGATCTGATAGGAGGCAATCACGTGACGCGGTTCAGACAATCCCATTGGAAGAAACTAGTCCGAGGTGCAATTAAAACAAAGATAGTGGTTGTTGAAAGGACTGCAGTATAGCTTGAACCCTATGAGTTCAACGCATCACAGTAAAGGAAGAGAAGAACAGATTTCATGTAGATCTAGTTTTTCAATCTATGCAGTGGATACCAGATTCACTCTTTGGGCGATCATATGGCAATAATTGCCTTATTTGAATAAATTCAAATGTGTTAGAAGTAAAATATAAATACTGAAGTCAGAGTCCAGAAAGCTTTAATCCAGAAATTCATGACAAATTAAGGTAAATGCTCTCAACAAGTAGAACATATGCAAGTCCCAAATGGGACGGGACTAGGTGTCCGGAGGAATCAGCGCCCCCTGCTGGCTAGCCACACCCGTCGCACATATTCAGTTGAAATCTGTCAAATTCGGTGATGTCAAGTTCGGTGATATTGTCAAATTTGATGATGTCAAGTTCGGTGATTGTGGTTTCCACCTGAGGAACTGCTAATCCCAAAGATATAGGACCAGGTGTCCGGAAGGAGTGAGCGTCCCCCTGTCGGCTAGGCACACCCGTCGCAAATGTTTTCTATGGAAACCTCTCTGAATTGGTAAAAATGTCATTTTCGGTAAGGTCATGATTAGGTGTAATGTCTGATTGATTCAGGGTTTTTTACTGTTTATTGTCATGCCCCAGAATGTCATTTAACATTCGGGAGAGGGGGACTTCATATTGTGTTGTAAGATCCCCGTATCGACCGTAAAACTTCCTCAGTGACGATAATAATGACGTAAATTTACAGGGGAGCTTAATTAGTTATGCAAATTATCCCTTAATTAGGCATATTATCCTCTTGGAGTTCTAAAATGTCCTGGAGTGTGGAAAAAAATTTTTTTTTACTCCTGTCTTAATGGAAAGCCCATTTATTTCTTGACCCGACGAAAGAGTTCTCTTTTTCCACACCACAACTCAATTGTCATTTTATGAACATCTCCGGAGGATAATCTGCATACTTTAAGGAAAATTTGTTTGACTTAGCGCTCCTGGGCGTAAATCAAAATCCCGGTATGACCCAAGTGCTCCTGTAGATGTAAAGACTCGGAACGGCTTGTCCATGGACGTGTATGGGTCTTAAATACACAATAGACTTATAAATGTTATAACATCCGATAAGTCACAAAAATGAAGTGGTATCCGGGTTTCGAAGGTCATTAGTTTTTTTAAAATTTATGAATCAGAATTAACAAATGAGTTGGTTGAAAATAATCGCAAAAAAAAATGCATACTAGTATTATCTGAAGTATAAGCGTCAACATGCGCCATATCTACGAACTTTCAGAACACCATCGTAAATATATAAAAAGAGTACATATTAATAACATTTATCGAGAAATCAAGTCGGTTTATAAGGGGGTCATTATTCAATGGGGGTCAATATTTTTTACGAGGGGTTTGCAATTTTTGGGGCTGGTGCCACCTATTCTACGGTCGAATAATGACCCCCTAAAACGTCGAATAATGACCGGGGGGTCATTTTTCTACGTAGACTAGGTGTCCGGAGGAATCAGCGCCCCCTGCTGGCTAGCCACACCCGTCGCACATATTCAGTTGAAATCTGTCAAATTCGGTGATGTCAAGTTCGGTGATATTGTCAAATTTGATGATGTCAAGTTCGGTGATTGTGGTTTCCACCTGAGGAACTGCTAATCCCAAAGATATAGGACCAGGTGTCCGGAAGGAGTGAGCGTCCCCTGTCGGCTAGGCACACCCGTCGCAAATGTTCTATGGAAACCTCTCTGAATTGGTAAAAATGTCATTTTCGGTAAGGTCATGATTAGGTGTAATGTCTGATTGATTCAGGGTTTTTACTGTTTATTGTCATGCCCCAGAATGTCATTTAACATTCGGGAGAGGGGGACTTCATATTGTGTTGTAAGATCCCCGTATCGACCGTAAAACTTCCTCAGTGACGATAATAATGACGTAAATTTACAGGGGAGCTTAATTAGTTATGCAAATTATCCCTTAATTAGGCATATTATCCTCTTGGAGTTCTAAAATGTCCTGGAGTGTGGAAAAAAATTTTTTTTTACTCCTGTCTTAATGGAAAGTCCATTTATTTCTTGACCGACGAAAGAGTTCTCTTTTTCCACACCACAACTCAATTGTCATTTTATGAACATCTCCGGAGGATAATCTGCATACTTTAAGGAAAATTTGTTTGACTTAGCGCTCCTGGGCGTAAATCAAAATCCCGGTATGACCCAAGTGCTCCTGTAGATGTAAAGACTCGGAACGGCTTGTCCATGGACGTGTATGGGTCTTAAATACACAATAGACTTATAAATGTTATAACATCCGATAAGTCACAAAAATGAAGTGGTATCCGGGTTTCGAAGGTCATTAGTTTTTTTAAAATTTATGAATCAGAATTAACAAATGAGTTGGTTGAAAATAATCGCAAAAAAAAAAAAAATGCATACTAGTATTATCTGAAGTATAAGCGTCAACATGCGCCATATCTACGAACTTTCAGAACACCATCGTAAATATATAAAAAGAGTACATATTAATAACATTTATCGAGAAATCAAGTCGGTTTATAAGGGGGTCATTATTCAATGGGGGTCAATATTTTTCACGAGGGGTTTGCAATTTTTGGGGCTGGTGCCACCTATTCTACGGTCGAATAATGACCCCCTAAAACGTCGAATAATGACCGGGGGGTCATTTTTCTACGTAGAATAATGACCCCCGGTCATTATTCGACGGGGGTCATTATTCGTCTTTACACCGGCGGCAGGTTGGTTTCCTGCCCTTCGGATGAGACAGTAAAAAGACGAGATCCCGTGTCACAGTAGATGTCGGTACATTAAAGATCCCTCACTGCTCAATGACCGTAAGTGCCGAGCATAGACCAGAATTTGAAGGATTTCACCGAAAAACACGTTATTCCTCACGTTATTTAATGATCCAGAAGTAGTAACTGAACTGGATAGATTACATGATCAATATGTACTGGTATCAGCAGACAAAGCCTCAAGTAATAAAGTTTTTTTTGTGAGGCACATTACTATTATTGTTTATTAGAAGAACTTGGGTTTAATACGAATTCTGGAAATCCTACATACACACCTAGCTCACTTTCAAAGGACGAGATCCTTCAAAATCACGTGTCCGTATTACACTCATTTGATATACCTACAACGGATACCGATTGACAGTCGCTAAGGAGAAACTTCAACAATACTGTACAGTTGCTTATTCCAGAAGCGGTGTAAATCAGATGTGGATACTTAAAAATTCTAAACAGCTTTTAGGAAATTTGAAGGCACACAATTTTTCTCGAATTCACAGTATCGAAACTTATGACTTCTCTACTCTTTACGCAACTATTTCACATAAGAAATTAAAAGAAAGACAACTGTTTTTTTCACAAAAGGTGGTACCCGAAAATTTAAATATCTAGTGATTGGCTATCAGGATACTTATTATGTCAAACACCACTCTGATTCTACACATAAATACGTTGATGTAAAAAAAAAACATGCCGGAAATTCTAATAGACAATATATTTGTTATGTTCGGAGACATGGTCTTTCAATACACTGTCCGCATCCCTATGGGAACCAATTGTGCCTGTTTATTGGCCGACCTGTTACTTTATTCATACGAAGCAGACTTCATTCAGAAACTGCTGATTCAGAAGAAGAAAGAGTTTGTAATTTAGATATATCGACAAGCTTTTTGTCAATTAATAATGACAATTGCCACACATATGTCAATGCGATATATCCCAACGAACTAGAAATTAAAGATAAAACAGAATCAAGCACACACGCTTCATACTTAGACATTTTACCTAACATTAACAAAAACTGGAAATTAGGAACTAAGCTATACGGCAAACGCGACGATTTCGGCTTTCCATCGTAGATTTTTCACATTTAAGTAGTAATATCCCTCAGTCACCCGTATATGGAGTTTATATTTCACAAATGATCCGATATGCCAGGGCGTGTACAACATATGAAGATTTCATATACAGAGGTAAACTACTCACTGACAAATTATTGACACAGGGATATCGAAAACCGCGTTTAATGTCAACGTTCCGCAAATTTTACGGTCGGTATAATAGTCTTGTTTGCGAGTACTCTGTTTCACTGAATTGTTGAGTTACCTTTTTATTGGCGGTTGTTGAGACATCTGTACCAATTGTGACGAGGATACACTCCTCACATATTTCATTGGACTTGACTGTGGACTCACGGCGGGTGTGACCGGTTGACAGGGGGTGCTTACTCCTCCATGACACCTGATCCCACCTCTTGGTTTCCAGAGGTAAATGTACTTTATTCTGAGATGTCTATAATTTCTTGTTGTGTTTATTTAAATATTTGTGTTTGTCCATTTTTACCGGATTTGTATCTATGTCTTGGACATTCTATTGATTTATACTTTGGTATCTGAGATTTTTTTATATTAGTCTCCCTATAAATCCTCCATATTCTAGGAAAAATGAAAATATGGAGAATAAATATTTCATCGAAAACAATATGTAATATATAACACTTTAAAGTTGATAACATAAAATTGAAGTCAAAATTGTGAAAAACGTTTTACTCAAATGAATTTTATAAACTAAACTAAATTTGAACATTTCATGACCTAGAGTGAACATGTAAAAAATATTTTTTTCAAATTTCAATATATATTGTAATCTACAGGTAGATGAATGATTTACAATATTAAAAATGAATATAGATCTATTCTTTAAGCAGATTTAGCACAAATTCGCATGTGATTTTAAAAAACGGGTACTAAATAAATAAGCAAAGGTACCATTTTACTTCTTGAACATTTGTGTCTATGTAAATTGATATAGATCTAAATCATTTAAATGAAATTCTATGAAAATTAATAGAATATCATATTTATCAGTGTGCTTAAGATATAATAATTAACCTACGCTACACATGTGCATCCTTCTGATTTAATTACTCCCTCTAAATTTAAAAGTATCCATGTGTGGTACGGTTCCTCAGACTGTCTGGTTTCAGGTATACATAAACTTTTCTCATACATGTAAGAAGTCGTTTCTGGCTTGCATAATTCAACTGCATTTATATGGTTTGCCAGGAAAAGTTTGTATCCATTATCAACTTTGTAGTTTTTAAGACGGTTGTCATTCCACCCACATACTTTATAGAGGTAGAGGATGATGTTGCAAGACTTAACATTAGGCAACATTCTGAGATCTTTACCCCAATCTTAAATGTCAGACACTTCTGCAACTAAAATATCTTCTCCTTTCAAATCGGTGTTCTTTCTTCTGTTGACATCATGCGCAACATATTCGTCCTCTGAAAAAAAACAGGATTTATCATTTAGAATCCCAATTGTTAAGTTTATGATTACACCAACCAATTAACAATCTCTTTCTTTTCGTTTCATTGAATTACATGGAGAATTCCTGGTGGTATACTTTACTGAAATGAATAGGCCTAGATGTACTACTATTATAAAAGTTATTCCAGTTTCATTTAAAACCAATGTTAACATTATTGCCATTGGCACACTCGTAGAAACAAGATACAATTAAAATTATTCACCACTTGGCTTCAAAACTTCCAGTTTCAACTCTTCAACCAGGCAGCATAATCGAATTAAATGTTGTTTGTTGTATAAATGACAACTTATTCCTCTGTCTTGCAGATAAGTCTTCAAATCAGATACATTCGCTGTACTGAAATTTCATATTGCTATGTAAAGAGGGAATGGTCTAGCATTACAGGGTGCCGTTCAAGTACAAAGTAAAATAAAGTAAATGAATGGAAACGGACATCAGAAAATTCGTCTATTGCTGGCACTCTCATTTATATAGTAAAATATATAAAACACTTGGTGGGGTGGAGTCTTGTGAACCCTTCCTTGACCTGAACGAGTTTAAATTTTAGGTAATAAGGCATGTCATAAAAATTACACCGACTAGAGTAATCGTTCCTACTTGTTACCATACATAAGAGAGTATCCAGTGAGGAATAAAACGTTTCCCCGCGCATCTTATGTGAATCGGACAATACATTTTTGTTTATATTGTTTTAAGGGGGGATTAGCTGTGGGTTTTTTTTCAAAAAGATTTCTTATTTTTTTCACTTCTTGGGTTGATATAAAATAACAAAAACCCAGATATACAGAGGTATAAAAATTCCTTAATTTCTATATATGTTGTGAAAACTGCTTGAGAAACTCATGATCAATTTGGCAATTCACTTGCAATTGATTAACGCAACCTCACTATTTGCATACCACACAGGACTTGAAATTACGCAAAATATAAATGGTTGTGGATAGCTCTTTTTTTTATATCAATCTAAGAAGTAAATCAAATATATAAATAACAAGTAGTAAAAGTAGACAAAAATCAAAATATTTTAATCCTTCAGCTCATTAAGGAATACACAAAACATAAGTGAAAATAACATTTTGATCCTCTACATTACTGTCGTATAAACATCTATGTTAAGATGCACTGTCACACTATAATACTGAGGTCCTTTGTTTAGTTTAGCCAATGATTTTTCAAAATGAATCACTCACTTATCCGGACATTTATTCAATTCGCAAAACAAACGGCTATTATTAAGTGAATTATTGGCGAATTTACATATTCAAACTTTTTCTAGCAAATCTAGTTTAACAGCTTTTACATTAGGACAGTGCAAATAATCTAAAAATCATTACCAAGTTTAAGTTTTGTTTTGTTTACAAGCAAATGAATAGACGTGTGGTATACAATAATAAGCGAGATCAGAGAAAGACATCATAACCATGTGTATTGAATTCTTTTATAATATTGACGAATTCATTTTCTGGTTCTTTTGTGTATTACTGGTTGTTTCAATTTGTGGAATGATTTTCAATATTCTAACAGCTGGAATTATTTCTATATTTGGAGAATTTCACACACCGACATATCTTGTTATCGCATTATTAGCTTTTACTGACTTTGTTGGCATTGGAGTACGGATCACCATCACTTGGTTTTACATTTTCTCAAAATTTTCATCATTTTATGTGACTGAATCTGTGTTAGATGCGACAGTAGCGAATTCTGCATTACATGTGATGTTGTTGGCAATAGTACGATATTGTCTTGTAGCTCATCCTATTTGGAGTATAACACGTATATCTAACAGAACGTGCATCAAATTGTCTCTAGCAATATGGATTTCTTCTTATATATTCTCGCTCCCAACCTTATTTACTCACCGTGCTTATTATTTTCACAAACCGGAAATCTATTATATAACTTCAACAACGATCAAGGTAGTAACATGTGTGTTTCCGAATATATGCATTCTTATTCTACATTTTCTGAAAATCAAAAAGATGAAACAGTCGCCTTCCAAATCTACATATAGTGGAACCAAGAATATGAACATGATGGTATCACTGATACTTTTCACACAAATACTTTTTCTGATACCTGCAATTATTTTCCGAATGGTTAATATATTTCCAAGACACATGGATGTAAGATCCTACGCATGTGTAGCTACACTGGTTTACGTAGAATTCTTATTTTTCACTTTGAATCATTCAATCAATCCTGTATTCTTTTTTCTTTTCTCGCCCGCTGTTAAAAACATTTTTTGTGGAACCTACTTAACCGAATCTGGACAAAAGAGGAAAGTGCCGATTAAGAGGATGAAGAAAAAGAGAGGAATGCTAGAATGTAGATTATAAAATGTAAAGCAATTTACACCTACATTTTTCATCACTGACTGATTATGTTTCATCTTTGTCAAAAGGCAGTGCAGACAATACATTAGAAATGCATCTGTGAATGAATTTAGTAGTTCAAACAATATAATGTACTTATATAGATTAGTAAATGTCAGATCTGTGTACAAAGACAGAAGGGCACTATCACTTCAAAAAGACACTATACGCCAGAAATATAAAATTAGAAAGTGCAGCTAGAACTATTTTACGCCCACGGCTATGGCATGACAAAATCACATCAATGAGATAAACTTAGTTTTTTTCTTTAAAACTTTTTTTAGGTAAAGTATGATTTCTCCATTTAATGTTGGTTACGAGGTAAACCTAGTTTTTCTCCAGAGAAAAACTATGTTTAACTAATTTTTGCGATTTTGACTCAGTTAAACCTAGTTTTTCTGTGTTATACTTTGGTATCTGGGATTCTTTTATATATTCAACCTTAATTTTTCTCTATTCAATACGGGTTACTGAGAAAAACATAGGTTTAACTGAGAAAAACTAGGTTTAACATATCACTGTGATATTGACGTGCCATACACGGGTGATGTGACTAATTGCCAGATGCTTTTTCCTCCACCTACCTTAGACCGTTTGTAATGTAATGGTTTTGTGTTGCAAAAATTTAATTGTTGACTTATGAAACGCCAAATAATCGCATTAAGATAAATATTTCCTTCTTGTTATATAAATAATTGATATTACATGAATGCCAGGTGCAGTCTATGATAAAATGTTTTTTATATATCGGATACCAAATTTTAAAAGATTATATGTATATATAGTATTACTATATTGCCTTATTTCATACAATAGTAACATTACTTCATTAATAATAAATAAATAAAATAAATAACAGACAAAATTCAACAGGAATATTATGAACACTATCTATGTAACAAGCAACAATTGTTCAAATCAAAATAGAAATATTCCATCTCATTATAAAATAAACTATTTTCCCTTTATTAAATACAATTTTGTTTTGTTTAAGTTTGGTTTTTATTTGGGGGAGATGTAAACTTTCAAATATTCAATAAGTCGTACGTATTTCCCGACAGGTCGGTCTTGTCTTTAGCTGTATGAACTACACAACAGGTATTATATATTGATGAAAAGGCCAAGGCTATCAATATCAATGACCTTGTACTTAAACTTCCAGTATATGCACCTCATGTTTTATTAATTTTGAACCGTTTTGGGTTTAAGATATTCCCGATTGAGAAAGCCGATCAAGGTGTTAATAAATATTTTTAAAATGCCACAATTGTCGATGACCTTGCACATTGACCTTTATTATTGAATTTTTTTAATTTCCTTACTAAGATATTTCTTATCTATGAATTTTACCTGCACCTACCTTACAATTATACCTTCTTCGTCCCTTCTAATGTATTCAGATTTTTTATTGCTATAATAAATACACATAAACTAAATGTGTTCGAAAGAAAAACATATTGAGATTTAAAATGAAATGTTGAGTTACCTGCTCGATAGCGGTTGTTCAGACGTCTGTACCGTACCAACTATGACTAGGTTTGTAGTTACATTGATTTACGTAGAATTCTTATTTTTCACTTTGAATCATTCAGTCAATCCTGTATTCATTTTTCTTTTCTCGCCCGCTGTTAAAAATATTTTTCATGGAACCTATCTAACCAAATCTGGACAAAAGAGGAAAATTCCGATTAGGCGGATGAAGAAAGAGAGAGGAATGCTAGAATCTAGATGTAAAGTACTAAAGCAATTTACACGTACATTTTACATCGTTGATTGATCAGATTTGTTCGGAGACGTGGTTTTTCAACAAACTATCGGCATTCCTATGGGAACCAATTGTGCTCCTTTATTGGCCGACCTGTTCCTTTATTCATACGAAGCAGACTTCATTCAGAAACTGCTGAATCAAAAGAAGAAAAAGTTAGCGGTATCCTTTAATTTGACATTTAGATATATATCGATGACGTTTTGTCAATTAATAATGACAATTTTCATACATATGTCAATGCGATATATCCCAGCGAACTAGAAATCAAAGATACAACAGAATCAAGCACACACACTTCATACTTAGACATTTTACTTAAAATAAACACAGACGGGAAATTAGCAACGAAGCTATACGATAAACGCGACGATTTCGGCTTTCCCATCGTAAATTTTCCACATTTAAGTAGTAATATCCCTCAGTCACCCGCATATGGAGTTTATATTTCACAAATGATCCGATATGCCAGGGCGTGCACAACATATGAAGGTAAACTACTCACTGACAAATTATTGACACAGGGATATCGAAAACCGCGTTTAATGTCAACGTTCCGCAAATTTTACGGTCGGTATAATAGGCTTGTTTGCGAGTACTCTGTTTCACTAAGTGAAATGTTGAGTTGCCTTTTCGTTGGCGGTTGTTGAGACGTCTGAACCAAATGTGACGAGGATACACTCCCCACTTGTTTCGTTGGACTTGACTGTGGACTCACGGCGGGTGTGACCGGTCGACAAGGGGATACTTACTCCTCCATGGCACCTGATCCCATCTCTTGATTTCCAGAGGTCCGCGTTTGTTCATTTGTATCTGTGCCCTGGACATTCTATTAATTTATACTTTGGTACCTGAAATTTTTATATTTGTCAAAGGCAGTGCAGTCAATAAACTAGAAATGTATATGTGAGTGAATTTAAATTCCAAATTAAAAGATATCGCTAGTGTTTTCTTCTTAATAAGAAGTTCAGTAGTTTCTGAATGAAGTCTGCTTCGTGTGAATAAAGGAAATATCATGGCTTGGCTTTTGAGGAGTTTAGACTTTAACTGAAATTTAACTTGAATTAACGCTGCAAAAATCCAAAAACATGTATTGAATGTTGACAATTTATCTTGAAATTAGATCTATAAATACCACACACAAAATGACTTTATCCTCAATTTCCTTTCGTATACTTAACTTATTTAGTTTTTAAGCGTTAGTAATACAAGCTATATCAATATAAAGCTTATCTTTGTTTGAACTCCCTATTATCAATATAGCAAATTTCCTGATACAAATGCAGAACATTACATTACAGTATACTGTGTAGAGACTTAATTCCACATTTGATTATTGATCATTTTTTTTCTCTCATCTGACTAGGTAGTTGCTTTGAATATTGAACTTGAAAACTGGCGTATGCTTATCTAAAAATGTTTTTGGATAAACATCTAGAAACATTTGCCATGAAGCTGTGTATTGTGCAGACTTAGTGCTATGTAACTAATATATACATATTGTTGTCTTTCACTTGATAAAGGCCAAGGGGCCAAAAATTTGTGAATATAAAGTGTTGTACTGTTTTTCGTATAACTTAACTTAACGTGTTTGATTAAACAGGTTATGAGCGTGTTGTGCATGCCTAGAGATGGCACAATATACACAATTTTGTTGACTAAAATATTCAAAAAATCCCTTTTATCGATGTGCCATCTTGTACATTTTTAATTTACCAAGTGGATGTAATTTAATTCATAATTTATAATATGACATATTCAATGGAAAATGATCGCAGTATCTTATCTTGGTAATGTTTTTCAGAAGACAATATTGCTACAATTTTGAATTTTTCGAACCTGCGTTGACAGGTAGTGGTTCAAAGCGCGATGCTCTAACCACTCGGCGACGGACGCCTCATTTGCGACAAATTAGACACACGAACATTGACACGACTTCATACTGGTTTGTCTTTAATTTGAAATTGTATATCAAAAGATAACGCTAAATATTTCTCGTTTTAGAGGTATAATTTGTGATTTTCTTATGCAGATGATACGCACGTGAGCAAAACCCCAAAACAATAGGGACATATATTGGATGTTGATAGATTAAAATTTTGAAATCATATGTATAGATACCAAACACAAAAGGACTTTGTCATTTATACTCTTCCTTGTCCTTTTACAGAGTCAACGTTATTCAGTATTCAAGTGTCAGTAATACGTACCAAGTCAATATCAGGCTAATCTTTGTTTTGAGTTTCCTGTTATCAAGGCAGCAAGTTTCCTGAGTCAAGAATGACTATACATTGTCAACAAATACATGACCCTAAAACTAGGCATAATAACTGATTAAGCACATCAACATTTGTGTCAGAACAAGTGTACCGAAATTCAAAAAATTTTCCACTTTATTATTGTTCTTTGGATGAGACAGTAAACACCGAGGTCCCGTGTCTCAGTAGGTGTCGGCCGACCATAGGCCAAAATTTGAAGCCCTTCACCGGCATTTGGTGACGTTTTCATATGAGTGAAAAATTCTTCAGTGGGACGTTAAACAACAATAAACTAACAAATCCACTTTATAAATTTTTCTATTCAACCATAGGACAACAAACTTAAGGCCTAACGAAGAAAACAAACGTATTGAGAATTACCAACCAAATCTAAATAGGGCCTAATTAATCATGATACTTAACCCTCGTATCAAAACCAAATGGATCGAGTTAGATACTTATAATCAAACAGGGAACCTCTGTTTCTTATCGATATTCGAACAGGTTGGATAACTCTATAAAATGTTAATATTACTCATGACACCACCAAATATACTTTTTATCAAGTTATTTTTTCCATTATGGTTCGAACTGTTATCTGTAAAACCGCACATGGTCATAGTTTCATAGAAAACAGTAGGGCAGCTTCAGTTCCGATTTATGGGGCGCCGTTTCATTTTTAATACCAATTAGTGATATCACTCTTTCGAGTGGGTGATATCACTCATTCAATAAGTGATATCACCTATTCGAAAGAGTGATATCATTTATACGAATAAGTGATATCACTTATAAAAACGAATAAGTCATATCACTTATTCGTGTAAGTAATACCACTCTTTCAAAAAGATGATATCACTCTTTCAAATAGGAGATATCACTTTATACGTTTTTATACGTGATATAACCTATTCGTATAAGTGATATCAACTATTCCAAAAGGTGATATCACTTTACAAAACGAATAAGTGATATCACTCATTCGAATAAGTGATATCACTTATTCAAATTTGGAAAAAGTAAAATCCTTATGCTCCCAATTTCTTCCATAAATGATCTGCAGTGAATATAACTAGGCCTATAGCCTATCTATGGAAGAACAAAGCACAAAGGACGATATTACGGTATCGTGATAAAGGCGCAGCGCTGCAGAATCGGAATCATCTCCCTTATCTGTTGTAGAATTTGGACGGAGTACAGCATTCAAAGCAGACAGAGCCGCCGAAACCATACCGCCGACTCCTGCCATTTTGAACTAGGGTCCGATTTCCACATAAAATTGTTTTAAAAATGGTTGAACTTTAAAACACCCTATATAATTCTTTGGACCAAATGTACGGAAACAAAAAAGTTAATAATTTATAATGCCCAAGATAACAAAAGTCATACTTTTGTTGGACCCAGAAATATATTTTATTTTTGTGTACGGAACATTCATTGGCATTGCTGCATAAGTGATATCACCTATTCGAATAGGTGATATCACTTTACAAAACGAATAGGTGATATCTCTTAGTGGAATAAGTGATATCACTTATTCGAGTAGGTGATATCACTCATTCATTTGAATAGGTGATATCTCATTCGAATAGGTGATATCACTCATTCGAATAGGTGATATCACTCATTCGAATAGCTGATATCACTCATTCGAATAGGTAATATCACTCATTCGTATAACTGATATCACTTAAGAATTTATAAAAGTGATACCACCTATTCGCATAAGTGATATCACCTATTTGAATGAGTGATATCACATATTCTAATAAGTGATATCACCTATTTGAAAGAGTGATATCACTAACTGGTATTAAAAAGTAGAACGGCGCCCCATACCGATTAAGCTGTTTATTGTGTATATGACCTTAAATATAATTATAATGTAGTGATAGGTACCACAGACTGCAAGAATGTGATGGCACTTATCATATTTACAAGAGAAAACATGATGTAAATAATCCGAAATCGGAAGTTACCTATAGTATTCGACGGCCCGTTACTGCGACAGCCCATTACTCTGACGGCTCATTATTCCGACAGCCCATTATTCCAACAATATTGATTGTGTCATTACCATCATATGCAGGGTATGAAACTAACATATTTTAACAATAACACCGGAACTATGATTACACCGATGACCTAACTAAGTTCTAATAACATAGAAAAACAACATGGAGAAATTATTCTAGGTAGAAATCATACTTACTCGGACACGTATAAAAGTTACCAATAATTGCTAAAAAATTACCCGTTTTCTGTTTTAATCAAATTTCTACAGACATAGAAAAGGTCCCGGTACATTTTCTGCCACACAAATTTAGAAAAGGTCCGGGTACATTTTCTACCACAAAGCAATGAGACAAGTGTACTTTGTACCACAGAAGAAGTAATAGGCAGCTCCCAGGCACGCATTTGAATTTTGGCCGCTAGGGGCGCCACCAGTTGCTCTGTTGATGACGTCATCAGAATGCTGGCTTCTGATTGGCGTGCCATGGAGCCGCCTGTGAAGTCATAACCGGCAGTGTGTCATACAGGAAGTGAGGTCATACTGGAAGTACGTCATACCGGAAGTGAGGTCATATTATCATGGCGACAAGGAGAAAGAGCCAATCGTTGAGCTTGGAGGCGTGTCTATGACCGGAAGTGGAAGTTTGTTGGGTCGGCCAGTTGGGTTTTTCCCAGGTTGAAGTGAAATAAACAGTAGGTGTCGCCACAGTCGGCGAGAGTTTACGAGAGTTGCCGAGAGTTGACGAGAGTTGCTAACAGGAGATGGGTTTTTCAAGTATTGGGCTGAGAGTGAATCTATTTTTAGAACCGAAACTTTTGAGTGAAATCGGTAGTAGGTGTCACCAGAGTGAGTTGCCGAGAGTTGTAATGCTAACAGGAGATGGTTTTTCCCCAGTTTTGAGGTCTAGAGTGAATGAACGTTGATTAGATTGTTTGGTATTCCCCTGATAACATAATTAAGTTGTAAGTAATGAAAACCTTATTAACGTTCCTTGTTCCCTATTTTTTCTGAGATATTGAAAATTACTGTTTGTACATGTTTCATACGGTAAACACTAAGCCTATGTAATAAAAATTCAAACACTCACCCTATGCTGGCAGTGGTTTTCTGACGATGTTGACTCTTCGAGCTCCGGATCGTAAATAAGCTCTCAGAGGTCTAACTGAACCTATACTCTAGTCATGTGACTTCTTGTTTAATACGGTTTCTGCGTACACCATGTACCATTGACTATCAGTGGAATGACTGTAGCGCTGCTCCATGTTGTAGTTGATGTTGAAGAAAATAACTATTGTAGTGGTCCACAAGCAAAATATTCATCGGGTCCGTTTCAAGTCTGAACTGCAGTTTTAATCGTGAAGTGAATCACGTGACATTCTTATCCCATCTATAGTGGACATTTTAGTAGTTTGTAAACGAATGTCTCTCGATCACGTCACGGGCTATACCGTAGATCTCCCAATAGGTAGGATCTTGACGTAATGCACTTAAATCTTCTGTAAGGTTTTCTAATAGACATAAGCGTTCTCTCGTAAAAATCTCATCTTCAAACATATGATACACAATCCATTTAAAATGAACGGGTGTTTTCACAGCACGTACATTCCAATCAAGTATTCCAATCATTCTTCTGTGTATTGGAGAAGAGTAGATCGTCCATACAGTTGCAATCATGATTTCTCTCTGTGTGCACTCTAATGTGATGTCAGCCTATGACTCATTGGTGACTCTGATAGATAATCGGCTTACAGAGTCTACTGCTCGATCAAGTTGGATTTCGGGATCCATGAATGTACCTTCACTTCTATAACTCGATTTTTACCTACGCGTCTTTCTCTATGATCGAGAATCTCATCGACTTCATAGACATCATCTGTTTTCACAACGGGTTGTAATTCAGATTCGTAAAGCGAACCTTGCAATTGTTCTTGATGATCATCCTGGATGTAATACATATAAGGATAACGATCAGGTACTCGTTTCTCGACCGTGAACAGTCCCGTGGTCCAGTTAGGTAAGTATCCCTTATCAAATGTACGTCTTACTTTACTGATACGTAGGCGATCTCCTGTATGAAACTTGGGCAATGGACGGCTTTTAGAAGGGGTACCATATAAAGTCTCCCAGACTTCTAACACATTGGAAGGATTGACTTCTATGGGACGTCTTCCGATACTACGATGATACGATTGATTATAAGCTTGAACAATCTGAGGTAGAACATCAACATAACGACATGAACGAGTATGAGTAAAATGTCTCCACATGCGAGCTTTCAGCTTTTGTTTCTGTATTGTCTGTCGTAAAGAAATGAATATCATGAAACGTTTGACGAAATTCATGATTCAAAAACTGTTTTCCTTTATCGGATTGTATACAACTGGGACGTCGTCCTTTAGCTTGTTGTAATACTGCTTGAAATCCTCGTACCATTTATTTTGTGGATTTATTTTTCAAAGGGATGACCCAAATATATTTAGAACATCAATGACGCATAAGATAAACGTATACCTGCCATTGTGTGCCTTGATGTTTTATACATCAACTAAATCTAATTGTCATTGTTCATCCATATCTGTCACTCTCGTTTGGTAACGTGGAAACTTTCTCTTAATAGATTTATGAAGCGTGTACGTGTCTTGTTCTTTCAACCATTGATTGACCTCATTTAGAGAAATGGGATACTTTCGACGTTTCACTTCTCGATAGAGATTTTGTATACCTGCATACCCACCCCGATTAGAGGGATTATAATAGATGGATGCTAATTTGGCATTTTGCGAAGATTTTGAGTTTTGATCCATTCTGGAAGATGACAACTCTTTTGAATTTTTTTAATGGTAGACCAGGCCGTAGGAGTCAATCTTTGCCAATCCTTAACAATTTTCTGACTAAGGGGTGTCTTTGCCGAGTCTTTTATGTCAGTAGAAGGAAGAGTAGGCATAGCATCATAGAACTCTATGTCGTCTTCATCATTATTATCATCCAGAGGTTTAGGGGTACTCATAACCTTTGGTTTTACCGTAAGTTGATTCATCACTTTGATATAATTAGGGTTACGTATCCATTCGATTCCACTAATCCTTTTACAAAACTATCAATTCCCGAGGGTTGACACCCTTTTCTAGGGTGTACCCGTAAGGCATCAGTTTAGATCGACCATATTTGTCGCAGGTACGGACTTCCCTTTGTATTGTATTTGACCGTATTTTCCCCATGTTAGTATATCAAAATGTTTCTTGAGATGTTTAAATAACAAAAGGACTTTTGGTTTTAATGGAGCAGTGACAGTGGATTTAATAGCTGTCCTAAGATCTTGATCTCCAGGAGACATTTCAGCTTTTACATCATCTTAGACTTATTTGACTTTTTCTGTTTTCTGAGACCAAGATCTCTGTTCTTCAGGATGACGAGCCTGTTGTAGATACGTACGGTATCGATGAAGTTCTTGACCAAATTTGGTTACCTTAGCTTCAGGAGTAAAATCATCACGATCTACAGTCGCATCTAATTCATTACCTAAACGTACGGAAGATGCTACTTCAGGTGTATGAGGCAAAGGGGGTAAACTTCTTTCTCTCCATTGTTTGAGTTCCTCCATGGTCCTCTCGGGAACTACGATCATTTTTCGTGTGCTCATGGTTATAAAATAGATTTTAAGACAGGAGAAGCTATGGTTCCTAGTAATGGCACTAACAAAGGTAAGATAGGTAAAACACCACCCTGTTGATTCGTTAGAATACGGGGTCGTTGAGGGACAGTCAATTGAAGATGAACTAGTTTTCTTAAGACCCGTTTCTTTGAACCAAGTGCTGTTTCTGACGTTTTGTTAAAGGAATCACTCCTTTAAAGATGTTACACAGTAATTCACAAATTTTCATGATTGTGTCATCAGGGGCATACTATACGATCATCTTTTAAAACTCAATGGGATACTGTTTTTGTCCTAAGACTTTAATCAAAGCGGCATGAGATTCAAGCCCATGTTTACTTTTTCTTGGTGCCATGATGTAACTACAACTAAGTATTCTATACAAATGACTCAGCACATGATCTGAGGCAGTTTTATAAACCTATATCAACATAGAATGCTGAAGGCGTTTATGATCTTGAAGTTCTGCACTCGTAGTAAAACGAGCCCGACACCATAGACATTTGTAGCTATTCATATATGAAGGTTTTGTCTTAGTCTGACTGGTGATGGGATATCCAAAGGTAGAAACAAACGAAGGTAAACGAGTAGACTTTGGAGTAGACGTAACACGTTTGTTCAGCTGAGATGATCTTTCGCAGTTAAAGGTTTTGGTAATAAGGGAAATAACAAGGACTGCTTTGGAGTAGTAGTAGGAGTAGACTTCTTAGGTACATTCAGCTTCTGCAAGACTGCTTTAGTCTTAGTAATATGAGGTTGTTTCCGTTGAGTAATTTTGATATTAGGTCTACCAGGAAGACGTAAAGGTTGTCCAAAGATAGATGTTGCAGTAGCACAAGTTCCTGCAACAGGGCTGTTGACTACAGGTGGCGACGGTATTCGTGTAGGAGAAGCCTGATTCAATGTGTCAGCTTCAAGAATCTGTTTTTTTCTTAGGGCCCTTCTTCTTAGGGCTCTTTTTCTTAGGGCTCTTCTTTTTCTGCTTAGGAAGAGGGGGTGTTTTTTTTTTTTTTAGGGGCAGTGTTCTTCTTGAGCTTCATCGGCTTTTGGGTCAGCAATGGTTTTTAAATGATCAGCATTTCTCTGTATTAACGTTGCTGTAGGTCACTGGAATAGTACCAGATAGAAGATGTTTAGCCCCATACCAAACCATTTCAATAAAGCATCTCTACCTAATTCTAACAGTTCTTGACGTCTTACGGGATCTTCCTCCAATTGCAATATTTTGAATGAAGTGAACATGATGTTCCCGTTGTAAGATTTCATAAGCATTCACGATAACACCATACAATTTTGTCGGGAGTGGAATGAATCCATTGATTCTTCCATTCTATCAACTGTTTTACAAATTCAGTTTTTTTCTTTTTAGGGGCAGTGTTCTTCTTGAGCTTAATTCTAACAGTTCTTGACGTCTTACGGGATCTTCCTCCAATTGCAATTTCTCTTAAAGTAGTCACCAGTTTACTGGTAGCTTTAGGTAAAGGATTCATGATTCTACGTTAACAGGGATACGAGAAATGACGGCCTAGAGACAGTTACTGTCTACTTATAAGATGTATACAACACTATTCCTCCCGTATACCAAGGATGAAACAGATCTTATCTTAATCTCAGATTATCAGGGGTAGACGATGTGGGATCAATCAAAACATAGCCATGAGGACAATTTGTAGCATCATTTGTAAGCATGATTTAATCCTGGTAGGTGTAGCTGACGTGATAGGCTGGTCACTTGAGATTTATCTCTAGGATTCTTAAACAGGACGAGATAATGAGCATTCAGACTTATGGTACGATATTGTTTAGCACGATCAAACAAGTTTTGACTGATGTAGATCACACTTGTGTTCCGATGATGTGTTTTACGTGTAAACCATTCTACGATAGAATGGAGGGCTTTACTACCCATCATATCATCAAAGACAAGTAGGTGACGACGAGTTGGATCAGAAACTAAGACTTCGTCATCCTCAGGTATATTTTGAATGAAGTGAACATGATGTTCCCGTTGTAAGATTTCATAAGCATTCACGATAACACCATACAATTTTGTCGGGAGGGGAATGAATCCATTGATCCTTCCATTCTATCAACTGTTTTACAAATTCAGTTTTCCCAGATTTGGTAGGTCCTGCCACAACCATGGTAAATTCATGCTTTAATTGTATCGTATCGGGAGATATGGACTGATAGTAAGCCATTTTAATTCTGGAGAGACTGCGACATGTAGTTATATACATGATCACTTTAATAGTGTATGTATAAATCAGTTTTTTCTTTACGGAATTTATGTGATCATGTCACGGTCGGGGGATCTTTCATGTCGTTACACAGTCTTGTCCTACGTTGGTATATTAAGGAAAACACATTCTTTTTATTACATGGTCGGGAAAAATATCTCGAGAAAACGAAACATAAGTTATATATTAAGCATTTAGTCATATTTTTCACCAGATAAAAAATTATCTCGTGAAACGAAATATAAGTTCGTTTTCTCAAGGTAGTTTTTCACCAGATAAAAAGATTATATCGGGTAAACGAAATACCATGTTTCGTTTTCTCGAGATAATTGTTCACCAGATAAAAAAATGTGGCCAAACAGCGGTCTACATTTGACTGAAGAATGTTGTTTGGCCACCAATGATTCAAATGCGTGAGATTGCTCAGACTTTAAAAGATGAAAGGATTTTTCTGAACACTGAACATAAAAATATGTATAAGCTCACCATAAGCAGAGGACATTTGCAATTGCAACACTCGGCTATCTAAAACATTTTTGAATCACATCACGAATCGCATTAATCAACACAGAGGGTCGCAGTATTACAAACAACAAATTAAAGGTGAAAACTTTATACAAGTTTTAAAAGTTTGAAGATTTCTTTCTATATGCCATGATAAACACGGGTTGTAAGTTGATAGAAAGAAACCATTTGAAGTGTGTAATTGGTCGGAATAATGGGCTGTCGGAGAAATGGGCTGTCGGAGAAATGAGCTGTCGGAATAATAATGATCTGACCCCCATCTTGTTCCGAGTGTCATTTATGTTATTTTTGTATACCTCTGATACGCTCCTAGACAAACCGAAGACAATGACATATATAGCATGTAGATCTTGAAATCATAAACATGTATATGGACATCAAATATGAAATGTTTTCTCTTTATTGTTTTGTCACACAGAGTTCATAGTTCAACATGTTATTCACTAAGCGATGAAAATGATAAGCCTACATAGTGTGGTCAGTATATCGTTGTTCTGAACTTCCTGTGAACAATACAATTTATTATTTGCTGAAACACAGGCAGAAGATAAAGAAGAGGTTTAATTTGCAAACGGTATATGCATCTCTTGACGGATCGTTTAACCTACAGAATATTTACTTGTTATAAGGTTGAAGTGATATATTGTTTGTCTCGTGTGACATAACAGTTTTCCATTATATGATATATTGTTTATCTCGTGTGACATAACAGTATGACGTACCCGTTATACAGTTGAACTGATATATTTTATATTGTGTGTGGCGTACCCGTTATACAGTTGAACTGATATATTTTATATTGTGTGTGACGTACCCTTTATACAGTTGAACTGGTATATTTTATATTGTGTGTGACGTACCCGTTATACAGTTGAAGCTATATATTGTCTACCTAGTGTGACGTAATTTTAGATGTCTGAAGTTATATATTGTATATCTCGTATGACGCAACTGTTATACTGATATATTATGTATTATGTGACGTACCCGTTATACAATTGAAGGTGTATAGAAGTTGTAATTCTCATGAGATGTACCTGGTGTACATTTTATATTTCATGTGACGTAACTATTATACAAATGAACTGATATTTGTAGATAGGGTGCCATAACTGTTATACAGTTGAACCGATATGTTGTAAATATCGTGTGACGTAACTGCTATACAGTTCTAGTGTGTAATAGAAAATATCAATAGCTGGTTTGACTAGTACGTCTGAAATGTTTGTTATAATACGTCATTTCTGACTCCGATAATAATTCTCAAAGATAACGTTCACCAGATACTGAATATCCTGAAAAGTTGGATTTAAAACTGTCACAATGTGTTTGCAGTTATATAACTGGGTACAACGTTATCATCTATGGCTATTTTGTGGTTTATTGATCGTATCTATTGGTGGAATGATCGTGAATTTACTTACAGTTGTAATGGTTTTGATATACAATGAACTTCATACACCAACATATATACTTGTTGCTCTGCTGTCAGTGGTAGACTTCATAGGTATTGGAGTTCGTATCATGGTGACATGGTTTTACATATTCACGGATAAAACTTTGATTATATGGTCATTAAGTGAAGCAGTATTGGACGCGGCAGTGATTAATTCCGCATTCCATGTGATGCTGTTTGCAGTTGTACGATATTGCCTTATTGTTCGTCCGATGTGGAGTACAACACGTTTATCAAACCAGACTTGTTTTAAATCGTCTATTTCGATATGGGTGTTTTCCTACATATTTGCGTTCTTGCCAACCTTTGCAGGCCAAATACGTGTTGGCAACGATATTTATCTGTATGATATCCTTAGATCAATAATTGTTTCGTTCGTATATATAATTCCCAATTTGTGCATTCTTATATTACATTGTTCGAAAATAAGAAAAATGAAGCGATCCCCCTTTCAAGCAGAAACTAGATGTAGGAAAATGAATATGATGGTTACGTTAATACTTTTCACACACATATTTCTTATGACACCCGCAGTTACTTTTCAGTATGCACTTATATTTTCACGATTTATGAATAACGCATTGTATTTATGTTTTATTCATCTTTATTATATAGAAATACTGTTTTATACCTTAAACCATGCAGTCAATCCCATTTTCTTTTTTGTCGTCTCTCCTGCAGTCAGGAAGATTTGCAATAAAACCAAAATGAAGAGGAAAAAAGGAAAAGAGAAGATTAAAGAAAAAGACGGGAAAGTGACGTCGACATTCAATGTATAATATTGGTTACTGGAGTTTATATAAGCGTTTACTTACTATAGACTCAGGCGGGAACATGACCACCAAGTTATACGACAAAACGCGACGATTTCGGCTTTCCTGTCGTCAGTGTTCCGCATTTAAGTAGTAATATCCTGCTATCGCCTGTATATGGTGTTAATATATCACTTTTGATCAGACATGCCCGGGCGTGTTCTACATATGAACATTTCATTTTATGGGGAAAAGGGGGAAAGAGACATTGGAATCCAATGTATGATATTGGTTACAATAATTAATTAATCGAGGATTATTTTTATATAAAATATTCGTACAAGTTCCTATTATGCTATTAAAACGACCGATTGCTTAACACTAAAATTTAATCATTTTCTGAAACAACGCTGCCAACATCTTATTACAAATTTATATGTTTAGTTGGTGTGTTCCTAACATTCCTAAATCCAACAGATTGGTGAGTTTATTGTCATTCTACATGTCTATCATTCACCCATGTCTCATCTTTCTATAACTGGTAAATAAATACTAAATGAAATGTTGAGTTGCCTGTTCGATAGTGGTTGCTGAGTCGTCTGAAGCACTTGTGTAACTAAAATCTATTATCTATATAGCTTTGATTCATCCCCGTAGGCATACCTTATGGGCTCGCGGCGTGTGTGAGCTCAACAGGGGTTGTTTATTCTCCACCATACTTGATCGACCTCTGGATTTCATGAGGTCCGTGTTTGTCCAGTATTCAATTGATTTGTATATCGAGTCGTCTTGGACATCCGGAATATTTTAATATTGTATACGTACTAATTATACGGGGATGAAGAAAAGTTATATGGTGGCGCCCGGCATTAGGTACCTCCACAGGGATGAAGCAAAGCTATATAGTGGCTACTCATTTATGGTCCGACACGAGGTATCTCCACGGGGATGAAGCCACATACATGTACATTTACATGTCTATAGGGAGAGAGAGTACTCATTTATGGTCCGACACGAGGTATCTCCACGGGGATGAAGCCACATACATGTACATTTACATGTCTATAGGGAGAGAGAGTACTCATTTATGGTCCGACACGAGGTATCTCCACGGAGATGAAGCCACATACATGTACATTTACATGTCTATAGGGAGAGAGAGTACTCATTTATGACCTGGTATTACGATGTCCAACTTCTCAAGTTATTACCAAACACATTTACATTTACATTCGCAAGCAGAAGTCAGTTATACTTCGGATGATATTTCAAACTGAGTTCCCATGTCACAACAAGCAAGGTATGCAAAATAACCGTCACTGCATTGGCGACAATACATACGCTTTCTATTTGCACATTTTACTTACTACAGACTCAGACGGAAACTTAACAACAAGGCTATACAACAAACGCGACTATTTGGACATTTTACTTACTACAGACTCAGGCGGAAACTTAACAAGGCTATACAACAAACGCAACGATTTCGGCTTTCCTGTCGTCAGTGTTCCACATTTAAGTAGTAATATCCTGCTATCGCCTGCATATGATCCGATATGTCTGGCGTGTTCTATATATGAACATTTCATTTAGAGGGAAACTCTAACTGATAAGTTATTGACACAGGTATATTGAGAATCGCGCTTGGTGTCAACGTTCCGTAAATGTTTTGGTCGGTATAATAATCTTGTTACCTATTACCATGTTTCACTAAATAAAATGTTGAGTTTCCTATTTGGTAGCGGTTGTCAGGTCGCCATTACCTATTGTGACGTGTGTTCGGTCAACAGGGGATGCTTACGTGGGATTTGATCCCACCTCTAGATTTATAGAGGTTCGTGTTTGTCCAACATTCTCCAGGTTTGTATCCTTAAGATTAATAATTTGCTATTTGTGATTTTTATATCAATTGCAATTATTCAAGGTCTTAACTCTAATTGTTTATTGTTGTTTAACGTCCCACTAAAGAATCTTACACTCGTATGGAGACGTCACCATATGCCGGTGATTTGCTTCAAATTTTGGCCTATGCTCGGCACTCATGGTCATTGAGCAGTTAGGGTTCTTTAACATGCCGACACCTCCTGTGACACGGGATCTTTCTTTTTTACCGTCTCATCCAAAAGACAAGAAACCATCCTGCCGCCGGCTGAGCTCGAACTCACGACCTTATCAAGAGTCGAGCCCGCCACCGACTCAGCCAGGCCGGCTCTTTAAATCTAAATTAAAAAAAAAGATTGGATATTATTCCCAATGAATGTTAATGCAAATAATATTCAACACTGAATTCAAATTTGGAATGAACATATTTTTTGCACAATCTTCGATGTAATTGAAATTATCACCCACTGAACAATGTGTAGCAAAGCAGTTTTTTGTCTTTCTTTCAGTGTTAAAGACTGTGCTTTTGATACTTTGACTATACACGATTATTTTATACATATAAGAGCAAAGTTCCAGCATTATGTGAAAACATTGTGCAATCATATATTTAAAATATAAAAATCACAGATATCTAAGTATAAATATCCAGGATGTCAAGGATACACTTGACAAATCTAGTGAATATTGGACAAACACGGACTTCTTGAAGTCCAAAGGTGAGATCAGGTGTCATGGGGGAGTAAGCATCCCCTGTTGACCGATCGCACCCGGCGTTGTGTCCACAGTCGAACTTAAAACAAATATGTTGGGAACAAATTGGTACAGATGACCAACAATCACTATCAAACCTCCACCTCAACACGTCAAAGAAAGTTCCAGTCCATGTAAAACACTGAGGACATGCCATCGATGATATTGGGTGGATATCTACATTTCAAATAAGATGTCCCACTAAAGGTGAACATTCATAAAGACTTCTACTCTTATTATGAACAAAAACTCATAAATATAAAAGATTGTGTATTATTTACTCTTAATATCAATACAAATATTAGAGCCGACCAATATTTGACATAATTGAAAAGTCCATACAGTTTATATTCTAAAATAATAAGTATTTATATACTTTCAGAGAATAATCTATAGACCAATGGCTTAACATCTCTTGTCTCTGTATCAAAGACCAAACATTCAAACATAACGATTATTCCATGTACAAAAATATGAACTACCGTATAATACGATCAACGTTTAGAATAGTGACAACATATCTGGTCAACACTTCTGCTCTCTGAAATCAGATGGCAGATCGATGACAATATATTTGAGTGATATGACCTGTAATTACATTTAAAAAATAGTATGGCGCTTTCAAACAGTCTTTACTACGCCCAAATGCAAATACAGACATGCTCTTGGAGAGAGAGAGAGAGAGAGAGAGAGAGAGAGAGAGAGAGAGAGAGAGGGGGGAGATCATCAATATGGTTTAAATATCTGCAATATTGTTTCATTTTCTCATCGAATTTTATTTTTGATTTCGATTATTAATTCGTCATTAAAACAGTATGACTATAATTCTGTTAAAAAAGAAACACTTTAAAGAAAGGATACCAATAAATAAAGACAATCTCAAAATTTGTTAAAATTTATCTAAAATTGATACTTTGTAATAAAATTGATTGTTTATTGCAATTGTCATTAACTGTATAAGAAACATGTGAAAATATTTGGAGACATATTCCTTATTCAACATGGCGCGTAAAAAGACAATATACAGGAAATCAGCATGTGCATGTAACAGACAAGGCACTTTTATATTTTCCTTCACAAAAGAGTACTCACACAAAGCAACGTAAATAAGAGATCCCAAAGAGATCCTTCCGCCACCATCGAATGTTCTTCATTTGATCTATGACAGACTGTTCTTCCCTCTTATGTTGTGGCTCAACAATGTATTTGAACTAAAACCTAAATATCTGTCAAATGTTTTTTTCACAAGATTATAACAATATCAAATATAAATTGCTATAATCCAAGATAGCTTAACCATACCTGTCAACTTCTAAAAGTGAAAATACTGGTCGTGACCTGCATTGAGTAAGACTAACATTACACATAATAATCTACTGAATGTGTTTTCCCATAACAATCAATAATATATATAGTTAAACAGAGGGGCTGTGAAGGGTTTTTAAGTTATAAGTAAAAATATATATTTCAAGGGGTTGGGGAAGGAACCCCCATATGACCCAATTATCATAAACCATCCGACCCGCCTGAAATTGTACACTGCACAACTACACCTCAAGATGAACCTATATGTCAAATGCATACAGATCCCTTCAGTACTTTCTGAGAAATAGTGATAACAATCTTTAAAAGTCAAAATCCAAGATGGCCGTCTGGCAGCCATTTTGTGATCCGAACCGCCTAAAAATGTCACTGCACAACTAGACCGCAATGAGAACCTATATGTCAAATTTTATAAAGATCCCTTCAATACTTTCTGAGAAATAGCGATAACAATTTTTAATTGTTAAAATTCCAGATGGCCGCCTGGTTGCCTTATTATAATTCACACGCCTGAAAATGTACACTGCACGACTAGACCTCAAGGAGAACTTATATGTCAAATTTCCTTAAGATCCATTCGATACTTTCTGAGAAATAGCAATAAAATTGTAAATTATCAAAAAACCAAGATGGCCACCTGTCAGCCATTTTGTGATCCCATCCGCCTGCAAATGTTTAGCGCACAACTAGACCACAAGGAGAACTTATTTGTCAAATTTCATAAGGATTCTTCAGTAATTTCTGAGAAATACTGTTAACAAACTTTAGTTGTCAAATTCCAAGATGGTTGCCTGCAGCCATTTTGTGATCCGACTCGCCTGAAAATGTACACTGAACAACTAGACCTCAAGGAGAACCTATATGTCAAATTTCATAAAAATCACTTCAGTACTTTCTGAGAAATAGCGATAACAATAATTGTTTAAGGACGGACGACGTACAACGGACCACGGAAGAAGAGTGATAAGAAAACATAATACTCGCCATTTTTTAAAATAGCATATAATTCGTATGTGAAGTATAAATTTCCTGTTTCTAGCTAATCTAAGATAGAATAAAAAGTACAACGTAAATACAAAAATATTACAAAACTGTAAATATGCTTAGTCTTTTAGATATTAGAGCTTCATCATAATATTTAGTTCATCCATTGTTCTTTGTTTAACAATATCAACTGACAGACCATTTAATTACGATGTCATAATGGCAAAGTAAGACGGAGGGGTTGTGTCGGGCCTTTCATGAAAAGTCGATTGATCTATCACCAAATGTCTGACAGGTGGTTCTCTATGTGCATTTCTAACGTCACTCCAATATGACAACACGATCACAAAAATGTGGCCATTTAATTGTGACATCATAATGGAAATATTTCCAAAAAGTGCCATCTCGGGCATTTTGCAATAGTTTAATTTACATAACATTAGAAGACAGGCGCAATTGGTCTAATTAGGTCATCTGGCTGACTTGGATGACCTTGTGAAGAAAAATTTACTTATAAGAGTATAATAATATATCTATGTGATCAAATCATATTCTGTATCATAAAGAAATTTTCCTCAAATATTTAAGATAACGAATCTGCTGTAAATGGCATATAATTCACAGGCGCAGACAAAATAAAACAATCATGACATCCGTAATTTAATTGTGAAAGAAATATCATCCATATTTCTACGTTGTTGGTCAAACAAGATTATTACCCATTTTAAAATACTTTTAAATACCCATTTATACTTTATTCTCCATTTTGGTATAAACTCTGACTCAATATAATTATGATTACTAAAGTATCTTCTAAGCTAAATTCATAACATGCAAAATCTCGAAACCTTAACAATACACTATGTTTGGCCAAATATAGTATTACAAATAATAATAATAATAATAATAATAATAATAATAATAATACGCTATATATATACCATATCTCTCTGTTGAGCGCAAATGATAAACAAAGAAAAACAAACAGGAATGGGGATCAGGTAAAATTATACAAAAAAAAAGAAAAATGTACAGGAATGATGGTACTGCTTTAAGTTCATTGGTCTAAATTCAGCTGCTTAAAATAATGTTCATATAAACATACAAAATGAAGAAGATATTTTCTTAGTAAAGGAATTTGAATAATTCATGTGCATTATATATATATATATATATATATATATATATATATATATATATATATATATATGTGTGTGTGGGGGGGTGTATATATATATATATATATTTAAGTAAACCAGATTTCAAAGCTCTCTAAGTTTTTCCCTCATTCAATTGACACTTAAAGGATGCCCTTTAGCAGAATTGTAAAACACTACATTTTCATACAATGTTTATATTTTCATTTATCACTATGTTTCAGAACCTGCACCCAAAATTAAGACACATCTCCTGATAAATAAGTCTATATATCATGTTAAAGCGATATAAGCGGTCAATATGATTATTTTTGTCCCCTGACATATAGTCGAGAACATGATAAAATATGTGATCCCACCTCTTGGTTTCCAAAAGTCCGTGTTTGTCCATTTTACTGGATTTGTATCTATGTCCTGGACATTCTATTGATTTATACTTTGGTATCTGAAATTTTTTATATTCAAATACATTATCAAACGTAAAACGTTGTAAAAGATCTCCTTTTTGACGTTATTTGTTTTATTAGAATTTAAGTTTTCACATACCTTAAAAAATCCAGCTGTTTTTCTTTATGCAATGACCTTTTAGATAAACTCTTTCACCATATCAAATGTACTTCATAATTCGGTCAGGGGATCTCGATCCTTTACACGCTCTGAATATATTAAAGTCGGCCGATTTGTGTGTTTTATATTTACTTTTAAAATATAGCACGTGATTTTATTGGGAAGTGCATGTATTATGTAAAATATATGCTTTTCAACGCTATTTTAAATGCCCGAAGAAAATCGGATGAATACATGAATATATCAGGTCACTAAAAGAAATTTTCCAGATCTTTAATGTTGCCCTGAATGCTGAAATCGTAACAACTGTAAAAAGTATGCGTATTCATGTTTTACAATCGTGCCGCCAATCCGGAGGAGTTGGGCAGTTTATGATCATATGTTTCAAGAATGATAAAGCCGAGAACACATGGGAGAATTAAAAATGGGTCAAGATCAACTAATATACCCGGCACATGAAGAATTTCAGAAATGAATGTTTTGAAACGACGAAAGAGTCCAACTTTGCCTGATTTAGGTATGGAATGATGATGTACGAAAATAAACACAAAGGGTAATAAGAATAGAATGTATATTTACTGCAAATAGTACGTGTTTATTGGACACTCGTTAATTTTCATAAAAATTACTGAAAGTTAATTTGCAGTGCTCAAAGTAATAGCGGACAAACAATAACTGATATTACAGGTTACGTTTGGCAAGATTGTTGCCATATTACACATGCATTTGTTATTCTAAACACAAGATGGTCTTATTGGAATATATACGAGATAAAATATTACATAAAATGAGCATGTAAAATCTTTCACCTACGACAGCTCATATCGATTTAATTCATGACAAAAATTGAGCTCTGAACAACTAGTTAGTTTGCGCATTTCAAACCAGCAAAAACATATTTATTCCACAAGCTTATAAATTCATGATTAAATATCAAGTAAAATAATGTGGCACATTAACACTTTAACTATAACAAGTTAAAAAATATGTTTTGATTAAAAAAAATAAAACCAATACATATCTATATAGATAATAATACAAACATTTCTATACCATTTGAGATAATATACACATATTACAATTTAAGCTATAATGATGCTAATGACAGAAAAGATATTATTATCAAAGATTTGTGATATCAAGTTCTAATGTAACTGTGTTTTTTCTAAGAATATATATATATATATATATATATATATATATATATATACACACAAACATACATGTATATATATATATATATATATATATATATATATACACACATATATACATATACATATATATATATATGTGTGGGGGGGTGCTGCTGTTTGTGAGGATGTTGTGTCACGTCGGTGTATATTTGTGTGGGGGGGTGCTGCTGTATGTGAGGGTGTTGTGTTACTTCGGTATATATCTGTGTGGGGTGCTGCTGTTTGTGAGGGTGTTGTGTTACTTTGGTATATATCTGTTTGTGTAACTTCAGAGCGTGTTTTAGTATGTGTGTATGTACTGGAACAAATAACTTGCAAATTAAATATTATGAATACCATCAATTTTGAATTGGAATCTTGACTAGGGACGACAACGTTTATTTTTGTTCACATTATTACAACAGTTTTTAATGCTATCTTAATGTATAAATGTAAAATGCTAAAACATGTCTGAGGAATTAGAACAACCTCTATAACATTTTGAATATACAGAATTCATAATATCATATTTTAAATAAAAGTGCTTTTTACAACCATTATATTATAATATACAAGATGTATATCAACCATGGAACTCCATCTCTCCTGTAAATCTAATTCTCTATTGAAGAGTCCTATATTTATTGACCTCCTAAACATCAAATATGGATCTCCAATTCTCTGATAATTATAAACATTACATTTCTGGTCCAAAACATACATATAATCAAGAGTAAACTCGCAAACGGACATCAATTTTAAAGCGGGATAACTCAATATTTCTGATCCACAAATACTGATTCATACATGATTTGGCTGATCCAGAGTTCAGTGCATACGTGATTGGCTAATCCAAAGTTCCGTTCATACTAAAATAATAATTTGAATGGATAGCATTATTTAAATTCAAAACTCCCCCAAAACTAAGACAGTCATCTTTTACAGTGGCTATTCTTCGACAGATTTAAGAATACATTTATGTTATTTTTGTATGATACCACTTTTTGTTTTGGAAGTCTGCATCTATCTTAAACTCGAGCTCAGCTGATGAATTGTCTAATTGACATATATAACTTTGGTATTATGTATCAGAATTGCAAAGCACAGTATTTCAAAGCCGTCATATAGTGTAAATACATCTGGAATTTAAATTGCAAGGACAAAGGTGAATGAAGGTCAGGGTCAACTAGTTACATCTTATTCTATCATCATGGTAAGTTACAAAGTGATACTCTTAACGGAGTTCTCACAACAAATTTAATGCAATAGTGAAATCCCATTGTTGTTACAGACAGACAGTAAACTGGACGGACATTGTCAAATCATAGACCGGTGGGTGTTGTGCTTCACCATCAAAAGGTTTATACATGGAATACGATATACTGCGGTAGCATGATGGTCAAGTCTTCTGTTTTAACCTCATATTTATAAGAGTTAAGTAGCATGTGTATGTCATGTTGTACACATTAGTATATACTTAAAACTGATTGTCCAACATATATAAAAATCATACTGAATATTATATAAGACCGGTACCGTACTGAATATTATATAGGACCGGTACCGTACTGAATATTATATAAGACCGGTACCGTACTGAATATTATATAAGACCAGTACCGTACTGAATATTATATAAGACCGGTACCGTACTGAATATTATATAAGACCGGTACCGTACTGAATATTATATAAGACCGGTACCGTACTGAATATTATATAAGACCGGTACCGTACTGAATATTATATAAGACCGGTATAATATTGGCATTGTCATTTTACACTGAGAGTTAAAATAAACTGATACATAATCAATATTGCAAAACTAAATATTATCAGAATGATGAGTCGTTATAAGGCAGTCCTGATACACTTTATATTTCATATCGCAAAACTAAATATAATATAAATACCTCATAACAACTGTCATCATTCTTAAAATTTCAGAATTTTAGCATGAACAAACATACATAATGCCTAAAAACATTGATGTATTCAGTTTTGCACATGGACAGGACAAAATTTAGAACAGACATGAATCAATCCTAGAATACAATGTCACAAACATGTCCCGTCGAAAATAATAAAAGCAGTTTATATTAAAAGAATTTTTTTTATGAAACCGATATTCTGAATTCTTTCTAACACTTCAACTTTAAATTTGAAATGACCACAAACATATATATTGCTGCCAAAAAAATATACATTGTGGATCCCAGTCCTGCTGGTACATTATCTGATATTGTGAGAAAGTTTAACAAGAGGCCCAATGGGCCTTGACAGTCACCTGAGCAGAACATAATTAGCTCCCCATGAGCACTGACATGACAATAACTGCATGCTGAACATTTTTGCTTCTTTCTCTTTTACCCTAGCTATTATATTTTTTTCAGATAATGTCAAAAAACATCCAAAATATGAAAATCCACTTAAAAGGGGAAATAAATCCCATAATGGATAACCATACAATTTCATCCCTATTGACTTTTTTGTAGATCTTTGCATGATGAACATTTTTGCTTCTTTCACTTTTACTCTAGCTATTAAATTTTTCAAGATAATCTCAAAAAACATCAAAAACATGAAAAATCCACTTAAAAGGGGAAATAACTCCCATAAGGGGTGACCTTACAGTTTCGACATACATCACTTTTTTTACAGATCTTTGCGTCCTAAACATTTTTGCTGTTTTCAGTTTTTCTGTAGCTATTGTAAAAGAAAATATCAAAAACATACAAAAACATGAAAAATCCACTTAAAAGGGGAAATAACTCCCATAAGGGGTGACCTGTAAATTTCAGCCTATTTGACTTTTCCGTAGATCTTTGTGTCCTCAACATTTATTATTCTTTCACTTGCATTCTAGCTATTTTACTTTTCAATATAATGTCAAAAAATATAAAAAATCTACTTAAAAGGGGAAATAACTCCCATAACGGGTGACAATTTGGGCCTAATTGATTTTTTTGTAGATCTTTGCAGATTGAACATTTCTGCTTCTTTCACTTTTACTTTGGCAATTATACTTAAAATCCACTTAAAAGGGGAAATAACTAACATACAGGGTGACCCGACAATTTTGGACTTATTCACTTTTTTGTAGATATTTGCATGCTGAACATTTTTGCTTCTTTCTTGTTTACTCTAGCTATTATACATTTCAAAATAATGTCAAAAAAGGTCCAAAAAACATGATAAATCCACTTAAATGGGAAATAACTCCCATAAGGTGTGACCTGACAATTTCGGCTTTACTGACTTTTTGTAGATCTTTGCAACCTAAACATTTTTGCTTCTTTCACTTACTCTAGCTATTATAATTTTCAAGATAATGTCAACACATCCGAAAACATGAAAAATCCACTTAAATGGGAAATAACTCCCATAAGGGGTGACTTGACAATTTTAGCCTAATTGACTTTTTGTAGATCTTTGCATGCTGAACATTTTTACTTTTTCACTTTTACTCTAGCTATTATATTTTTTCACTTTTACTCTAGCTATTATACTTTCAAGATAATGTCAAAAAACATCCAAAAACATGAAAAATCCACTTAAAAGGGGAAATAACCCCTGTAAGGAACACAACAAATTTGGCCATATTGACTTTTTAGTAGATCTTTGCATGCTGAACATTTTTGCTTTTTCACTTTTACTCTAGCAATTATACTTTTCAAGATAATGTCAAAAAACATCCAAAAACATGAAAAAGGGGAAATAACTTACATAAGGTTCGACCAGACAATTTCCATCAAAATGAAATGTAGATTTCTGCTAGCCGCTCATTTCAAGGTAACAGTTTTTGATCTAACATTAAAAATTTTGGAGATACATGTATTAAATTTTAAAAAATGCTGATGCAATTGTTCTATTTTTAGCCATGAAAGCCATGTTTGGTCTTAGCTTCTTTTCATCCACAAACAAAATGCAGTTTACATGGATAAACTTTCTGTCAAGTTTGGTTCAAATTAAAACATTGATTCTGGAGAAGTAGTCAAAAATGTTGAAAATTTTACATAAAAAAAACATATTTTTCCATTTACTTTGGTGTCTGTGACCTTGACCTTTGACCCATGTCCTTGAAAATTTGTCAAAATGATCCTTAGATAATTCGTAACAACTTTCTCATTTATCTTTGTATACAAAAAGTTGATCAGTTTTGAATTAATAAACAATTTGTTATATAACTGAACCCTGCATTATTGAAGCACTCCCTAGTGGCTCGTTTTTAAACAGATTTCATTTTCATTCGCAAACTTTGTAGGTATTGACTTAACAATCATGCATACAAAATTTGAAAGTCGTCTGATCATTGGTTAATTAGAAGAAGATTTTTAAAGATGTACCAAGTTTTGGTCTTTTTTGGCTCCTTTTGGAGCCCCTATGTGAGCTAACCCCTTTTTACATGTGGATGATACATGCCAAGTTTGATGAAAATTGGTCCACTGGTTCTTTAGCAGAAATCGAAAATGTGTAAATGTTAACGACGGATGACAACAGACAAAAGACGATTGCAATAGGTCTCCGTAAGCCTTTGGCTCAGGGTGACCTAAAAATCAGTTCACTTGCAACAGACCTGTAATATTTTCATTGCATATTGTAACCAGATTCTCTACTTCACCATTTATAATAAATTTAGTAACAACCACATAACTGAAATATTGTTGAGGGAGACATGATATACCATTAAAACCAACATATAAATATGTAATATTGCTTCATCACTATCTTACAGGCATGCTATTAGTATTGCATCACTGCCTGCATCAGACAATTTTTTTTTACTTTAGTATCGGAGGCACCATAGGGGTTTAATCATTTCTGCTATTCTGTTAAACAAAAACAAAATGAAGTGACAATGTAAATTGAAGTATATGAAATTAACAAAAACTTGTGACTAAATACAACTGATCAAAATGTAAATAAAAAAGCCTACAACATTATTTTACAAATCTGTGGTATATATAAATCAACTGACTGGCATATATTGCACAACTTAGATGGTGTTTATATTTATATGTATACATGTAGTGACAATGAACAATTACAATAATCATAATTTTTCAATATAGATAGATAGAGAGATAGATAGATAGATAGATAGACAAACAGACAGATAGTTTTCTATGGTCTGAATCTAAATACTGTTCATACTAGTCTAAACAAATACAAAATTACTGATAACACAAAAACTGTGACAAAACCATATCAAAAACAAATTGTGAACACAGGCCATTGCTAAGTATCAGTGACCAATCAAAATAAAAATACTCTTTACACTAAGGAAATAGACAGCACCAGGATGTATTCGTCTGATCATGTGTTTGTTTGTTCTATTTTGTCTTAGTAATACACAAAAGTATACCAAAATATAGAATCATATCTAATTGGGTAGAAAATTATGAATGTCATGAAAGCAATAATGATGACTGTGATCACACTGAATACAAAACGTTAAATATTGATGAAAATAAATGAAAATGTGTATATATTTCTTAAATATTGTACAACCTAACAATAAAAAGCATATTACCTGCTGGATGGAACCCTTTCTTGACCTTATGAAGTTTAAATTGAAGTAATGCAGAATAACAATAATAAAATTACACTGGTAAGAGTAATTATTCAATTAATTAAGCCCCCAGGGTGCGACAAAAATTAGAAAAAGGTGTGGGAGCTAAATGGGACCATTCAATAGTCAAACAGATGTAAAACAGTTAATTTTTACAAGGCACAGTGGTAAAGTTGTTGTTGTTATCACCCAGAACATCTATCAAAATAATTCTGTCATTTGGTGTCCACAGATATACTGTTACTTAGGTTTTTCAGGTCCACATCTCCTTGTCACTCAACTAGAAAAGAATCTCCCTCATATGAAAAAGGGGGAGGGGCACTTATACTGACATGGGCACATAATGGATCCAATAAGGTAATCACCTGCTGGTATCCTTTGAGAAATGGAACAAATTTCCTGTGAAGTATGTCATAAAACAGAAAAGTAATAAGAATTGTATGGAAGTCAAAAGGTTACCATGCCCACCAAATTATGTGGATTGGCCAATACATGAAATCACAATCAAAATAAACTAAAAGTGAGTAATCTGGACCTTTCTCTTGAAAATTCTACTGAACAAACCATTCTACCAGTAAAGACTTTCAAAAATAGTCTGGTGACAAAAGTCAGTATAATTTTTAATTTTTCTCTTTAAATTTATGCAAAACCACATCAGGGTGCCCACTCACTTTTGATGTCAAAAATATAGGAATATAGGAATTTTTTCAAGAAAATATAGGAAAAATATAGGAATAATTTGTAGAAAATATAGGAAAATATAGGAATTATTGAAATATTTTGATCTAACTAAGGTGTTTTAGAGTGCTTCAATGATTTTTTTCATGTATATTTTGTCTTTTTTTGGGGACAATGTGGCCTCCTCCACCCCTTACAGCCACCCAGTCCTCCACTTTATTGCTTTATTTATTAACATACATAGAATTCTTTGGTGTACAATGTTTTCACCTGCTAGATATATTGAGTAAAAACAAATACATGTAATATGAAAACTGGGATGTTTCTCCCTAAACAAGAAACATACTCATACATACATAATATGTAAATATACATGTATTGGTTGAGTGAAAAAGGCAGCATTTATTTTGTAGTCTTTGATCCTGCTGAATCAGCTTTAATTTTCAGTTCCTATTTGAAGTTTTATCAGGCACTTTATCCTTCTCTTTATCTTACTTCTTCCCTTTACCCTTTTCTTTCTTCTTCTCTTTACCTTGTTCTACCTCCTTTTCTCTGTCTTTTTCTTCCTTCTTCTGAAACTTTTCAAACAATGAAGATTTCTCCAGTTCAAGCTTTCTTTGTTGTCCTCTTATCTCCTCTAATTGCTCCAGAGCTTTACCAGACTTTTGTGATGCTGTTTTCAATCATCATATGTGCAACAGTCAGTTTTTGTCTGTCTATTTCCTTGGCTTTAAGCACATTTTCCAGATTCTCCTGGCCTTGTTTTATTAACTCTCCAGCTGCAGTAGCACTATCTTTAGCTTCCTTTTCTGCATCCCATGAGCTCTTTTTCCTTAGTACTTATTCGTTTCTCTTTGCAGCTAGTTTCTGGCGTTCCTCCTCTATTTTCTTTGCTTCTTCTTCTAGTAAATTTCCTCTTTCTTGTTCTTTCTTCTTTCTTTTCCCTGTCACTCTCTAATCTAATCATATATACTGAATGTGCATTCTTCAAACTCACATATACATCCCTATTGAAAGGGAATTTGTTCTGGCCTACAAAGCTCTGGATCATGAAACTTTACAGCATCTTTTTGTCATCCTTATTCCGTTGATTACTGACTCACCTAGCTGTGATCTTTCTTTGGTGACTACATTGACATTAACTGACAAACTCCTTTCGACATCAGCATTCCCATGTGGTAAAATAAGAGCAGTCTTTACTACTTTCTTTAACATGTTGTATTTAGGGTCACCTGTTGCATTAGTGAGTTTGAAAATATCACTCCAGTAGTGATCTATCCTTCTGGTTTCAATCTCACAGCTTATGTCATCAGCCAGATAACATTTCCATTCATCAATGATAGCTACTGAATCTGCCTTTGGCTGGAGTTTCCTTGTCAGTTCTTGAATCTGCTTTACAGATTCTGCTTTATCAGTCAATCTGTTGGATGGATTGAGGCATCGCAAACTGTACAGTAGTTTGTTGGAAAGTGGTAGTTTCTCCTTCATGTATTCAGTAGCCTTGATAAAAAATGACCTCATGGACAGCAATTCTCTCTTTCTAAGTTCAGGTTTCAGTTTTGTAAGTTGCTCCCTCACTTTATCCCCAAGAACAATTTCATCATCTGACAACTGGTTTTTCTCATCTTTACAGTCCACCTTACACAACCCTTCTCCATCTTTTGAACTGATAGCATCAGGTTTAATGAATCTGCTCATCAATTTGAAAAGCATATCCTTCATACTGTCATGCAAAACATGAATCATGGGTGCCTCAGTTTGGAAGACAAGTAGGAAATTGCTGAAAAGTGGAAAAACTGTATCTAAAAACAACAGTTCTAGCAATGTTTCTGCTGGATGAGTCAAAAGAGCTAACTGAATTCTCTTGAAATTTGTGCTCTTGGTGTGTTGTCTTCTCATACTTTCCTAATTCTTTTACAAACAGAAGGATGGAATCCCACTGCTCCAGCAGTCTTGAAATTGAAGGACCAAGTGAGAGCCAACGAACTTCAGTGTGCCTTTGAAAGTGATGAGTTTCAACATCCATGTCAAGCTGCACAGCCTTGTAGTCTTCCCTTCGAGCCGCACTGTACTTGAACAGTTGATAAAGATCCATGCAGAGTTGCTCTGTATTCTTTCCATATGCATCAAGTCTCTTACCAAAACTGTTGTGCACTACATGGATATTACAACTTCCAAGGTTTTATAAGACCACTGTGGTGTGATGTTTCAGTCTTAAGTTGTGACTGTAATTCCCTAAATATGGTCTTATTAACATTTGGACCATCCATACCAAGAGCTACCAAGTTCTCAAGAGGTGCCTTGTCTTCCTTGAGAGCATTAAATATCGCATCCGCAACTTTTACACCCTCTGCATGCCCAAAAAACAATGCTGTGTAGAACCTACACCATACTTCATCATGGAGTGAAGACCAGTAACGTATTCTGATGTCCATTTGCTTTTTTCACTTGAGCCTGGGTTGTTTCATCAAAATGCACAGAAAAATCACTGTCTGATGCTGAAAGGTCTGATATCAACTCTGATCTGAAATATGGACCAAACCCATCACTCAGAAGGTATGATACCTTTGTCCTGCCAAGGTAATGTCTTTGGCAATTTTTGAGTCTGGAAACATTTCGGCGAAAGTTTTCTGGATTCCCTCACAAGATCTAAAACTGTAATTAGCAGCAGCAACTTGGGCTGCCCAAATCCCCTCTGCCTTTAGAAGATCATTTCTGTGAACACTAAGTTGTAATACAGATTTTTGTTCTTTAGATGTACCTGGGGTTGGTGAAGAAGACTCCTTTGGAGTAAACACTAATTTAGCTTGGTGTTGGTCCTGTGATGGTCTTGCTAATGATTTATGAACTTTTCCGCTTGCATGTTGCAAAATCTGAGACTTCCCTGAATTATTGCAACGAAAGTCGTTGTCACACAATCTGCAGTACGCATGAAAGTCGTCTTTCCCTCTCCTACACCAATCCCTAACAGTCTGCCCATTGCAGTCAACAGCAGACAACCACGAACTCTGAAATTTAGTGTTTCCACCTGGCATTATTCACCTACCTAGCAATTTTCACCTGGAAGACAAATTTTACAAGTAAACTGAATGAAATCAAAGACCATATGTCACCTGCAAAGACCTTGGCTATAGTGAATGGTCATCTGACTCATATATGATACTATCAGCAGTTCCTAGAATTAAACTGACTGTAAATACTAGACATACATGTAAGAAGTGAAGGTCTATGATTCATGTGAAAGTGTGACATTTGAAGGAATGACCTGAAAAATAGACAAATGCACAAAGTTTATCCCTTGCCCCCCACACTGCAGGTGACATACAGGCATACTCTCAGCTTTTACTTGCAGTTCTACAACATTCTGATGATACACTACTTCAACAAATATTCAGAGTAGATTATAAGCAAGGCGAATAATGCATATTATCCCCATTATATATCTACAAAACTCTCATCTAATTTACACAATACTTACCAGTACCTAGTTTTTGCATACTTACATGTTATCATGTAAATTGATAATACACAAAATGATAAATAATTCAAACACACTAAATAAGATGTACTTTTTGTACAACAAGTAGCAGAATCTCTTCAATGTTTCCTGACAGAAAGGGATTTTTTTTTTTATATCTGTATGTATATAATATATATTAATCTAGCTTCCATGGTGTATACCAACCAAACAATAGAGTGTTCTGGTTTGTTCCACAGAAGCATTAACATGTCATACAGGTACATTTTACATTGATGAAAACACAAAATATCTTGATATACATGTATTACTTAACAGAAAAAAAAAAAAAATATTAATCAAAACCCACACAGAAAACAGTAATTTACAGAAAAAATACATGCGTTTTGTATATTAGAAACTATATCTATGCAGATGATACCAATATTTCTTGAAATTTGGTACACTTTCGCATTATTGACCTGAGAATTTATGAAAATATAGGAATTTATAGGAATTTTGACAAGATATAGGAAAAATATAGGAAATGCCAGATTTATAGGAATTTATAGGAATTTATAGGAAGTGGGCACCCTGCCACATTTTAAAAAAAAAATTATTGCCTATTCAATTTCAATACAAATTTTTGTATTAACCATTAATGTTTTGAAGTTTCTGTGTTTGTTTTGATGTAAATTTCCATTGTTTTGTTTTTATATAGTACAGGCAAGTTTTGCAGGATACAAAATTTTGTCTTTCTTTAATATATTTAAATAAGGAATTACAAAATATGGATTTTAATTTTCTGTTAAGATCCCTGAATCTCAAAAACAGAAATTTTTATCATATTCAGCTAATATACAAAGTGTTAAATATTTGTAGTTTTATGGTATAAATTTTACCAACATTGATTGAATGTTTTCAAAATTTGCTGATTTATATAAGATATATAGAGAAAACTAAATATTATACTCACTTCTGTCACTATACAGTAGTTGAAGGTATTTATAAATACAACACCTTGAATGATTATTATAAAGGTTTACACAAATATCTTAACCCTCAAAAACCTATTGGTCAATAAATCATTTTCAGTATTTATTTTAATAAATACAATTCACTGCTAATTTCTGTTAAACAATCATTGTTCATAAATATGACATATTTGGTGAGCTGTTCCTTATAGTTCAAAGGGCGAGCATAAGCATACAGTAGAAATGGGGAGCTGTTCTTTATAGTTCAAAGGGCGAGCATAAGCATACAGTAGAAATGGGGAGCTGTTCTTTATAGTTCAAACGGCGAGCATAAGCATACAGAAGAAATGGGGAGCTGTTCTTTATAGTTCAAACGGCGAGTATAAGCATACAGAAGAAATGGGGAGCTGTTCTTTATAGTTCAAACGGCGAGCATAAGCATACAGTAGAAATGGGGAGCTGTTCTTTATAACCTGAAAATAAATCAGCGGTTCTAATCTACTACAAGTTTAAATAAGGAATGTACTTTATAACAGAATGTCAGGGATCTATCCTTTAGAACAATAAAATAAAATAGATGTTCCATATATATACAGTATGTATGTATATATATATATATATATATATATATATATATATATATATATATATATATATATATAAAGGGTCAAATGAGATATTATGAAATCAAAGGGATCAGAAATGACTTCCATTATTTCCAACTACATATTTCTTCCCTAGTTAGATATTCCATTTAAATGTACATTGTAATATTAAAGTGATTTTCCTACCTCCAAAATTCTGGTCCTCTGGAAAATTGGTAAAATATTGTGGTTTTTTTTTTAAATTCTAAATTGTGAATTTTTGCTTATTTTGGGGAAATACAAACCATTTTTGCATTGGGAAGGGTTCTGTAACAGGATCCAAAAGAGGCATAGGAAAATCCCTGTACTAATACATGTACAACACATCAATGATGAGAATTAAAAATAATTAAGTGTTTTAAATGATTTTAATTGATTTATGATGAAATTGTATTATATATACATCACGGATACGCCATGGTACGGCACATTATTAAAACTGAGACAAATCTCGTAAAAACTGCTCAAAGTTGGTGATCTGTGTTGTTAAGTCACACAGAAGTGTAAGAATAGACAGAAAGTTGAAGATAGATGAATTTTATTTAATTGTTATTGTATTTGACATAATCCAATGCTACGAGTGCCTGTGACTTTACTCTGGATCGAGATGTTGACTTGCTTATCAAGTGATGATAAGATAAGATGTAAGATAATTACCCCACTGCATTCTTGAATACAAGAAAAGAAGACAACAATCATTCAGCCATGATATTTAAATGCTCCTGTTTGTAAAGACACCTCGTCACAAAGCGTGTCCTTTTTTACTTATTTCTGTTTTAGTCTTAGTCTTTCGCTAATTAAGTAGTCATCACTGAAAACTTCGGTCTAAAATTGACAATTGAAAACAAAACATTACTCAGTCAGCAATGACTGTTAGTTCCTGGTTATAAAAACACCCTGTCAAAAAGCATGTCTGTGTGCTTAATTACCACCCAGGGCGTTAATTGACACCTCCAGGTGTGTTGTGACTGTAAAAACATTTGTGTATTGTGCCATGTTGTTGATTAGTTCTCGCAATATCCCGCGAGAATTATCTTCGAGTTATCTCCCTTCCACCAGTAAGCAGTTGCTATACACAAGTAAGATAACTACTGGCGGGCGAAATACAGCAGTCGCCGGTTGCATAAGGCAGGTGGTCGCTATATAAGGGGCAAATATATAGTAATTCTCAAGGGGCGGTCCAAATACAGTCGTTATGGACAGGGAGTCGTTATATGAGGGCAGACGCTAAGGCAAATTTGACTGTACAGTAGAAATAGGGAGCTGTTCTTTTCAGACAAAATAAAAATAGTGAACTGTCCTATAGGAATATTTTAAAAGTGGGGAGTTCTTTATAAATACCAATATAAATGTCATCCTGTATTTTTATGAAAGTATAAATGCTAAGCTTTTCTTTATAAAAATAATAAAAAATAGGTCCTGTTCCTTATAAATAGAGCACAAGACGCCCAGGGGTCAAACTGTTCACCTGAGAAAATCTTAAGTCAGCAAATAATCTTTAATCAGAAAAGCCTATTTAAGTTAAGGTGAGCTATGAAAAAATATTTCCTCACCTTTCAATCTGTTATTTAATACTCATTATGAATTATAAATATCTCTTGGACAACTTTCTAAAGCTCCTTGTCTCTCAAAAATGTTAGCAGATTTTGATAAAAAACTACAAGAATAAATATCTTTAAATGTCAATCACTAATGAAGTTCATCACTCCTTTTTTATAGTTTGTTATATCTTTACTACAGATATTGTAATATAGAATATCATAAATATTCAACAAACATCATGTCACTTAAAAAAACATCTGTACAATAAACTCTTCGTTTATCAAATAAAAAACTACAATGTACTGTTCTATAATGAATTTTAAAACATCTATAATGTACTGTTCTATAATGAATCTTAAAACATCTATAATGTACTGTTCTATAATGAATCTTAAAACATCTATAATGTACTGTTCTATAATGAATCTTAAAACATCTGGAAATGTACTGTTCTATAATGAATCTTAAAACATCTATAATGTACTGTTCTATAATGAATCTTAAAACATCTATAATGTACTGTTCTATAATGAATCTTAAAACATCTATATAACATACTGTCCTATAGCAATAAAACATTTATAAAATGAATTGTTCATTATCGATTAAAACATCTGTATAAATTACTCTTCTATAACAAAAGGAAAAAACATAAACTGTACTGTTCTACAGATAATAAACATAACATTCATACAGTGAATTACAAATTCAAGTCACTTCAAGACAAATTGTTGTATACAAATACTTATTCCCAATTCAAACATTTAAAACTTAAAAAAAAATTCAACTTAAATATTAACAAATTATTCCATTCCACTTAACTCATCTACCCCTGAGAAACAATGAACTTTACTTAAATTCATTGACACTGGTCAGTCCAAATGTGTCTTCAGGGGTGATGGATTGATAACAAAAACATCAACAATGACATGAAAGATAAATCTAGATTAACTTCCTGTGACAGTATGAGGTATATCACAAATATGAGATTGCGTCTTGTAACATGCTAAGTAAATTGAACTACCAGTAAACAACACTACTCTCCAATACAATATGAAAGTTTCAAAATTTATTTACAAAATAACAACTTTTTTGTTGTTGTGCTAAGTAAGTGAAATTCAAATAGCACCATCTTTATCTTCATACACTGAAGTGTGATGAATATCTTCATGCTCTATAATATATAACCATTAATAAACTTAAAACAATATGAACAAAAACACAATTACCATATTCAACTCAATAAGAACCCATGTCCCTAGAAGCATCCCTCCCCTATAGTTCATATTTATCTGCCTTTTCTACACACAACTGAGAATCTTTTCTAGCTGGTTGATGAGAAAATGTGTGACATAAAATGGATCAAATATGGTAGTGTTAAACAAGTGCACTATAACCTTGACAGTAGCTAGAAATTAGTTGTAGCTACTTCAAATCCCCTGGCCTAGTAGTACATATACATGTATGTCTTACAGATTTAGCATCTATATGGAAATATCAGTCTGGAACATAGCAACTGAAAAACAGTACTTCCAGGCAAGGCTGTTTATACAATTTCTGTATCCATTGTTTTTGATAATGTAATACTGTCTGAGTGCCTCACTATAATGAGTTATGAAAAATGGAAATCAATATGACAACTAACATGACTAAGAAATTGTGTTTTGCAAGTCTTAATTCTATCTGTATTTTTTTCCCATTTTACATGCTTCCTTTTACTTTAATACAAGTCAAGGTTTTCTTTGCTGTTGTTGCAAATACTACACAAAAATTATAAAATACTGGCAGCTTATATGATAAATATGGTCCTGTCCATCTTATACAGTTGACTCAATGATACGTTGACTTGCCTGCTCATCATCCTGCCCACCTGGCTCTGACCTGCGGACAAATGTCAGATCTCGACCTGGACAACATTTAGGTATGAACAAAGTCCAGATATAGATGACCACACACACCCAACTTGATGCCATCTTTACCCATACAGCTGACCAGTTCAAACCGAACTTATTTATGTCAGATTCCTCAGGTCTATAAATGGAAGAGTACAGTAAATATAACTCTACATATACAACATTTAAAAAGACATTATAATACATTTTATAATATGGTTCATATAGCCAATGAAAATGATTTTTCAAGCACTGTCTCATCTGTAGTTAAGTGTCTACTGCAGTACCGTCTTGTCCATCTGTAGTTAAAGTGTCTACTGCAGTACTATCTCATCTGAGGTTAAGTGTCTACTGCAGTACCGTCTTGTCCATCTGTAGTTAAAGTGTCTACTGCAGTACTGTCTCATCTGTAGTTAAGTGTCTAATGCAGTACTGTCTCATCTGTAGTCAAGTGTGCATCAGTAGTACTGTCTCATCTGTAGTTAAGTGTACATCAGTATTACTGTCTCATCTGTAGTTAAAGTGTCTACTGCAGTACTATCTCATCTGTAGTTAAGTGTCTAATGCAGTACTGCCTCATCTGTAGTCATGTGTGCACCAGTAGTACTGTCTCATCTGTAGTCAAGTGTGCACCAGTAGTACTGCCTCATCTGTAGTCAAGTGTGCACCGGTAGTACTGTCTCATCTGTAGTCAAGTGTGCACCAGTAGTACTGTCTCATCTGTAGTTAAGTGTCTACTGTAATACTCTCACCTGTAGTTAAGTGTCTACTGCAGTACATTATCATCTGTAGTTAAGTGTACATCAGTATTACTGTCTTATCTGTAGTTAAGTGTCTACTGCAGTACTATCTCATCTGTAGTTAAGTGTCTACTGCAGTACTGCCTCATCTGTAGTCAAGTGTGCACCAGTAGTACTGTCTCATCTGTAGTTAAGTGTGCACCAGTAGTACTGTCTCATCTGTAGTCAAGTGTGCACCAGTAGTACTGCCTCATCTGTAGTCAAGTGTGCACCAGTAGTACTGTCTCATCTGTAGTTAAGAGTCTACTGTAATACTCTCATCTGTAGTTAAGTGTCTACTGCAGTACTATCTTATCTGTAGTTAAGTGTCTACTGCAGTACTATCCCATCTGTAGTTAAGTGTCTACTGCAGTACTGTCTCATCTGTAGTTAAGTGTGCACCAGTAGTACTGTCTCATCTGTAGTCAAGTGTGCACCAGTAGTACTGTCTCATCTGTAGTCAAGTGTGCACCAGTAGTACTGTCTCATCTGTAGTTAAGAGTCTACTGTAATACTCTCACCTGTAGTTAAATGTCTACTGCAGTACTATCTTATCTGTAGTTAAGTGTCTACTGCAGTACTATCCCATCTGTAGTTAAGTGTCTACTGCAGTACTGTCTCATCTGTAGTCAAGTGTGCACCAGTAGTACTGTCTCATCTGTAGTTAAGTGTGCACCAGTAGTACTGTCTCATCTGTAGTCAAGTGTGCACCAGTAGTACTGTCTCATCTGTAGTTAAGAGTCTACTGTAGTACTGTCTCATCTGTAGTTAAGTGTGCACCAGTAGTACTGTCTCATCTGTAGTCAAGTGTGCACCAGTAGTACTGTCTCATATGTAGTTAAGTGTGCACCAGTAGTACTGTCTCATCTGTAGTCAAGTGTGCACCAGTAGTACTGTCTCATCTGTAGTTAAGTGTGCACCAGTAGTACTGTCTCATCTGTAGTCAAGTGTGCACCAGTAGTACTGTCTCATCTGTAGTCAAGTGTGCACCAGTAGTACTGTCTCATCTGTAGTTAAGAGTCTACTGTAGTACTATCTCATCTGTAGTTAAGTGTGCACCAGTAGTACTGTCTCATCTGTAGTCAAGTGTGCACCAGTAGTACTGTCTCATCTGTAGTCAAGTGTGCACCAGTAGTACTGTCTCATCTGTAGTCAAGTGTGCACCAGTAGTACCTTCTCATCTGTAGTTAAGTGTGCACCAGTAGTACTGTCTCATCTGTAGTCAAGTGTGCACCAGTAGTACTGTCTCATCTGTAGTCAAGTGTGCACCAGTAGTACTGTCTCATCTGTAGTTAAGTGTCTACTGTAATACTCTCACCTGTAGTTAAGTGTCTAATGCAGTACATTATCATCTGTAGTTAAGTGTACATCAGTATTACTGTCTTATCTGTAGTTAAGTGTCTACTGCAGTACTATCCCATCTGTAGTTAAGTGTCTACTGCAGTACTGCCTCATCTGTAGCTAAATGTCAACTGCAGTACTGTCTCACCTGTAGTTAAGCATCTCCTGTAATTAACTGTGTTGATGTTCACTTTACCCAGTGGAGTATTGGTAGAGGTTAAGTGTGTAGCTGTAGTTCTGTGTTGTTATTTACCTTACCCAGTGGAGTATTGGAATAGGTTAAGTGTGTAGCTGTTGCAGTGTTGATATTTACCTTACCCAGTGGAGTATTGGTAGAGGTTAACTATCAATAACAGATACTGACCTGTACCAGTTTGTTAGCTGCATCATAACATATAAACTGGCTAAACAAAACACAAAATGGAAGAATGCATAATTGTAGGTGGTACCATTAGCTTCATTGTACTTCACTCTCTGACCCCCAAGTTCTGAGTGGTTTTTCCCTAAAACAAATACAAAGTGTTGAACTGATTTTTTTTTACATTAGACTAGATATCAAGGTTTAGTTACTATATGTGTATTTAGATTAGCACACTCATATTTTAGCGCTCTAAAAGGGTGTAGACTTATTTGTGCAATCTTGAATTCACACTAATAATTTCATTAGTTTTGTCGTGTATGCAGAATGACAAGATGGATGAAATTTAGCGCTGCAATTGAATTGGCACAATAACTTGAGTGTGAAAGGTGCTAATATTACAATACTGCTAAAATAACTACACGTACAGTATGCTTCTCTAAATTAAATCCAGTACAAAGTATAAATGTATTCATTTTTTTTCATAAAAAATAAATTGCTGCATTATTTCCTCTGAAACACACTACAATGAACAAATGTGTTTTTAGACATCAAATTATTAAAAATAAAAAACATCAAAAAGTGCTTTGTATTTTTCCAAAGAACAAAATAATGGTAAATGAACAAAGTGTATTATGCTAAGTGGTAAGCATGGTAACATATATTGTATTTTTTTTGTAGGAAAGCCAGTTTGAGTTTTGGTATTAGACTGTAAGAATCAAATGTATCATATAATTGTACCATACCTATTCCTCAAAGCTATGTATTTTTGGACACTTTCTCAGTGTGTAAACAAAATTTTGACAGACTTCATGAATATATTGTCTGTTTTGTTTTTTTTGATAAAACATGCCATAAAAATGATGATTGATACTTCCAGTTTCAACCATGAAATTACTCCACTTTTATTGTACTATCCAGAATTTTCTTTCCACAAGCAAGGGGGAAATGATGTCATAACCTTAAAGAAAATCAAATCTGCTGTCCGAGACTAGGTCCTTCTGCAGTGATGATAACAGTGTTTGAGTTGGGTTTTAAAATGAGCTCAATTCACTGTTTGCTTCATTTTTTTTACCAAAACTTCTTATGTTATAATGAACTGAGGTTATTGGGGAAAAACCTCATTTTTTCTTCAAACAAATAGGTAACTCACTATATGTTGAAAGAAAACAAACCATATACTAGTTAGAGCTGTTTTTCCAAGTATTTTGTGGCATCAAAGATTAAAAATGACCTTGACCTTTTGACTTCAACATCCATAAAAATATACCCAAAAATTAAAACATTACATGTAAAAAGAATAACAAGTCACTTAAATTTTGAGATCCACCTATGACATTATATATCACACTCACTTGATGTGACCGGACAACAGCAACAACACTCATAACCTTGAACGACTTGCTCTGACCCTCTTCTGATGCCTAGTCTGTGTGACTCTATAGATGTCTGTAGGCTGTAAATAATAAAGAATGATTTCTTTGATCTTTCCGTATGTAATATAAAATATCATGACATCAGCTGCTCAATAGTCACATAAGGAGAATTATGCATTCACAAAGAATTGAATTTCTTTCATCAACATGTGGTGATGGATGGGTAAAACACCATGTCTTTACAACATGTGGTGATGGGTGGGTGAAGCACCATGTCTTTACAACATGTGGTGATGGGTGGGTGAAGCACCATGTCTTTACAACATGTGGTGATGGGTGGGTAACACACCATGTCTTTACAACATGTGGTGATGGGTGGGTAAAACACCATGTCTTTACAACATGTGATGATGGGTGGGTAAAACACCATGTCTTTACAACATGTGATGATGGGTGGGTAACACACCATGTCTTTACAACATGTGATGATGGGTGGGTAACACACCATGTCTTTACAACATGTGATGATGGGTGGGTAACACACCATGTCTTTACAACATGTGATGATGGGTGGGTAACACACCATGTCTTTACAACATGTGATGATGGGTGGGTAACACACCATGTCTTTACAAACATGTGATGATGGGTGGGTAACACACCATGTCTTTACAACATGTGATGATGGGTGGGTAAAACACCATGTCTTTACAACATGTGATGATGGGTGGGTAACACACCATGTCTTTACAACATGTGATGATGGGTGGGTAACACACCATGTCTTCACAACATGTGATGATGGGTGGGTAAAACACCATGTCTTCACAACATGTGATGATGGGTGGGTAAAACACCATGTCTTCACAACATGTGATGATGGGTGGGTAAAACACCATGTCTTCACAACATGTGGTGATGGGTGGGTAAACACCATGTCTTCACAACATGTGGTGATGGGGTTGGGTAAAACACCATGTCTTCACAACATGTGGTGATGGGTGGGTAAAACACCATGTCTTCACAACATGTGGTGATGGGTGGGTAAAACACCATGTCTTCACAACATGTGGTGATGGGTGGGTGAAACACCATGTCTTCACAACATGTGGTGATGGGTGGGTGAAACACCATGTCTTCACAACATGTGGTGATGGTGTGGGTGAAACACCATGTCTTCACAACATGTGGTGATGGGTGGGTGAAACACCATGTCTTCACAACATGTGGTGATGGGTGGGTGAAAACACATGTCTTCACAACATGTGGTGATGGGTGGGTGAAACACCATGTCTTCACAACATGTGGTGATGGGTGGGTGAAACACCATGTCTTCACAACATGTGTGATGGGTGGGTGAAAACACCATGTCTTCACAACATGTGGTGATGGGTGGGTGAAACACCATGTCTTCACAAACATGTGGTGATGGGTGGGTGAAACACCATGTCTTCACAACATGTGGTGATGGGTGGGTGAAAACACCATGTCTTCACAACATGTGGTGATGGGTGGGTGAAACACCATGTCTTCACAACATGTGGTGATGGGTGGGTGAAACACCATGTCTTCACAACATGTGGTGATGGGTGGGTGAAACACCATGTCTTCACAACATGTGGTGATGGGTGGGTGAAACACCATGTCTTCACAACATGTGGTGATGGGTGGGTGAAGCACCATGTCTTTACAACATGTGGTGATGGGTGGGTGAAGCACCATGTCTTTACAACATGTGGTGATGGTGTGGGTAACACACCATGTCTTTACAACATGTGGTGATGGGTGGGTAACACACCATGTCTTTACAACATGTGGTGATGGGTGGGTAACACACCATGTCTTTACAACATGTGGTGATGGGTGGGTAACACACCATGTCTTCACAACATGTGGTGATGGGTGGGTAAAACACCATGTCTTCACAACATGTGATGATGGGTGGGTAAAACACCATGTCTTCACAACATGTGATGATGGGTGGGTAAAACACCATGTCTTCACAACATGTGATGATGGGTGGGTAAAACACCATGTCTTCACAACATGTGGTGATGGGTGGGTAAAACACCATGTCTTTACAACATGTGGTGATGGGTGGGTAAAACACCATGTCTTTACAACATGTGGTGATGGGTGGGTAAAACACCATGTCTTTACAACATGTGATGATGGGTGGGTAAAACACCATGTCTTTACAACATGTGTGATGATGGGTGGGTAAAAACACCATGTCTTTACACATGTGGTGATGGGTGGGTAAAACACCATGTCCTTACAACATGTGGTGATGGGTGGGTAAAACACCATGTCCTTACAACATGTGATGATGGGTGGGTAAAACACCATGTCCTTACAACATGTGGTGATGGGTGGGTAAAACACCATGTCTTTACAACATGTGATGATGGGTTGGTAAAACACCATGTCTTTACAACATGTGATGATGGGTGGGTAAAAAACCATGTGATGATGGGTTGGTAAAACACCATGTCTTCACAACATGTGGTGATGGGTGGGTAAAACACCATGTCTTCACAACATGTGGTGATGGGTGGGTAAAACACCATGTCTTCACAACATGTGGTGATGGGTGGGTAAAAACACCATGTCTTCACAACATGTGGTGATGGGTGGGTAAAAACACCATGTCTCTCACAACATGTGGTGATGGGTGGGTAAAAAACCATGTCTTCACAACATGTGGTGATGGGTGGGTAAAACACCATGTCTTCACAACATGTGGTGATGGGTGGGTAAAACACCATGTCTTCACAACATGTGGTGATGGGTGGGTAACACACCATGTCTTTACAACATGTGGTGATGGGTGGGTAAAAAACCATGTCTTTACAACATGTGGTGATGGGTGGGTAAAACACCATGTCTTTACAACATGTGGTGATGGGTGGGTAAAACACCATGTCTTCACAACATGTGGTGATGGGTGGGTAAAACACCATGTCTTCACAACATGTGGTGATGGGTGGGTAAAACACCATGTCTTCACAACATGTGGTGATGGGTGGGGGAAGCACCATGTCTTTACAACATGTGGTGATGGGTGGGTAAAACACCATGTCTTTACAACATGTGGTGATGGGTGGGTGAAGCACCATGTTTTTACAACATGTGGTGATGGGTGGTGATAAATAAGTAAAGCAGCATGTCAACATGGATGAAATATTGGATGATATTTACTACTGTATAACACAACATTAGTTATATACTTTTATCATAATTACCACTGCATGCATATCATCATTATTATCAAGTCTAACCAATGATACTGACCTGGAGTATATCGCCATAATAAACATGATCAATAGACCGGCATATGCCGAGATGATTTCGCTGTAGGCAAACGTTGGCTTAGGTCGACACATTTGTTGTGTTGTGTTAGTCATCACATGAAAATTGTACATGTCGTTTGGACCCTCTACATACATATTGTTTTCATTAACTGTTTGGCCTTTAAGATCTGGTTGTGTTTGTTTCTCTGCTATTACTTTAACTGTATTCAAGATTTCTGTTACTGAAACATAAATAATAATACAAAAATGTTGTGTGCGGTATTCACTATGCCAAACAAGTGGCACACAGGGTCTTAATGGTCACCCGAGTGAATTGTATGAATCAACTTTGACCAGATGACCTTGAAACACTGTAACAATAAACCTTTGTTTATTTCTAATACTTTTATCATTTACCTTTGTATACAAAATTAGTTCTGAGTTAACACTTATCCCGCCAAACACATTAATATACAAATTTACAATACCCTCTGCCACTGCCAAACACATCAATATACGATTTCTATGTACGCTATAAATACTACGGAATCCTATGTAAAAGACCATTGGGGAATATAAAAAGATATGGACACGTCATAGACAAGTCTTTAATCTGATTGGTTGACATACTTTTATCACTAAAAATAAAGATTGAATGAGTTACACGACCTTTAGAATTTCGCTTCCTAGAAAATGAAAGTATTACAAATGGCATCTGCATCGCTTTGTTCGCTGTGCGATAATGGAATTTTGGAGCTATATTTCAGTAGTTACAACTCGGAGGAGGAATATGATTTCCTCTAATTTGAAATAGGAAATTTAGATGTAAATTCCACACAAGTTCTCAGAAAAGTCCTATGGATAAGTCACTGACAGATAGGATTATTCTGTGCATTTACGAGGACGACTAGACTAACACTGACTCACTACCAGTAAACACTCAGTTCACTGTGACACCAGGACTTACGTGCTATGTACCAGGCAACAGTAATCTTTTAGATTTTATTTATTGTTTAAAAAAAACAATGTGGGAATCTATTGTTTAGGAGACAAATCGCTGTATCAAAATTTAATTACTTTCGGTGAGCATCTAAAGCCACAATGTCGGTCAATTATACCCTCAAAATTGCAAAAGAACACCTTTTAAATACGTTGTCAGCAATACTTTGGATTCTATCGGTGATTTATTTGATGCAGGGAGGTCGCCATTGATGTTCATCAACAAACGAAATGAGACCAGTCATACTTACGTTTTTTTTTTCATTTGTTAAATACCTGTCAATTAAAATGTATTCACCATCGAAAAAAATAATGCGTATCGTATTTTTTTCTACAAAGAAAATCCATACTCCGTAACTTTACAAATCTGAATTTGGGTTCGGAATTGCGAAGTGTTGTCATTCAAACTTAACCATTTCTTCTACTGCTGTCATTTTTAAACCATCCACAATTACCACTTTACACTTTGAATGTCAGAGATTGCATTAAATCAAAGAAATTGTCCAAATTGTCGGTTTCAATGAAGCATCTGTGCACGGCATCTATCACTCGTAGTCATAATGCCTGTTTCCTGATCTCGCAGTTCAAACAGTAAATCTTGATTTGAGAGTGAGTAACAAATTTTGCTACATTGTTTCTTTTCCACTATTGATACATCAGGCATGATTACAAAGTAATTAAGGAAGTACAAACAGCTATAAACATTGTAGATAACTTTGCATAGCGGAGTATGTTACTATTTTTGGCAACGTAATCAAAATGTGTATTGTGAAGGAAAAAATGTCAAAATAAAGGCGCCCTGTACTACAATTACCCGCGCCCGGCGCCCTTTTTAGGTCAAATACAGTATTTGTCACTCACTTTCTTCTGGTGGTTCACTTGATAATGCTGACCATGTAAGATACATTACATAAGCTGTGATAATGGACGCTTGAAGTATACCAGAATTTGGATTAACTGAAAATAACAAGAACATAAAGCTAGAACAAAAACTTGAACCCAAACTTGATAATAGTCAAAGATTATAAACTTATTTTAACATTCATCTGCAAATTCAATTTAATTTCTTCCAATCAGAGCAAAGTTATAACTATAACTGTATATTTGATTGGTAGAGAATGATGTCAGCTTGGAAATGAGCATGAAAAAATGGGACTAATCACTAAAAAGCAAATGTCAATACATGTATATATAGTTATGTATCTATTTTGTGGATCAATTAATGAATGTTTTTTTCTGAAAGTTATTGTATGTAAAAAAAATAAGTTATCTTGAAATGACAGGTAATTACGATGTGTTTCACATTAAAATTCAAGGGTTTAAAAAGACTTTTATAAACTTCTTAAAATTAAAAAAATTCTAATACATACAGTGATACCAATTTAGCCAATAACAAACAGAACAATATTTTTATAATCAATGAAAAATTTAAATTCCATTTACCATTTAAAAAATGATATACCAAGAAATTTTTGCCCTTGGTTATTTTTGCCCTTTAACTGCAGAAAACATATTCTGCCCATCTTAAATCTGCCTGAAATCACCATAGTGATGGGTGGCAAGAATGTCCATGCTTCAATTATGATTTAGCTTTAAAGTTTTGCCTAAATTAGCTCTCTCATCTCAGAGAGAAAATTAAACAGAAGCAAAAATTTCCTGGTACACAGTGTTCATTCTGAAGGTTTTTCAAGGTCCATATGACTCCATGGGATTTCCAAGACTTGTCCGACCCATGACATATTCATGCGTATTTTTCTGCATATCAAATGTAAGGCATCTATTTCAGATCTCCATCCTACTTAATAATACATCTCCAGGAGTCAACAACCATAAACATTTCTTAGTCCTAAAATCTACTTGTCTGAAAACTGTGCGTAATATTTGTTTTGTGTTTAAACAAGTATTTTTTGTTGAATTAATTTTTGTCTTCCACAATTTCACTTGTCCTTTCAGAAAAGCGGGAAGTCATATTTACTTGTCCAACTGTGACATGGACTGGTCCCGAACAATCGGACAAATGTGATTGTTGAGTGGGCCCTGTACTCATGGTATTTGACTTGACATGAAAATAGAATGGTATGTTGAGAAACCTTCTTTGATGACAGAGTTATGTGCCCTTACATTTCAGTATTCCTGGCAAGATGGTGATGACAGAGAGGATAAGACAAAGACCGGCATTGACACCGATGAATATTTTGTTGTGAAGACATCCATTAAGGCTTGTATAGTTGATGTACAACATAAAAACTGCAACAATACTACAGGCATAAAACAAAGTGGCAAAGACCAGTGTCCCTGAAAATAGATAAACATTGATAAAAACAAAATCATTTAAATAAACTCTTCATACACATACTGAAAGGCACACAAAGAAACACTGTCAGATGCACAGAAACATGTACAAACACGCACTGACACACACGCACTGACACACACGCACTGACACACACACACACACACACACACACACACACACACACACACACACACACACACACACACACACACACTCTTACACACACACAAACAAAGCTTTTAAACCAACAATATTCTATCTCTAAATTTTGGAATGGAAATGTCAGTTTTGCACTGGAAATGGGTCTGCATTTGGCCCAAATAACATTTAGGGAGGAAAACAAACATCTGGCACTTTTGTCAATCAAACTCCATACACATTTTCAAATAAGTTAAATGTTAAAAGAAGTGTGAAAAAAAATTAAATTCAAAATAAAATTTTCATAAAATTTATATGAGAACAAGTAAATATACATATACCGTATTTTCTGTATTAGACCCCCCAGGCGGGTTACATTTTCCAAAAGGGGTGTGTTTATTAAAGTAGAATTATTAATAGTTAGTTGTCTAAAACATTCTATAGCTTGACTGACTTGCAGTGTTTCATTCATCGTCACATGAAGACTGCTGTTTCTCTTTGCATAAAAATGTATAAAGTTTGTTACGTTTGTCTCTTTCGTAGTGATCTAAGTAAATAAACATCCCAAACTTATCAATTTCACTCGTGACCTATACATGTTCCATCCATGGCACTGTATCTTACATGTATGTTTCTCACGCAATAATTAACATGTGTCCTTCAGCTTGGGAATCGATAACCCTAGAAATCATCCAAAAGACATAAACCATGATGGATTTAAAATGATGGAGGTGAGGATGGTTTTTTTAATGACACAGTATGAAAACATAGAATGAAATTTTCAGTGACTGGCTGCTGGAATACTTGACAAATGATAGCAACAGCAAGTCATTTGAGCTCAGCGAATCTGGCAATGATATTACAACATCAAATGAAACTGAAAGTACCAATTAGGTTATGACAGCACATGTGCAACTGCAGTTTCAAGGCAATGATTACATGCCAGTACGATAGAAATTCACGATCTATATATCGACTTTTGAACTTTTAAAATGCATGCAATTTAAATATGATGTAAATTGGTTGACCGTTTTGTTTATTTTTATTTGTTTACAAAGAGACAGCATTGATAAGATACACGTAGATTCCAATTGGTGAGTGAAGCTTTTGACAAAAAAAGGGGGGGCATTTAATAGGGAGGGGCTTTTAATACAGAGAATATGGTACATTTGTTGTACAACTGGAGTGATCTGTGTTTTTGTACATTTATCATGATCTGTGTTTTTGTACATTTATCATTGTTTAAACAGGAACAAATCAGGATTTTTGACTTTGGATCAACTTCAAAGAACCAAACCCTCCAAAACCTGAAACTGAATATTTGGTGCAAGTGAGGTTTGTATTTGAAAGTTCGATACAGTATATATTCAGTCAATCATCAGATTTGACACAGGTGCCATGACTCAGACAAAACACAGAAATTAGAAGTTACAAACCATTTTTGAAAATAACCATAAATTCATCTAATTAAGGTGGAAAGTGACTATTAAGGCCACCTAACTGAATGACCCAAAGTTGTGTGGATAGTCATGTAGTCTCTTAAGTGAGGTCCTGTACTTATTAGATATATATATATATATCTAGAGACCAAATATCTGTGGTCTGAAATGCAAGGTGGTCTCCTAAGCAAGGTGCTCTTTAGACGAGGTTACACCTTATGTGTACACAGTGTTACAGTACAAATGTGGTGTTTATTCTGTCAAACGCTCTACACCGCGAAAATGATGACAAAAAATACCAAAAACATCATGATTCTCTTTCTAACTGTTGTGTAATCATACAAAAAAAATTTCACTCTACACTATGGCGGCATATTTCTTTGACATCGAGAAAGTCTGTGTGACACCATCAGCTGAAGCGTTTTGGATTAATCTTCTCCAAGGGGTGCCTAGATTAATCAACTATCACTACAACCTCGCACCCTACAGGTAATAAACAAGATGTAAAACCATGTCTTGTTAGACAGAGAATATCACAGTTGCTTCGGTGACATAAATAAACTCTGCCCTTCACTAATCGTTGTTAATTGTACTACACTAAAATTATCACATGAAACATTGAAAGTTACAACAACTTCTTTTCTGAGAGCTTTGATTTGCTAAATTATCCCAAGCAGACCAAGGGCGCTTGATGTGCCGACCATCGTTGGCTGCATGCCAAACTTTGACCTTGATAGTAACTGTTGATCCATCTTCAAAGAGAACTTGTCAGATTAACTTTACTTACATTTGATTTCCGACAGAAATTACAAAATTATTCTGTATTTCATAGGTGTCATAGTGGTGTAGTAAAACATAAAACGAAAATGTTGAAAAATATCTTAATATTTTTAACTGTTAACTTCAACTAGATTTAAGTTTGTTTATTATATTCAAAATACGACTGACAGAAACATGACTCTAAAAAACTTTCAGTGCTCACCTGAAACTGACAACAGTCCAGTAAGACCGTGTACATGTAATAAATTGTTTTAAAAAGTAATACAGTCCGGCATTTCAGACCTACTATTTTATCAAACATTAAAAAGATATAGTAACATTGTATAATTGTGGTGATAGTTGATTCACATACACGTGTATCTTCGAGTCTATGGCTGAATACACGAGTGCAAAAGAAGTATACAAGTTCATAAGAGGGATATAAAAATGGTGTGAAATCTTGCATCTCTTTTCAAATAGATTTTTTAAATTTATGTAACCACATCAATAAAGATGCATATCTGCCCTTATTTTTATTTTCAAAAGTCAATAATTTTTAAGTAAATGATTTTAAGATATTCAGAAATGACAAAAAAAGGAATTGACGTGGATCACCTTTAAATTGTGTCAGTGTTATTCAACTGTCGTCGACGTGTCTCCGTCTAATCATTCATGATTAAAGAATACTACTGGCTTGCTACTAGGATATGGACATTTAGAAATGGCATATTTTATGTTTGCCTATTACATGATTAGTGTTCTTGGATATCGTCATTACTTATCCAGGAAAGTACTAGTAGGCATAGGGCTACTTAATTTTCCATTACAGCACTTATTTACTATTTAATTCACACATAGACGGAACTAATGTGTTCCATGATTGTTATACAATACACATGTAGCGATAAATTTTTTGTTTTAGTCAAGTTTTACAAAATCTCAAAATAATAAATCGACTATTTATACTTTATATACATGTAGAACAAATGTTGATATACTATTGATCCCAGATAAACAGGTGATATATTACGCTTAATATATCAGAAATAAATTTCAATTTAAGTCTCATTTTGTCTGATCAAATTGCTCAATAAATAAATCATTATTTTTATCTTTAAAATATAACTTCTTTGTGTGACTTAAATGTAAATACCAACACAGCCCTTTAAAAACAGGATGTCCAAAAAAGTTAATACTCAAGAGATTAACTGCCCAAGTAAGCTTGGTTTTTTTATTTTTATTGCATATTGAAGTGTCAAATCATTCATTTTAAGAGATAATCCTTTACACTATTTTTCACAGAGTGATAGTGTTTTTCTATTGTTGCACACCAAAAATCACTGCATCGTACCGTGTTTCACTCTACACCAAGTAGAGTGTTTGACAGAATAAACACCACGTTTGTACTGTAACTACTTACCAAAGTAACCACATCTACTCTGTTTACCAGCCTTAGTCCCAACCCTAAAGAATGAAAAGAAAATGTTTTAAATTTGCTACATTGAAAATTTGTGCCACAATTTTTTACCTGAGTTACTGACTTTGTGCCACTGATGGTTCTTCATTATTCTGCTATGACATATTACACAGTATGACCCTAAACACTCTGGTTTTTCTTATGGATGGCAAAAGAAAGGTCATTACAAAAGACAATATGTTTTATACCTAGTCTTACCACAGTGTGGTTTTTTTTTCAACTCTTTGGAACTGGGACCGAGTCCATTGCAACTGAGAAAGACAGCACAATGTTGATATTAATTATGGGGAAAAATTGGAATTAAAATTTTGAACATAATATCAATAATTTTTTTTATTAGTTACCATTTCATTTCTCTTGATCTCATATTTTGAACGCATCATTAACACTGTCAATTTAAACAAATGTAAATTATGGCGAGAAATAAGCAACTCATTGTCACTGTTGGTTGGCATTTTGTATGCAAGAGAACAACAACCCTGCTTATAAAAAGTCATAAAATGTACATGTAGCAAGCATTCAACTGTACTAGTAATAATACTCTATACAAAAATCCTTCGTCTATAGTAGGGCCAGTGATTTTCCGTTTCAGATTTGCTTCAATACTGTTTTCAGTTTTGGTGAATTCCGTTTTTTCTGTTTTCATAAGAAAAAGAACTAAAAACATACTTTAGATGAAAAATATTTAACAATACAGACTCATAATCATATTTTTAATATTCTGCCACACCAATTTAATGATAGATTTAAATAGGGAATTAAATAAAATATATACATGTATATGCAACACTGTATGTTTTTATGATTTTAAAATATTTGATAAATAATTTGTAAGTCTGTAGGCCTATACTCATATACATGTAGGTAAGAAGTTTTGTTGGAAATTGTACAGGTAATTTCTAATTACCAATTTTTGCTTGAATATAACACCTAACTTAGAACAAGTCTGTGATGTTTTATTTGGTGTTTTTTTTTACTTTAAATAAACTTATAAAGTAGATCTACATGTACATGTATTTAATTTTTAGTCTTTTAATTTATTGTTTCAACACTAGCGTAATCTATACTATGCTGACAGACTTTCACTATCCTCATAAAGATTCCATGAAAACTATCAACCCGTGCTGATATATTTATTTTTTAAATGGGTGGAAGTCACCTCTTTTTACATACATGTGTCTTCAGCCATCGTAGCTCGCTGTCAAAAACGTCAAGGTGTGACCACGTGTTTGTGTTGGTAACAATAACCGGCTGTCAATCAAGCAGTATGTCGTAAAAAGTTAGGATGGATTGTACATTGTGAATTTTACTATAAATTATAAAAATTGGTATATATATTCAGAAATTGAAATAAACATTATGAAAACCTAATTCAAGATGTAAAATTTAAGCTATTTTTGTTTTAGAAGACACCAGATCGGCAAATGCAAATTACGTTTCAGATTGCCGATTCCGCGATTCTGTGATCATGGGAAATCACTGGCCCTACTATAGCGAACACACTTATAACGAATTTACGCTTACAATGAAGTAATTCCTGTTCCCCTTGACTTGAAATAGAATGCAAAATCAACTTTTTATAACTAAGTTTTTTTTAATTATTTTTTAAGATTTAATCGACCTCCCTTGTCTAGCTAAAGGCTACATCAAATACAAATACTTGATAGTTTTTTTTTTGCATGGAGTTTGGTGATACAAAATAACATACAATTTGAATGTTATTTACATTTATTTTATCATATGTATACGAATTGCTTTATAATTTTAGAATCCAGCATACCTGCCAAGTGACCCGATTTCTCCGGGTTAGACCCAGAATTTCGGCCCATAACCCGCAATTCCAAAGTCTCCCAATTCCCTGATTTTATTAAGATCATCCGGAAATCACCTGGCAGGAATTGAAATCCAAATAGACCCTTTCACAATAACTGCGGTCCTGTAACTATGAGGGAATAAATGATACAGATACCCGCAAAAATATAGACGTCGTTATAGTAACTCATTGTTTCTTGACGTCATTTTCTGGGAATCTGTATCATTTATTCCCTCAAAGTTACAGAACCACAGTTATCGTGAAAGGGTCTATATAGGACCCAAAATTACATCTAGACTCTCAAATAAATCAAGCGTGCGATCTATTTCTACCAGTCTGTTTCCTTTTTGTATGTCCATTCTTTAATGTTCTAGTGCAATTCCGCAAAACAAGAAACTAAATTCATTATTTTATTTGTGATGAAACAGGAAAATCTTTACCTCACATGTAGATCTAGATTTACAGTTATGCTTTCGGAAATGGTAAATTATAGAAGGGATACCAAACCCGACTCTCGTTTGAAGTATGGAAATTTCAAAAAATTATGAAAGAACTAATGCTAGTTGTATAAAATGATTAATTTATATAAATGTTTATGTCAAACTTACATATGATAAAATACTTACTTGAAATGGATAAAATAGATATAATTTTCAAACAAATAAATTTGAGGAAATTAGTAACTTTTCAGTTTTGCATCTAGATTTCTAGAAACATGTAATTTTTAGATTTTTATATAAATTTTCCATTTGATTTAAACTTAAGTTTATAGTAAAACACCTATATTTTATTAATTTCTAAACTTTTAATATATATATATATATACACAGACTTTATTCAGGATATTTTATCAAAAATATATGACACTCATTTTCATTTTGAAATGAGGGTTATTGTTAGAGGTTGGTAGGTATGATCCAGAGAAAAATGATATCGTTGATGTCTAACACATTAATGTAACATATTTTCCGTTTTGTTCCCATAAATTTCGTAAATATTAAATAGTGCAGTCAAACATTTGAATTATTTTCGATTGGCACTATTTTTTATAAAATATGTGTATATCCAATACTATTCACTTTTAACAATAGATAATTATATAAAATGAATTCAATAAAACATTTTTCTCTGAAATAGCCTTCATTATTCTTTAAGATAATGCAAGTGTAGCTATACATGTTTTAGTGGAGTTTTCTTATGGAAAGTGATAAACTGTTTTATAATGAATTCATTATATTTAAGGCCATGTAAAATTAATATTCTGGTTCTCAGATAATTGGCCTTCCAAAATGGGCAAGGTAGGTAGGCATTTTATTTTTATTTCTTATTTCAAAATTTTTGGTATACCTTGGACGAAACAAAACAAGAAGATACGATGTATTGAAAAATGTCTTTATTGAAACCTTTAATAAACTGTAACAAAAAGTTGTGTGATTGTCTTCTTCACTTGGTGTAAAAACTTAAATATCAACAAAAATATAAAATAGATAAACAAATTTATATATATTAAACTTATTTAAAATTGTTATGCACAGATCACCTGTTTAGGATTATTGAGTTTAATGACTGCAAGCGTGACAGTCCAAAGAAGTTTCTTTCTGGAATATTTTAATAACACATAATTGATATTATTAAATCTAAGAATAAAAAACTGGTAAAAAAATTATTATCCAAATATAAGTTCTTCTCAGGAGATAATATTGATTAATAGTCTATAAAAAAAGTTATATAATTTTACTTAAACTTGTAAAAGAGCTGACCTGCCTAAATTGGTAGCTTGCTCTACTCTTGATTGTGAAGTTGCGAGTTTGAGTCCAGTTGGTGACATGTTGGATTTCTGTTGTTCGGATGAGACAGTAAAAACTAAGGTCCTGTCTCAAGGACAGACTTGGCATGTTAAAAAAAAACCACTGCATAGGATACAGTCCTTGGCATAGGCCAAAATTTGTGCAGCCTGCAGCTAGTTGCCACCATGATATAACTGATAAAATACTAATGAAAGGGTAATAAAACACCAGCATGCAAACAAATTTGTAAAATGTATACCTATGCATATGGGGGAAATAATACACATTTAGTTGCGATATCACCACATGAACACCATGTTTTGAAAAATAAAGGAATAAGATACAGGTGAAAAACTGGGAGGAGTTATTGGTTAATCTATATCAAACTACTGTAGACATAAGTGTACCTCTGTTTTTGCAAATATGCAACATATTTATGCATAGCATCTGCCATGTCAGTGACCAATACTTTCACAGCCCTCCATTTTTCAGTGTTTATGAAAGGTACTTCTAGCACTGAGTCAATATTTGTAGCATGTTCAAGAAGTTTTACAGACTGAATTGAAGGAAGTCTTTGTTTTCTTGATTTCGGATCGTTCAACCCAAAAAACATGCGAAGGGTTTTTGGAACAATACAGTTTCTTTCTTCCATTTCTGTGACATAGGGGTCTATGTACCACAGTGCATTGCTCACTTTTTTAACAAAATTTTGCCCCAAAGTTTCCACTGCATCTGGCGTACACCCAAGATCATTTTCTTCAAGCCAGTTAAACTGATCGCGCTAGTTGTTACATTTTGGGCGCTGGGGTAAAACCAAACGTGTTTGGCTTTCCATTAACACAGCGAAGGCCGATTGTTTGTGTAAAACATCTTCTGTCGTTTCTGGGCATTTTTCTTCATTGATAATCACGCTAAAATATCTTCCAAACAAATCTACTATTTCTGATATTTTTACTTTCTTGAAAACTTTGTCCATGTCAGACTCGTTTGTTTTGTTTTTTCCAACATATAGGCCTACATCGTAGTTCAGTGTTCGTGTTATCGTAGGATTTTCTTCTGGCTTTTATTCAATAAATACGGACGAACAGAACGTTTCGATATTCACATCGTTTTTAACTGGCATAATAGTCCATGGTCTTAACGTTTTTGTTCGCCCAAATGTCACTTTAACTCCAAGCAAAGACTGCGATTGCGAAGTGTCTTCTGTCGCCATTTTTTAACTTTGTAGATAGTAAGTCGGAGTCAGAGAAGTGCTTGAAATCAATGTATGGCGGGAAATTCAAACTTTATTTTTCTCTGAAAAACATCGCGCGGCGGTGATTTTTTTATGAAATGTGAATAAAATGGTTTCATCGGCGATTTTTTTTTGCGCGCGGCGGTATCTGAGAACCAGAATATTAATTTTACATGGCCTAAGTTACAAATTTGCTATAAATGTATAACAAAGTATGCTTATAATGAAGTTTTATAGAACATCTACAGGAATTTGCTATATCAGAGTTTTACTATATATATATATATATATATATATATATATATATATATATAATATATATATATATATATATATATATATATATATATATATATAAATTTACAGAATTACAGAGAGTGAGTAAATGCAAATAGATAATTTGGTACATGTACATATATATAATCATATAAAACATCAATAATAGATAAGTGATTGAAATTAATAGTAAAGTTATAAATTTCAGTAAATAAAGATTTTTATTAAAAATAATGGGTCTTAGAGCCCGAATCATTTTTGTTTAATAGAATTAATGTGAGAGTCAATAATATAGTCTTTAAGTCACAAGAAACTTACCACTTGGCATTCCAAGAATGAGAAAAATCTACCAGTAGAACTAGCTGAAGAACGATGAAGATCAGGCCTGCTACCATGCCAACATACATCCAGTCTATAGCAGATAAAGTAAATTAATGGTATAAGAGTCATAACTCTTATACATTGTACAGACACTTTTCTCCTGTTACCATGCCGACATACATCCAGTCTATAGCAGAGATAGTAAATTAATGATATAAGAGTCATAAATCTTATACATTGCACGGACACTTTTCTCCTGTTACCATGCCGACATACATCAAGTCTTTAGCAGAGATAGTAAATTAATGGTATGAGAGTATATCATGCCCCAACCAAATTCATGGTTGTTTTCACTACTTGACCATCCCTACCCCTTAATCATATATATTTTTGTCTCTTATGGAAAGACATATTCATTTGTGTATCTGGGTGTTGTACCCCACCACCTTAAATCTTATTTTCAATTTCTGTCAAATCTAGTCATACCACACATAGCAATTTCTTGTTCATTTATATGGTGGCAGTCAATTTTTAATGAGGGAGGAGATAACCCAATTACAATGTACCCGGGAAGAGACCATCAGTCTCCCACAAGCATAACAAATAAACATGATAAAGTAGCAAAGTTTCTTACAAAATCAGCACAGTTTACATCATTAAGAGGTCATTTTGTTGTTGTTTTGTTGTTGAACATCTCACTCAAGAATCTTTCACTCAAAGGGAGACGTCACCAAATTCCGATGATGGTTTCAAATTTTTGCCTATGCTCAGCACTTATGGCCAATGAGCAGTGAGGGTTCTTTCACGTGCCGACACCTACTGTGACACAGGACCTCGGTATTTACTGTCTCATCCAAAGGACAAGAAACCCACCTGCCATAGGGTGGACTGGAACTCACAATCAACAGTCCAGCATGCTACCGACCGAGTCAGGCCGGCTCAATTAACAGGTAACAAACAGGTATTGAATAATTAAACAAAATTACATGTTTCTATCCATATCATCAGACTGCATGCAAACACTGTAGCAGATGGATTCAACGAGATCACAGCTCAAGCTGAATCCATCCCCTACAAGGATCAAGTGCAGTCTAATGATGTGGATACATAAACAATTGTGTGGTTTTGCATTTATTACATGCCCCTAATTTATCTATATGTAAACACAACTTTAAAATTCATTCTGTTTTTAACAACACCATCAAATATTTTGGATGACTTACATCATGTTTAGAAAAGTAGATCTGACAGAAACTCTGTATCCAACTGCAGTGCAATGCAGTGTTGTGTATTACATGGGCACATTGAACTCTATATATAACTGTCTGATTACACATGCATGTAATAAACAAACATGTAAGAATACAGTGTTAGATATGACTTGTTAAAAACTTACATAGACTAAACTGATGAGGCATGAAAAACGATCCAACACAACAACCAATCAGAAGCAACATCTTCCAAAGCCAGTAACTGAAATATATACAAATATATTTAGACTTAAGATTACTGAAGATAAGTAAGTGTAAACATGTATGAATAGACGTGAAAAAGGAGTAACTGAAACATACATAAACATGTATAGAGAGGTAGGAAAAACTGAGTAACCTAGATATACATACAATACATATACATGTATAGAGAGGTAGGAAAAACTGAGTAACCTAGATATACATACAATACATATACATGTATAGAGAGGTAGGAAAAACTGAGTAACCTAGATATACATACAATACATATACATGTACAAAACTACACATATCCATCTATCCATATCATCAGATTGCATGTTTTCATTGAAACATACGGTACATAAATAGACAAGAGGAAAAGTCATGTAATGAGATAAACATTAAACATGTACATGTATATAAAGACACGAGTAAATACGAGTAATTGAAATATACATGTATAATGTCAGGCCTTTTTCTGTTAAGTTTGAGAAAATGCCATGGCAACACAATTGGGAATTTTAATGTGAATTTGTGTCTTACTGGGAAAATTGTGTGAACACATGGAAATCTAAATACATTTTTTAAATGCATTTCCTTTTACATTATTGTTTTTTCTTTTTTGTTTTTTTTTTTCATTATGGCCTTGAGTTCAACAACAAATTAGGAATGTTATCATCAAAATGGGCAAAAACTACATGCATTTTGCATTGGGAATGGGGCCCAATTACGACCCCATACTATAGAAAAAGCCCCAAATGTTCAGTGGTACCTGTCTTTAAAGACCGCTCTCATGACAGACCACCTGTCTTGAGACACTACATTTCTGTGGCAGATAAGGTGGTCTTTCTAGACAGAATCCATTACATTCTATGTTGATAAAGTCTAAAATATTGTTTGCCAAATCTTAAATATAACAAACATGGATATAACAAATTAACAGCAATAGGGAAGGGAAATTGATTTCCCCTGACAAATTTGTTAATATTCTGTACAAAAATTCTGCATCCACAGCAAACTCGCTTACAACGAATTTATGTTTATGACAATAAACTTCCTGTTTCCCTTGATTAAAATTACAATAAAATACAAAATTAACCTTTATATCCAAATTCATAAATCTTTTTAATATATAGATCTCCTGTGTCACACAACTTACATAAAATACAGAATTTACGTTCTCATTTTTAACATTGTCATAGTTCTGAGATAGCCATGGTAGGACGGAATGACTCACAGTTGAAGAAAAAGTGGGCATTGTTTAGAATTTATGTAAATCAATATACATGTAAATATTTAAAAACATGTATCTATGTAAATTGTTGTCAACTGAATGTTAAATATAGTCTAAAAAGATTACTTTAACTGTGGTATCTTTATATTCTTAAATTTCACTACATATTTACAAGACGTCTCTCAAAATCATGTCTAACTTACCCATTGTGGAAGCCCCCTCTACAGTGTGAGCTTGTCTTGACACACATAGTTATTATCATCAGGATCAAGTTAAATGCCACCATTCCTAGACACAGACGGTAAACAGCTTTATACCCTGTTAGCTTGTTACAATTTTCTCCGGCCATCAGCCAAACACAGGTTTCATTGAAACCATTCACCTGAGATAATAAAATAAAATGAATAGAAAAGATAAACTACAAACTGCCACTGGTATAGATTTCTCACATGAAAAAATGTACACTGAAACTTAAAAATCATGAATGAATTAGATTTTGCAAAATGTTTAATAAATAATAAGCCTGCAATGTAAATGGTACATAGAGTGACAAAAAAATAATCCACATAAAAAGGAATGCCTACATGTACATTAAAATTTGTCACCAAATTAAGATAGCTTCTCAAAACTGAAAACCATCATAGTTTATCAACATTGTACTATAGTGCTATCCTTCTTATGTTCTGATACAAATATGCAGTTCCCATCAAATTAACTTACATGATTTATAAACAAGTCCTCTGTAGTGAAAATATAAAGCATCCAATCAGATTACCGGTAACAAACATGATTTATAAGCATGCCCTCTATCTGTGGTGACAACATGAGACATCCAATTAGAATAACTAACATGATTTATAAACATGCCCTCTATCTGTGGTGACAACATGAGACATCCAATCAGATTAACAAACATGATTTATAAACATGCCCTCTATCTGTGGTGACAACATGAGACATCCAATCAGATTAACAAACATGATTTATAAACATGCCTTCTATCTGTGGTGACAACATGAGACATCCAATCAGATTTACGAACATGATTATAAAAACGCCCCCTCTATCTGTGGTGACAACATAAGGCATCCAATCAGATTAACAAACATGATTTATAAACATGCCCTCTATCTGTGGTGACAACATGAGACATCCAATCAGATTAACTTACATGATTTATAAACACCTCCTCTATCTGTGGTGACAACATGAGGCATCCTATGATAAATCCAATGATCAGAAATATTGAGTACATGACTCTTGTTCCTGTTGATTCATTAATTTGTGGCAAACAACTGCAACAAAGTCCACACGATGCTGGCCCAAACCAACATCTCAGCTGTAAAAAAAAAAACATACATACAAATGTATAAACATAATGAATGCACAAAATGTATCTACAGTGAAACATGTTTCATGTAACCATCAAAGATATAAAAGACCAGGGAAACCTGTATTTTTGGTACAAATGTAACCATCATTGTTACACTGGTTACATTTTTGTACTTCAATATAAAAAATTATAATGAAACTTGTTTTTGTGAAACCATCTTAGGTACATTTATCCGTTTGTTTGTTTGTTTGTTTATTGTTGTTTAACGTCCCACTCGAGAATATTTCACTCATATGGAGACGTCACCAAATGCCGGTGAAGGGCTTCAAATTTTGGCCTATGCTCGGCACTTACGGCCATTGAGCAGTAGGGTTCTTTAATGTGCCAACACCTACTGTGACACGGGACCTCCAGCTTTAACTGTCTCATCCGAAAGACAGGAAACCAACCTGTCGCCGGCGGGACTCGAACTCACGACCCAGAGTCGAGCGCGCTACCGACTGAGCCAGGCCGGCTCACATTTATCCGTACAGTGAAACTTGTGTATAACAACCTCCTAAGGGACACATGAAAATCGGTCTTATAGGGAGGTGGTCTTTATATAGAGGTTGATTTGAACACAAATGGTATTATTGGGGACAGCAAAAACTGATATTTGTGACCAGGTGGTCTCATAGGTAGTCACTAAAGCAGGTTTTAGTATATTATTGTAGGTTTTTACAATGAACTATTCTTGATAATGTTTATGAAACCATTCAAAAATTTTAAAAATTTAAAGTAAAACCTAGTTTTCTAACCATCAAAGAAATTAGGAATTATTACTAGATAGTGAAATCTGTAATATGAAATTTACACATGTATAGTCTGTTTGCTCTCCATTGAAACTGGGGTTTTGTTAAATTTCTCAAATTTTACTTAACCGTCAAATTTGAATTTAACAGCAATGTTTTTAATATTACCATACATAACTGAATTGTGAATATGCAAATTTTTGGTTTACTAATAAAACTTTTACCCATTTACTGCAATACAAAATTTTGTAAAAGTTTGTGTGGGTAAATGCAGAGTTGATAAAACAGCACCCATAATTCTTTCTGATTCATGCATAAATAGGTCGTATGCAAATCAGAAACTCAGAGCCATATGACTGTAGACAGGGATTGACATTAACGGTTGTCCGATTGCCCGGGGCAAGTGAAACTCGAGTTCGGACAAGTGAAAACGCTACGATGGTTGCCCGATCGAACAAGTGTTTTTTTTTTGTTTTTTTTTTTTAAAGATTTATTTGGTAGTACTTCTTTTTATCCAATAAGTTTTATAATAAACAATAAGGCTGTTTTGGTAGATTAACACTCAAATCATTTTATAATCCTAACTTCTCGCTCATTCAGTCGTCTGTTTCTAGGCTAATACAGTCAGTGCGCATCGTGTTTACGATTGATAATGTGGTTGGTCTTTTAACCCCAAAGTACCAGTAAACTCCGGTTTTCAGAAAAAGTATACGAGAACATTATAATGTGATGTTTTTATTAGAAAAATACTAGAGAATTGTGTACGTTTTTAAGCAGAAATTTGATAAGGTCGGGCACAATTAACTTGTAACTAAAAACGATCAACAACTGAGTTGTTATTAAATTATCGTGTACCATTGTGTTAATATATGTCTCTGATTTATACACACTACACACACTGTCGTAATACCGTTTTTTATAACGAGAAATAAAATATTATTTTGGTGTCCTTCTCTGATCTTAAACTATATAATTATATAAAATTCCGTTATCTTTAGCGTGAAAGTTTCTAATTATTATATGATAATGTACCAGGAGGCGAAAAGATCAACCTTCAAAATTTCGGTAGCAAGCGTCTTGGTAACAGAGCTGTTACATCTGGGGGCCTGATTAACGTGCAACATGGCAAAAAAAGCCATCGTTGTACAAGTTTTTTGGGAATAAAGATAAAGAAACAGAGAAAGAAAGGTGTAGCCAAAGTAAGAAGAAGTATGAGTTGAAACTTAAGAGAGGATTTGTTGATTCGTGGAAGATCGAGTTTGACGGGTTGGTTGATACTGAAATGTTCTGTCAAAAATACAAGAGTATGAGTGGGGGGCGACATCATACAGGGAAACACAACATTGAATGATATACGGTCATATTTTTCATCGCCAAAGCACTTGCAATGTGCAGCTGCTCTCCAGGCAGAGCAAAAAAGGGCAGCAAATGAATGTGCTGGTCCCATGGATAGGGTATTACAAAAACTTGGTGAAAAAAAAACAAAACCCTACTGTGCTCCCTTTTTAATACTGCGTACTGTGTAATGCAAAAAATGCCCTTCACTGTGTACCCAACACTTCTGAAACTGCAAATTAAAAATGGGTGATTTGTCTAAAGTAAAGAGTTACCAAACCAACAAAGCATGTACAGATTTGCCCCCTTTATTGCTGATGGAATAAGATCAGAAATTCAGAATTCTATTCAAAATGCAAAGGCTCTGTCAGTGATGTTTGATGGTGCAACAGATAGCAGTGTGAGTGAGGTAGAAATAATTTACTGTCGTGTGTGAAGAGTGGAATTCCCACTGATTACTTTATTGGCTTGGAGGATCTTGAGCAATGCTCAAGGTGTGTACGAAGCCATGATAGAGCAATGGTTAAGTATGGTTGTGTGGAAGGACAAACTGGTAGGTGCTGGTTGTGATGGTGCAAGTGAAATCTGGGTGCTAAAGATAGTGTTGCCACTAGATTGAGTGCTGACAGACCATATGTAATGAATATTCATTGCGTAGCTCACAGGCTAGAATTGGGGGTCTTGAATGCACTGAAAAATACACCCCTGCTTAATACAATTATGATATATTGAATAAGGTTTTGCATCATTTTTCTCCCAAGGCATAACGGGAACTTAATCTATTGCAGAATCCATGGATGAAAAAATTATTAAACCAACCTGCTTCAAGGAACCAGATGGATGCCACACCTACACAAGTCCATCAAAGCACTACTTGCTAGCTATGAAGTGATACTAACTCACTTTGAGCATGTGCACCAGGTAAAGCAACAGCTGAAGTGAAAGGTCGAGCTAACTTTGTTGCTCAAAAAATGAGAGACTGGAGGGTGTTACGCTTTATGTTTTTCACTCAAGATCTACTTGAGATTATTAGTACATGAGTCTGAAGCTGCAAGCCAGTGGTGCAAACTTGCACACAGTTTTTAGATGCTCTTGAAGCTGCAAATCTTACAACTACGACAAGCTCCTGGGACACAGCTGCACTAGAAACCTTGGTCATCAATGGCACAGAATGCAAATATAAAACTACAAATCTTCGTTACTATGATCCTAATAGAGATTACAATGATTTTCAGCCATAAACACAGTACTAGATAAAATAAATGGTAGGTTAGAGAATCCCAGTGATCCAACAAAACCCATACTTCAAGCCTGCAGAGTATTTGATTTAAAGGAATGGCCCCAAACTAGACAGGGTTTAGCCACATTTGGAAACGAATCCATTCAGCTCTTAGTTGATCATTTTGGATTATTCTTGGATAATCAACAATGCCAAAGGAATCTAATTCCTCAGGAGTGGACACAAGTGAAAGCACACTTGGGCAACAAAATGCTCAATGGCACATGACATTTCTTTTGGCTCCCTATTCATGGGCAATAGTGACAGGTTTAAAAATTACTATCACTAATTGAGGTTGTTATGGTCATTCCAGTAGCTAGTGCTGTTTGTGAGAGAGGGTTTTCTTGTTTAAAAGAGAATTAAGTCAGACTGGAGATCTCGACTGACAACTCACATGATGAATCACCTTTTGGTTGTATCCATAGAGGGAATCCTTGGATGATTATAATGCTGAAGAGGCAGTACAGTTGTTGTCAAGTGGCCAAAGGCAAAGAAGACCAATTTTGAGACCCAACAAAACTGACACACTTGAAGATGATTTATTGAATTTCATGCTGAACTATAATCCAACAGTCTAAAGAATAGATAGAACATTTGATAATCACTGTTACATGCACAATTAAAGCAATTGTTTGGATCTTCTGTTTAAAGTTGAAAAGACACTATCAATTACATGTTCTTACCTATACATATTTTTGCAGCATTGACTTTTTTTCAATTGGACAATGTTTAACATTGAATAGACTTACATGTAGAGAAAATCTCTATTTTAGCGAAGTTCAATTTATCATTTTGTTCTTTTCTTTCATGCATTGTTGAAGGAACAACTGAATAAAGTACATTTCACAGGTCTATTTCAATCTTTATTATTATATGTATTTACCTGACATTCGGGCAACCAAGATTCAAATTCGGACAAGTCAGTTTTGAGTTTTACTTGCCCAAAGGGCAAGTAGATTTTAAAGTTAATGTCAATCCCTGGTAGACTGCCATGGGATTGTTTCATTAATTCAAAATTATTTTTTATGAACTGAAAAAAAAAATCTAAATTATAAGTCTGCATCATTTTTAATATAAAGCACAACAGTATGTTACTGAAATAATTTTATCTTATTAGTAATATTCATGGTGCGCTGGGTGTAAAACAACATAAAAACAACAAAAAATGTAAACTTGAAACTTATGTTGACTTAAGTGAGTGACAAGTTAAGCCTATTTATCTTATGTGAATGGACAATAGCAGGCACATTGACTATTTTTACTCAATTTTAGGTAACCATGTCAAGCATGTGGTTAAAAACTGTTTATATTAACAGTATTATGGCTGTTCAATGTATTGGATTTACACCCATGTATTTTTTCTTGAAATATAAAAGAATTCTTACACTATCAGTAATGGGAATCTTTTTCCCTTGAATTGTTTGATGCAATTAAAATTCATTTTTAGTTATGTATAACCTTTAAAATAACAATGATGAGCATTTAAAATATATAAATTATTTAGTTATTGCAAAAAATGACTGAACCCCAGTTTCAATGGAGAGCAAACAGACTACAAAATGTATACCAAAGTCAAGTGAATAAAAATAGATGTACATACGTGTTTAAATGTAGTGTTTTCAGGTAAATACAGTTAAACTTACATTAAATGCCACGTCTGTATCAAGGGTTGGGGGCCTTATGCACCAGCCGGTGTGAAGAGGAAAGGTGAGGTGAGGTCTATATCAAGGGTTGGGGGCCTTATGCGCCAGCCGATGTGAAGAGGAAAGGTGAGGTGAGGTCTATATCAAGGGTTGGGGGCCTTATGCACCAGCCGGTGTGAAGAGGAAAGGTGAGGTGAGGTCTATATCAAGGGTTGGGGGCCTTATGCGCCAGCCGATGTGAAGAGGAAAGGTGAGGTGAGGTCTATATCAAGGGTTGGGGGCCTTATGCGCCAGCCGATGTGAAGAGGAAAGGTGAGGTGAGGTCCATATCAAGGGTTGGGGGCCTTATGCGCCAGCCGATGTGAAGAGGAAAGGTGAGGTGAGGTCTATATCAAGGGTTGGGGGCCTTATGCGCCAGCCGATGTGAAGAGGAAAGGTGAGGTGAGGTCTATATCAAGGGTTGGGGGCCTTATGCGCCAGCCGATGTGAAGAGGAAAGGTGAGGTGAGGTCTATATCAAGGGTTGGGGGCCTTATGCGCCAGCCGATGTGAAGAGGAAAGGTGAGGTGAGGTCTATATCAAGGGCACTTGGGCCATTCAAAATAACCTTTCTGAAGTTTTTTTTATCATGAATTATCCTCATTATAATGGCCATATGTCTAAGATGGTTTCTTTTGCTCGTTCCCTTGGGTGGCCTTTATAGAAAAGTTTGACTGTATGCACATGTATAATGTGGATAGTTAAGCCTAATAATATCTGAGAATCACGCTCACAACACATAGAATGCTTAGGAGAAAATGAAATTTCAAATTTATTACCCCCAACAAGTACTTTAATTTTAAGGAGAAATTTTCCCATAACAAATGCAAGCTTACCTTATATGTATATTGGGGTACAAAAAGAAAATCAATTGAAAAGGTATTACTGTGTTGTGAAAGTTTAACTGAACAATGTATCAAGCCAATGGGTGGTCAGTGTTGTAAAAGTGACTACACAAACAATGTTTATTGACAATGTTTGTCTAAAACAAAATCTATTTGCAGTAAGAGTTCCCTGGCTTTGGGACCCCTACCCTATTTGGAGTAAACAATCTACCACATAATATAGGGTTATAGCTTCAAAGATACAATTGTAATATGCAAGTGTATACATGTACTAATGTACAGTAACAGTAATGTTATATGATTCTTTATTCCATTGAAACCAAGTAATCCACAGTTGTGTTGACCACTGAGAGTGAGAGGTTGAAAGCACAATTTCCCAAGTTAAACTAGCAAGTTACGACAGACTTTCAAATGAACATTAGTAAAGCAGGCCTCTGTATCCTACATTTGAAAATGAACATACCACTCACAAATAGTCTAGATATTACTTTTAAATCAATAAAATTATTGTTAAAATGATATCATTTTTATAGGAAAAACTGAACAAGTAATAATTTAAGCTGATCTACATCTTAGTCAATTGAATACTTAATTTACAAAATTGGATGTGGTATAATAAAACCCAGAATTAAAATTCAAGATATTTACGGAATTGAAAATTCCAATAGCGAAAACAAAACCAAAAAAAATTTAGAATGCGGCATTATCTTTGGCAATGCGGTGGTGCCTGAGAAACTATTTATTACTTTTTTTTGGTTCAATCAATTTTTTTTTTATAAAATCAGGGGCACAAGTCCTCCCATATACTTTCTTCATAGCAAGTTGCCGTGACAATTTCACAGCAGTTTAGCTATCGTTTTGACTATCTATTTCTCATCACCGACATCTGATATTTGTTGATATGCTTACTTCAGCTTTTTAGATTTATAAATCCATTGTCAATAAGTTATGATATGACATAATTCCATTTCTATGAGACGTTTATTATGGCTACCTATTGTTTTTTCTATTCATGTCGTCTAAGACGTTCGCTGATTGGTTGATCTTACATGCAACACTGAATATAAATTTAGATCAACCAATCAGCGAATGTCTTAGATTTTCTTATGTTCAAAATGGTGACAGACAACATGAATTCAAAAAACATTAGGTAGCTGGAATAATTAAATGTCTCATTTCTATGGAATTATATCATGTCATAACTTAGTGAGGGTGGATTTATAAATCTAAAAGATAAAGTATGCATATCAACATATATCAGACGTCAGCGATAAGAAATAGATGGTTAGACTGATCACTAAACTGCTGTGAAATTGTCACAGCATCTTGCTACGAAGAAAGTATGTGGGAGGACTTCTGGCCCTGATTTTGCCAGAAAAAACATTTAAAATCGGGGCAGAAAATTTGGCCTAAGTACTTACTACTATCATCTGACTGCTGAAACAGGTTTGAATTGAGGATGTTTTCTGAGATTCATTATATGTATATCCATCAATGCTAGCAAAAGAGAACAATATATCGAACAAGAATTGTGACTTGAGTTTAAGTCAAGTAGCTTTGTAAGTGCTTCACTCTTTAAGGTTATAGGTGACTTGATCTCATTCCCTGACTTAAGTTAAACACACATCACATTACAAGACTTAAGGAATTTGAAATAAACATTTGACTAAGCCAGTAAGTGGACCATTATGGTTTCCCCACCTTCCCTACTGATATCTGCAGAATGTAAATGGCCACTTTTATCAAAGTGAAAGGAATTCATTAAACTAGCGACAGACCCTTATTATTCAGTGCCCTATTCGGCCTATTATTTATATTACTCTGTGAGTCTGTCCTGTATAATGTACATTTTGATCTCGGACTCATTCCCTCTTTGGTTCTTAATCGGGTTGTACTAAATACCGCAAGGAACCGCAAAGTACCGCAAGGACAAAAAATAAATACCACAAGGACATAAAATATAAGAAATAATATGGAATATGGGTTAAACTTGCTAGTTTATAATTTATAAATTCAGAAGACTAAATTTTTCGTCAATATCTTTGTTGAAACTATTGAAATTAATGCTACCGCAAGGACTGAAATGATTACCGCAAGGACTTGAATATTCACCACAAGGACTCGCATATATAGGACTAGCATATATACCACAAGGACATAAAATATAAGAAATAATATGGAATATGGGTTAAACTTGGCTACTTTATAATTTATAAATTCAGAAGACTAAATTTTTCGTCAATATCTTTGTTGAAACTATTGAAATTAATGCTACCGCAAGGACTGAAATGATTACCGCAAGGACTTGAATATTCACCACGAGGACTCGCATATATAGGACTAGCATATATACCACAAGGACATAAAATATAAGAAATAATATGGAATATGGGTTAAACTTGGCTAGTTTATAATTTATAAATTCAGAAGAGTAAATTTTTCGTCAATATCTTTGTTGAAACTATTGAAATTAATACTATCGCAAGGACTGAAATGATTACCGCAAGGACTTGAATATTCACCACAAGGACTCGCATATATAGGACATCACAATACAAACAAAAAGAATCGCAATTCTTATCACAGTAACCACATGGCCACTCTTTTTATAATGGGTTTACCACGAGCCATGCTGATGTGTAACACTATACAAATACACACAAAAGTCCCAGAAAATCTTCTTTAAAACAATGAAAATTGATATACTTTCAAATTCAAAACGACTAGTTACTTAGAAACTTGTATGATAAGTGCTGGTATAGTCTTTTCGACCCCTTCTTTTAACTGTAAAATTTTGTTTGTAAATCCTAAAATTTCAATTGTTCTAATGTTACAAAAACATGATCGTAAATTTCTTGTTTCATGTTCAGTAATGTTTATCTAATAAATTGGTCTATTAGTAATAATAATATCTTTAACCCCGGTCAAGTATTATCAATAAGTATGTGTAATTTTGAAACCTGTAAATGATGAAAAAACATATCAGTGGGATCAAAGGATTAGTATTTGTTTATTACATAAATTAGTACCAAATAATTAGTTCTCTTCATTGTATCAATTAGAAAATCATCAACCGGTGTAATTTTCTTTCCACATACCAAGCTTAGTATAGTTGTATGTTTATTAAATCTGACTGCCGGGTTTTAGTGCGGCTTCATAACGTCATTTAAGTTTAATTGACTAATTACTTACTATCAGTCTCTAAAGAATTACACTTTCAACCAATCAAGTTTCCAAACTTGGGAAATACATGTACCAATTACAATGTGTCTGAATGGGCTTTTTTGTCATATAACTACATCAAATGATCAAATGTCAGATATGCATTATACTACTTACATAAGCAAGTGATACAATTTCTGTGATTGCAATAAATATTTTAAGCAGCATTTCTTTTAGTACTGACAATTTTATAATTTATATATTTTATCCGATATATATTTTAAATGGCATTTATTTCTTATATTCTAAGTTATCAACCGCACAATTTCATCCAGTATTTCATTTTACTTCATATATTTTATTTACTTGCGGTACTTTCTGGAGTCCTTGCGGTAAATTTGCGATCGCCTAAATATCTCCAATTAATTATTACGTATTACAATGACAATTTTATAATTTATTTAATTTTTCCGATATATTTTAATCGGCATTTATTTCTTATATTTTAAGTTATCAAACCGCACAATTTCAACCAGAATTTCATTTTACATGGTACATTGCGAGGTCCTAGCGGTACTTTGCAGGGGGCCTTGCGGTACCTTGCGGTGTCCTTGCGTTACCTTGCGGTATTTAGCATGACCGCCTAACGACTCGAAACTACACTCTGGTATAAATCTATTTTTTTTTATTTTGGGTGACAATGATTAAAATTACCTGCGCTGAACAACATCCACCCATGTTGTAAATAAATTGAACTGTTGAATGAATTTCTTTCGGACACCTGTTCAAATTAGCTGTCAAAAATCAAATGAAAACAAAGATGCGACGTTATAGACTGAACTGGTTACCTTCCCCTTAATTCATATCTTTCAGTAAACCAGTCTAAAATATACTCCTTAAATTAGAATACACAAGTATTTTTTTTATCCATTGACTTGATCATAAATAGATTATTCAAATAAAAGCATTCGTTCGATTTGTAAATTTCAAAAGAGTGATCAATTTAGGCTCAACTTATCTGGTAGTTTGACTTTTTATATAAAAAGCCATGGTATACCGATCTCGAATCTATTAGCCCTGGACTAGAAGTCAGCAAAATTACCCAGTACTCAAGCTAAACTTTTTTCTCTATTAATTTGACTATGAATTTGTTTGTAAAACCTCTGGATATGTACTTCTAGGTAACACATTGTTATATTTATCCACACAAAAACATTGGCTCAAATTTATGATCCAGTTTCTCAAAAAATAATTTTAAAATTTGAGTAGACTATATTCTCAAACTATGTTTTTAATTTCGTTTTATTTTTCGAAGATTGTCTTCAAATAAGTAATAGTTTTTATCATTATTTACAATCGTATATTATAAAAAGACACAAATGTACAGTTGAATAATAATTTCTCAATGTTTTTATATTAAAATCCTTAAAAAAAAGTTAGTTGAGCTTCGGTACTGATCGAGTACATGTAGTTGGTGACTCATGGATTCGGATCCCGTATCTCAATACACTAGGGAGACAAGACAGATTATTTAAAGTGGTTCATGTCAAGTACTTGATTAGAACATCGGCGATTTGAGTCACGCATTTCAAAACTCGGTTTTTTTAAGTACATCGTGTAGTTTGTTCAAATCCCGATATGAAACCAGAGGGCAATTAATATTTCATTCAAATATACAGGGTTTTCAAAATAACCGAAGTCCATTAGAACACTCCAAAGTAGATATAAATACGGTCTCAACATGAAAAACAATTGTGAATCCCAAACGGGATGGGGCCAGGTGTCCCGGGAAGGAGTCAGCACCCCCTGTTAGCATGTTACACCTGTCGCAAATGTTGGAAATACACGTGTTTACAAACATGACTAGTAATAGTAATAATAGTAGGTTTTGTATTATTTTAATTTTTAAGTAAAATGCTATAAAATCGCGAAAAACTTTTCATGATAGCACAAATATGTAGGCCTATATCCAGTGATTTAAGGTTTGGTTACACCGGCAGAATGTCACAAATTTCATGAATCAAAAATGTTTGTAATTACCAAAGTTATCATTAATTTCATTAGGTTTTTTTAACCCTTTAAACCCTACAGGCCATGGTAGACTTGTCTAAACAATATAAAAGAGCATACCATCTAGATACGTAGGGTTGAACGGGTTAAAATATACCCGGACCAGGTCTAAGACCCTTCCATAGAGTTCCTTAAAATCATATACATATATTACTTCGATATAAAATAAAAAAGAGTTATATACGTAGGCATAAAAATGCTTCAAATCCAATATATTTTATGAAAATTTCTTGAGAAACCCAGCTTAGAATCTATTGATTTATAAAAGGCCCCTTTTGATTTTTTGTATATATGCATACCACACTAGATCCGACGGCTTATTTTCACAAAACATTTGCATAGGAAGCAAATCAGAAGTGGCAGGCAATTTTCTTTTTATGAAAGTGTTTTTCCCCCGGCAAAAAAAATTAATTGTTGTCTTTTGCGTTTTGGTAATGCAATAAACATATACAACAGTGGCGGAGCTAGAAAATGTTAAAAGGTGGAATATGAGGCTGGTGACATATTTTTTAAAACTGTTTTTATGCAGTGCATTACTCATCAAAAGCAGTGATGATTTAAAATGGGGGGGGGTGTAAATATAAAATATATTCACCGAGCGGAGCGAGGATCAAAATTTTGGGATATTTGTTTTTAATTTTTCGACACGCTATCCCTGGTCACTGCACATATTCCTAGGTGTTGGATTAACTGTAAGGCCATATTTCATTAGGGGAACGCGATCGGATTTTAGATAATTTTTGAAATTTGAAATCCAGCAGTCGCATTTTCTGCAAAAAAAAAAAAAAAAAAAAAGAATTATGGCCTAGTATTCTCCAGACATTGATTTATGACTCGGTCTTTATCGCTAAAAATATTTCGTCGGTATTCTTTAGTTTCCAGACACAAAATCACCGTTTCCTCGCTTTCAACGGAATGCTTCCAAAAAATGTTAAATTTTAAAAGCCCAGAGAGTTGATTATCACTATGCGACTCGTTTTCATCCTGGCCAAATATTGCATTAATTTGATAGATTTATCATTTACCCAGAACAAATTTAGATTCAGCAACCACAAATGCATGAGCATGATGAAGGACCCCAGGTTTTTTTTTTAAAAGCTCTGGGAAGCCTTTTTTCTGGATTCCAGGCATATTGAAAATATACTAGAGGAAAAAAGGAAACTGTGTATACTTAAAAGTCAAATAAAAACACGCAAAAAATATTCTTTGATCGCTCTTTATTCTTAAAGATATCGCGTTCGATTTGCCCCGATGGCCACAGCACGCTTTTCTGGAGTTTCGAGCCTAAGCGACACATGGTTAGTAACCGATTAGAATTTCTTGCATTCATTGACAGTATTCAATGTATTGAAACAAAAAACATTGGTTATTGGAATAAAATTTTGATGAAGAGACGCCTGACGTGATTGAAAATGGTCGTTTGGCTTATTGCATGGGATGTCTCAATTGAAGGCAGTTTGGAGTTCATATTAACACAGTGAATCACTAAATGCTTTATGGAGACGATATCAGTAAACTGGCACCGTTCGGGACGCAGCAAGATACGTATATATACGGACGTCACATTTGCTTAATTGATTCCAATCGGCTTCTTTGACCGCTAGAAGCATCCTGCCCCCGGGCATCGACGGCCGACCTGTTCCTTTATTCATACGAAGCAGACTACATCCAGAAACTGCTGAATCAAAAGAAGAAAAAGTTTTAAATGTACGTTCGGTACAATAGTCTTGTTTGCGATTACTCCTTTGCTTACTCCTCCATGACACCAGGGCCCGGCACCATAAAACTTAAGAATTACTTAAGTCTAAAAAATTTACTCAAGTGTTGCAATGAAATCTAATTGGCTAAGCAGGCCAATTTGAGAATATTCTCAGACTTGAATAAATTCTCAAGTTTTATGGTGCTGGGCTCTGATCCCACCTCTTGGTTTCCAGAGGTCCGTGTTTGTCCATTTTTACCGGATTTGTATGAGATTTTTTCATATAAGTTAAGGTATCCATTGTATGAAATGTCAAAATTTGATACCAGGTAAGGTACTATCATTATCAGATTTTCTGATAGATACCTATATCACATGTATAAATATAAGGTTTTTAGGGACGAAATATCGCTAACGTCATTTCAGCGGGAAGATTACTCAGAGTTACGTTTAATAAACGAACAAAAAAAAAAAAACACAAACGTCATCGGTTATCACAGTGGTTCATGAATCAGTCCCATTGTGTGATGGTTCCTGTACAAAAACATATAAAAATATTTTATTGATATCAAATATAAGTCTTTCATCCAAAGAAAATTTATTTAACGATATGTCGACGGAATTTGTCAATAGTGCAGCGGAAATACCGAAATGTAACATACCGATTTATACAATTAATACTTAACTCGAATGATTACAGCGCCCTCTTCCGGTCAAAGTCCCTCCAGTGGGCTCGAACGCGTTATGCGGTAGAAATCCTTTAGGTTTCCTGTGAATCAGGTGACCAATCATAGAACTCCAATATATGATTCTGTGGAGTTTTGGATTCCGTTGCAAAATCTGAGAATAAATCGAGAATAAATGTTTGTTTGTTTGTTTATTGTTGTTTAAAAACGTCCCAGGAGAGACGTCATTACGCCATTGAGCAGTGAGGGTTCTTTAACGTGCCGACCCTACTGTGACACGGGACCTCCATCGGACGAAAGACAGGAAACCAACCTGTCGCCGGCGGGACTCGAACTCACGACCTCACGATCCAGTGTCAGCGCGCTACGAAGGCCGGCTCTCGACGATCATAAAGTATAAACGTGCTATTACTGAAAATGAATGATGGGCTTACAGCTGGAATTTTACGATAAATCACAACTTTCTTTTACCAATAATAGGGAAAAAAACTCTCTGTGTGTTGTGTAAATCGAATGATTACAGCGCCCTCTTCCGGTCAAAGTCCCCCAGTGGTCTTGAACGCTTTGTGCAGTAGAAATCCCTCAGCTGTCCTGTGAATCAGGTGACCAATCAGATACGTTCAATAGACGCCAAGAAACGACCAGTTACTATAAAGACGTCTATGTTTTTGCGGGTATCTGTATCATTTTGCCAACCAAATCACAGGACCGCAGTTACTGCTAAAGGGTCTAACCCATCCAGGGATCCCGAGTTCCGATCAAGGGTGTTAATCATTCACGCTAATACATGATAGGACTAATTCATGTACCACGTAATAACCAATAACGTTTGTGCCGTAATAGTATAGATCTCCAATGGTGATTGAACGTAACTCTATGTAATCTTCCCGCTGAAATGACGTTATCGCGGATATTGTCTGCGAGCGCCAATCCATCGCTAATAGAAACATCACTAATAGTCCCTTACAAACGTTATCAGGTATCACGTGGTACATGAATTAGTCCCATTCTGTGGAGTCATGTGTCGTATTTGATTCACCTGTTCTGGACAATGTTCCACATGTTCCGGAACAGATCCGAATCGAATGCAACAGAACAGGAAGTTTTTTCAATATATGGCAAGTTTTCATTGCATGCATGAAAATGAGAGTGATGATGGACTTGACGATGATTTTCAGTGTGGGGCCACTGCTTTTATGGCTTTGCACGAGTAAGTTTTTATAGCTAGATGTGGACAGTTGAAGCAGAAAAACCTCAAATAATCAATCTTCATTATTGTTTCCCACTTTCAGAAACGTATTAAATATACGTCCATGTTTTTGCCAATTTAATTAAAAATTAAACCCATCAGCTTTATCAAGTTTCACAGATAAAAAGGGGCATATAAGGGTTAGAGGGCTACTCCCTGTCCATCACCATGGTCCAGGCTGTTTCAATCGAAACAAATGCTAAAATCTTTCCTCTACACTGCCACACACATGAGAAGAATGTGTGAATAAATAGGTACAGGTATATGTATTGGCTGAATACACGATGTGTTTGTGAAACTGCAGGTGGCAATGAAATCCAAAAATGTTGTTTTAGTATAAAACTGATAAAAGCCTGAAATTTGTAAAAGTGCAATACTAATGGGATATTGTTCAGATTTCTTTTTTTTTTTTTTTCTAAAAGCAGGAATAATTATATAAAAATGGGCTAAGCATGTATTAGAATAAAGGTGTCAGAAAAAGTTTTTTAAATCGCTTTTTCAGGTACCAGGGATCCTATTTATGTGGATATGTGGAAGAAGTTTGTTCCAAAGTACGATGAGAATTTAAACGAATGTTTCGATATCCCGCCAGACATCAATATTATTTGTGAGCAGCAATGTCCAGAACTTTCTGTTGGAGGAAGAGAGGCAATTTCTAATAATTGTGGTACGGCGGGAACAAAGTCATCAGTAAAAAAGACATTGATGCTGTTCTGGCCATCTGAAAAACGCTTGGCCTATGAAGAAATTCAGGAGACAGGATAAGTTAGCAGACGGAATGGCTTCCCGGGTATCGTTGGAGCGCTAGATGTTCATGTTTCAATTAAACCACCCAAGTCCCTCATTGTAAATAGAAAAAAATGATTGCAAGTGTTTGCCTGCAGATATGAAGTTTTTTGGACAAGGAAGTTGCCATGATGCAAGGGTCTTGCGACAATAGTCTGTGGGAAAATGGACCCAGAATTATGTAATGGGAATCATCTTCTGGCAGATGGTGCCTATCCCCTAAATAACACCATTCAGAGTGGACTTTACATCAGAAAAATTTCAATTTTATGCTAAAATTGTAATTTTCGGTTTGCTGAACAGATATGAAACGCATCGTGTTGATACAGCTGTTAAAATTATTATAACATCATGTGTTTACATAATGTTTTTGTTTTGAAGATATCGATTTTTTTTTGATGATTAATTACAGATGTCCACAGAATGTCATTGTTCAAGAAAATGAGGCTGAAGGTGTTTAAGTCAAGCCAGGAGGTTAGGGCATTAGATTGTAATTGTCATGTCGGTCACAGACAATATTAATAACGTGAATTGATACTTGTTTTAACAAATACAGAATATTTTGTCTCAAAATTTTATGTATTTATAAGATAATGCAAGTTAATTAAAGGTGACCATTCTTTTCTGGTCTGTAAGTTCTTAATGCTAGCACTATGTTGTGGTTTTGTATAATTATGTTTGACACAAGGGTATTTTATGGCCATGCTGAAGGTCATACTGCAAGGTTAAGGTCAAAGTATATGGATATTCGAAAGCAGTCCCTGCTTCTAGAAATGGACGTGCCTTTGTCATGTTTGTTGCTCAACCAAAAGTGTGAATCATGACCTTGACAAAATGTCAAACCTACATCGTAGAGAGTCAAAGTGGTTGAATTCAGTCCTGTTGCTTTCTAGGTATTTATAGACATGGTGTGCCTATTTAGTGAATACTGTATCAATCTGTATGTAATGACCAATGACTGACAAAGATCCCTGCATTGGGAGGGGGTATTTGTCCCAATAGAACAGTTCTAGTTTAGTCAATATTAAACCTAGCATATACAACCTTGTTTACTTTTCCTTTTAAATAAGTTTCAACCCTTTTTGCAGCAGTAATTGCTTATTTTCCCTCAATCTCAGTGAAGCAGTACCTAAATTTTATATTCAATATAATAGAAATGAAAGACAAAATGAAGCTAGTTTTAAACAAAAATCCCCCTGCAGCATCCAATGTCAAAAAAACAGACCTAAATCGTTTTAAACCAGATTGACATGTTAAATGTACCGGTGGTCAGATGTAACATCTGCTTTCATCAATTTCACAATCCCATGAAAACAAGTTTGGTTTAACACTTGTCTGTTTATTTCGTAAACATCTTTTTAATTTTCTAGATCACTTCTTCAAACTTCAATACTAGTCATATTTACAGCAAAAAGAGCTTTATGAGATGAAAAAAAAACGTATGTCTTTCCATACTTATGGAATAAAAAATAAAATAAATTAATTAAAATAACGTGAGAGATGTCCAGAACAAGAGGCCATGGACATCGCACACTGAACACTGTTGGTAGGGAATCTCAAATTTACAAATTATTTAAACACTCCTTAGGTTGAAGGAGATTTAGAAATGAATGAAAATGACAAAGCTGGGAAAGATTTTAAAAACATGTGTGCTATTCTTCCAATTTATTCCAAAACCATTCTCTTGCCCCACCCTGGTTCCATACCATTCTGCCCAAAAGGAATGACACGGACCTTGACACCTCTTCATAAAGTTTCATTTAAATTCTTTAGCGTTATGGAGAAGTTGTCGAAAATGTGGAAAATTACATCCCCTCTAATTTTGCAGTCTTAAAAAATTCATAAAAAATTTAAAAAAAAAAATAAATTTCAGACAGGAAAGCATTTACCTACCAAAAGTACAGGTAAAACACATAAAATAAATGCATCAAAATGAATAATAGCGGAGAAAATCAAAGAAATCATTCAAAATTGAATGAAAATTACAAAGTCAAAAAAGACGACAAAAACGCGTCAAAGTTTAATTTCCGATTTCAATGAAATTAACAACAAACTTGCATGATACGTAGATCACTCATATACAATTAGTTTTTCATTTCATGCAGCAGTTCTGGAGGAGAATATTTTTAAATAGGGGTACCCCCTGGGGCCTCTTTTGCCCCACCCTGATCCACCCTTGGGCCGATCGGGATGAAATGAATAAACTTGGTAAAGGACCTTGATACTTGCTCTACGTTTCATCAAAATCCCTTTAGGAGAGGAGAAGTCTATGGACAGACGGACGCCATACAAAATGTGATCAGAAAAGCTCACTTGAACCTTCGGTTCAGGTGAGCTAAAAAGGTGTTAAAAAACATAATAGCATATAATTTATAAAATGTAATACCAGTATGGTACACACTATGGTATACTGAACACATTCAGGTTTTGACAACCATTGGTATGTAGAAAATGTTCTACACTGACATACTCATGTACCATAAATCCTGTTATTAATTAAATTTTACAGTTTTCACAAAATTTAATCACTGCATGTTTAATCTCCTCCCGGAATTGGACGGTTGTCAACGGAAGCACATGCCATGCAAGATGAGGTGACCACAGTCTGGTTCTAGATCCATATTATATTACTTCTGTAAAATAAACAGAGAGCAGATCAAACATTACATTAAGTGAACAAGGGCAAGTGGATAGTGACCTTGAATAATAAATAGGCTCAACCACTCATGGGTGTGTGTGTGTAATCAAATTACACTAACAGATTTTGGTATGATGCATAAGCAGCACACAGCAGCCTCCCCCAGAAACTGTAATATCGCCTGCTGTGACCTACATGTAGAGATACTTGTGTCCCACAAACAAAATGTTGGTAGGCTACCTATATGGTTGAAAAGTTATATATCAATTTCAATTGAACGCAATGAATTAAGTGACCCCTTGATGTTGCATATTGCTTTGAGGTTAATAAATATGTTCCTCAGAGAAAGTGACAGGGTTACCTTTGTAAATCATATGAAACTGCAAAACACACACAGCTTGATGAATGGGAAGTGCTAGCCATAACTTTCTATGCATTTCAAATACTGGTAATCACTTTTGATGCATTTTAAATAATAATTATTATTTTTTTTTAATAATTTTTTTTGGGGGAGGGAGGTATCCAATTTATAAATTTATAATGAAAAAAGCTTCTAGTTACAACAGTATCAGAAAATTTGTCTCAATAGATATGAATTCGTTTGGATCCAATGAAAACATCTATGAGACTGGTCAGTTACTATGGTCTCGCGTCTTTTTTCCACTCTTCCTTTTGGTCACTGATATAAGAAAACATCGACAACTTCATTTGTGGGGGTTATGGTTTTTTCTGGTTGGTTCACTTGGCTGTCTTCTACGTCCAGCGTTGTATTCTTTTTGGTTCTGATGTTTTCTTCACTGGTGACAGGAACTTTATTACTGGTTGGTGAAATCCAGTAGGAATTTGGGCTTCATGATAGGATTTTTTCCTAAAATATTCATCTAGTTCATATTCATACTGTTTCGCCCCATTTCCCGACTTTTTTATTGCTGTCTTTAGCATTCTTGTAACCTCTTATTAAAGGGTCCATGCAAAACTCATTTTTGAAGAAATTTTGTCCTGCCTTCTTTTTCATCCTGCCCTTTGAAATCTTGAAAATCTTTATATAAATCAAGTCTTTATTCCAAACTGCAGCATCACTCTCACATCCAGTTCCTTTGATGCATCCATTGATGGGAATTAAAGGTGTCCATATTTTCAAAAAATGTTTTGCAGGTATAGCACTGAAACATACATGTAGTTCGGTCTGTTTGACTAGTCCCAGGAAGCTCTTTTATTACTTGGACAGAACTGGCTCCTAAAAACAAAATTACAATTGAAATCACAAGTAAGCTAGCAACAATACATCAGCCCTTTATATTTTAAGGTTAAGTCCACACCTAGACCCTTGATGTTTTGACCTCATAAACAATAAGGTACCCACAGACCAATAGCATAACTGTAATCTCTAAGGTGTCTATAATTATATGCAACGTTTGAATGCTTCGTACTTTCGATAAAACACATTCCTAATCCTAGTATAGTACTGTAGAGGCCTTTTTGTATTTGATGGGAAGATGAGGCCATAGCCTACCTGAAAGTTTTGTTTACATTGTGAAATTCCCAGTTTTGATATACTCTGTCTGACTCAGAGAAATAATCAGAAAAATAAACAACATCCCTATAGCTGAACTGCCCTGACCTAGGTTCCCTTCGGTGTCAGGTATTTCGGCGTAAACCATAGTTCAAAATATATGTGTTACAAATTGTTTTTTAAAAATTTCAGTTCATCAGCGTATCCTGATAATAACTTTTCAGGTATTGAAATTAATGAAAATGCTCAATAGTTAAGTGCCAAATTTACAATTGCCAAAAGTAAATCGGACAATATTATTTTTTACTATATAATTCATACTATCCATATAAGAGAATATTGTCCATTTTTTTCATCACATTTCCACCAACATTAATGATTAAACAAAGAATTAAATACAATTTCGGTATTTTTTAATTTTCAAATATGTTTATATATTTATTTAAACAGAAGGTTGATTTTTTTATGAAAACTATAGAGTTGGTTAAATTGTGACATGTTTAAATTGTTAATTTTCTTTAAAAATTATAGATCCCAAGAAAATAACATCTAATAAATGTCTTGGAAAACATTTTCTTTTTAAATGGTCAAATGCGATAATAAATGGCTTCATTATAGTTTGTGAAAAAATATGATATGAAATGCATGCAATTGAGGGGACAAAAGAGGTGACAGTTTTCTATAATGGATTTATTCACTTTAAATCATATTTCACTTATTTAAAAAGGAATTATATGCATCTAAAGTGAAAAACACCCCACATAAACGTCACTGTGCCGATTACACCACCTTCTCTGACGGGACAGACAGAACAAATTCTGCACACAGTTCTGGTGCATTCGATTGTTGTTCCGGTTGTTCTGGGCGTTCCGAACACTGAATCAAATACGACAATGATTTCCGTTTGAAATTTGAGGATAAATCGATGATAAATAATTGTTCGAAAAAACAAAGATATACTGCAAATAAATGAATTTACAGTTGTAATTTTATGATAAATCACAACTTTCTTTTACCAGTAATAGAACCTTTAATTGTGATTTTCCCAGTCTTCCGTTTTGCAAAATGATACAGATTCACGGAAAATGACGTCAATAAACAATCAGTTACTTAGTTAAATAGTATTTTTTTTCCCGGTTGAAGCATTCTGATTGTGCATGCATTCAGGCGTTAGTCTAAGTTAAAACAAATCTTATAAATCTTAGTCATCTAAACTTATTCAAAGAAAAACTGGCCGTTACTGCAATTTTGATTCGGGATCTAAATTCTTTTCCTCACTTATAATTGACACGTGAACCAGGCTAAAATGATACGAAACTACGGGGAAGTCGAAAAGCGACAAGCATGGGAAAGCTGAACGTTTCTGTTTTGCGGTATCTGTCAAAAGAAGATTTTAGAGTTCTAACATCGGTGTGTAAATATACAGCAGTGTTAAACCTTTTTGTAATCTAAAATCCTGATATCTATACACTTAAGTTTTGGACAAAATGAATAGAACAAGTCAAGTTTGTCAGCACGATTTACCCCAAAACACATCATAGTATTCATACTATTATTATACTAATATACTAATACTACTATTACTAGTCTGAGCCACATTTGACATTATGTAGCAATGTCACATGGTTTTTTAATCAATGTAGAATGATTCCCAATTTTTCTTTTAGGAATTTTATAACATAAATTTCTACATAAAAAAACGAGAATTGATTTTTATTTGAGGGGATGGATCATTGCGGTAAGGCGATTTACCGAAACGGACTTGAATTACTGAAACAAGGCTGAAACACACTAATACTGAGTTATAGATATAGTCTGTCCCACATTAGGTCATAAACTTCAAAATTATTTTGTAAAGCAACCATTCATCAAAATAGAAATATTTAATTGAGATAATTAAAAAAAAAAAAAGTTTACCCTATCTTTTCTATATACTTTTTAGCTCACCTGGCCTAAAAGGCCATGTGAGCTTTTGCCATCACTTGGCGTCCGTCGGCGTCGTCCGTCCGTCGTTAAAGATCAACTCCTCAGAAACCGCGGGGCCATTTGCAACCAAACTTTGTCACAACAGTCCTTGGGTGGTCTACTTTAAAAATTGTGTCCGGCATGTCCGCACCTAATCCAAGATGGCCGCCAGTGGGGATCATAGATTAACATTGGACCCTATGGGAAAATATATTCAAAGATATTTTTCTCTGAAACTACTGAGCCAATTAGAACCAAACTTGGTCATAGTAGTCCTTAGATGGTACCCTTCTGAAACTGGTGTTTTTTTAAATCTGCGCCTAATCCAAGATGGCCGCCAGCGGGGAACATAGGTTAACATTGGACCCTATGGGAACAATATCAAAGATCTTTTTCTCTAAAACCCTTTAGCCAATGGGAACCAAACTTGGCCACAATAGTTTTTGGATGGCCCCCTACAACATTATGGTTTTTGAGAGCCACATCAAATCCAAGATGGCCGCCAGCGGAGAACATATTTTAACATTGGACCTTATGGGAAAATACGTTCAAAGATATTTTTCTCTGAAACTACTGAGCCAATTGGAACCAAACTTGGTCACAGTAGTCCTTAGATGGTACCTTCTGAAACCGGTGTTTATTTAAGTCTGCACCTGATCCAAGATGGCCGCCAGCGGGGGAACATAGGTTAATATTGGACCCTATGGGAACAATATCAAAGATCTTTTTCTCTAAAACCCTTTAGCCAATGGGAACCAAACTTGGCCACAATAGTCTTTGGATGGCCCCCTTCAACATTGGGGTTTTTGAGTGCTACACCTAATCCAAGATGGCCACCAGTGTAAAACATATTTTAACATTGGACCTTATGGGAAAATACGTTCAAAGATATTTTTCTCTGAAACTAGTGAGCCAATTGGAACCAAACTTGGTTATAGTAGTCCTTAGATGGTACCTTCTGAAACTGGTGTTTTTTTAAGTCTGCACCTGATCCAAGATGGCCGCCAACGGGGAACATAGGTTAACATTGGACCCTATGGGAACAATTTCAAAGATCTTTTTCTTTAAAACCCCTCAGCCAATGGGAACCAAACTTGGCCGACAACAGTCTTTGGGTGGCCCCCTACAACATTGGTGTTTTTGAGGGCCGCACAAAATCCAAGATGGCCGTCAGTGGAGAAGATATTTTAACATTGGACCCTATGGGAATTGGTTCAAATTTAATTTACATATAAACAAAAATGATTTAGTTAATTTAACAGTTGCTGTACAAAAGTATGAATGCCCTCAGTATGATAGTGGTATGACAGTGACCTGTATGGGTTTTAAGAGATACCAGAGTGTCTAGATTTGATGTTGGTCAATTGGATTGATTTATTTATCTGAATCTGACAAGTAAAGGTATAATAATGCATACTGAAACAAATTCAGTTTTTCTTTGAAGTAGTTAACAAAATAGAATTAAAGAAACATGATGAGGCAATTATGTTAAAATGTATGGCATCAAACTTAAACAAAAGTTTGTTAATGGGAATTCATGATTGCTCAAGTTCACATCAATATATATAATAGAAAGACAGTGTCGGGATTGCAGGTATTATTTTGTCAATTTCTCTCTATATATTACCTCCCTTTATCATATTTTTTTCCACTTCCTGTCAGTGTTTTTTTGCTGGTAAGACTAAAAAGGTTGGATTTTAACTTGCCTGGAGTGAAGGGAAAAAGTTTCTTCCACCCGTGCCTGATGTTGCATCTAGTGATTAAGGAAATAAGGGGTCAAAATAGGCTAATTTACGTCTTGCATATATGGTTGCAGAAGTTTAAATTTTTGTCTGATTTGGATGTGGTTTCTTTCATTGAAATGGGTCGACAGATTTGGTCTAGCATTTACTATTTCGCTAAACTTGGTCCAAAAAGGGCCTGGGTCCTTTTAAATTGAGAAATTATGGAAATTACAAAAATGCGTTATCTGGGGTGTTCTATTTATTTCTTTATACTTGCAACAGATAAATTATATTGCAACATTAAAGACAGTATTTCAAACATTGTTTACATAATAAATAAAAAGGACCTATTTTAAATATTTATCTTAGAAAGATTTATTGTAGATTAACAGCACTGCTGGATTGGGGAAATTTGTCATGTTTTTGGGGAAAATATAGGTATATTTCCCAATTCCCATCGGGACTGGGTCCTATTAACGGAGCCAAATTTGATAGAAATAAAAAAACACTTATGTGTCAAGTTCAGGAGTCAGGACCGCAGTTATCGTGAAAGGGTCCTAAAAGTGCGCAGAAATTGGATGTACTTTACAGGAAGAATGCCTAGGCTGTGTAGCTTAGGATACATACCAAATTATCATTGACCTAATCCAACCATGAATAGTACACACGTAATGATAAAAAAAAAACACAGGAAATAATACTTCAAAACATGTGTGGACCTATTAGATGTCTGGCCTGTCAGCACGGGACTGGGGATTGCCGAGAAATAAAAAAACAATGATAAAAAAAAAGACAAAGGAAATGATGTAGTGTACTTCAAAATAATTTTCTGGTCTTAAAATTTTCAGCACTGCTGGATTGGGGAAATTTGTCATGTTTTTGGGAAAATATAGGTATATTTCCCAATTCCCATCGGGACTGGGTCCTATTAACGGAGCCAAATTTGATAGAAATAAAAAAACACTTATGTGTCAAGTTCAGGAGTCAGGACCGCAGTTATCGTGTCTAAAAAAGGGTCTAAAAGTGCGCAGAATTGGATGGTACTTTACAGTAAGAATGCCTAGGCTGTCAGCACACGGTAGCTTAGGATACATACCAAAATATCATTTTGACCTACCATGAATAGTACCTATTAACGGAGCCAAATTTTGATAGAAATAAAAAAAAAACACACCTAATCCTAAAAACATGTGTGGACCTAATAGATGTCTTGCCATGAATGTCAGAAACACACCACAACGACCTAATAGATTGCCGTCAGTAATGATAAAAAAAAGACAAAGGAAATGATGTAGTGTACTTCAAAATAATTTTCTGGTCTTAAAATTTTCAAAATGGCGACTGTTGCCATGGAAACAGAAAAAAGCCTGTCAATTAAATGTGACTTAAATTGTATATTTTTCATTGACACTAATAATATGCCGGTTTTGGGGACATTTGTAACACTCAAGTGTTACAGTTAACAATATTTGGTATATAGGTTGGTCTTGCCTAATACATGACAGTCTTGCATGGGACTTTTTGTCCTTGACCAGTTTTTGATAAGGTAAATTTCTTGGGTCTTATACATGAAAAGTCGATGATACTTGGTATGTATTGTCTCAAAATTTTGAAATATGGTTTAGTTTTGAAAGGAAATATTGAAATTTTGTGATAGAAATAAATATTGTGTATTAAATTTCAAGCATTTATTTAAACATTAGACAATCTGTTGATTTTCATTCTGCAACAACTCTACCTAGGTGAGCTATACAGGCTCCTGGGAGCCTCTAGTTTCTTTGTTTGGTCACTTCAATTTTTGAAAAATTACTCTTCCTACGAGAATCTCTGTGTTATCCACGTTATGTCAAATAACTAGGTCATGTGAGTAATCATTGATATTCTCGCGCCTCTCTTGACAAGAGTTATATGAAGGGGAATAACTCCCATTATATATTATTGTCGTAAGGAATCGGTGATTGTGTATTAACAGATCAGTGAGCCAGGCTAAATCAGTCCGACCAGTAAACGTTCCCTTTCTTTTACTTCCAATCTGAAACTTCGAAAGATGGCTGCCATTACATACATAAAAATCCCACAGGATAATTTGAGTGCAAATATCTAGTACAAAATGGATTAATTTTTATTTGTCATGTACATGGATAATTAAGTTAGTATGTATAGGATATCGCTACGTTAAATTTAAGTGGTAGGTATCAACCATTTTACTTCAATCAGCTAAAATCAACAGACAAAAATTACTTTGGACAGACTATAAATTAATAGAGCAAAATACAAATGTCATAATATATATTGTCAAATATTTTAAAAATATAATTTGTAACCCTATTTAGAAGTATTTATGGATTAATTCAGAATAAGTTTCCAAAACAAGATGGTCAAGACTGAAACACACTACACTTACCGTAACAGACCACAAAGGCACGTTGATGACCAAAGCAAGAGACAAAATGCTTAAATAATTATTTAAAATGTATTTTGTAATATGACTCGTGTATAATTATTGATTAGATTTAACAAAATAATCCCTGAAACAAGACCGACACACACTACAATTACCAAAACAGGTCGTTCTTGTTTCGGTAATTGTATCTAGTCTGTTTCGATCTTGTTTGGGAAATTTATTCAGAATTAAGTGATGATTATACTTAAACTATGTTACAACATACATTTTAAATATATGTCCTACAACATTTGTATCTTGCTCCAGTAATTGTGATGTGTTTTGGTCTGTTTTGGTAATTGTAGTCTGTTTTGGTAAATCGTCCAACCCGATCATTGGATGTTGTAAAAACGGAGAAAATTCAGAAATGAATGGATTTCCAACCTCTCTCTTTATCTCTTTATCAGACTTTTCATGAAAAAACAATAGAATTTTGAATATAACTTACATATCATGTAATAGTTGTAAAAAGAATCAATAGATGTTTGTAACATTATGATGTCCAGATTTTTTTCTTTAAAAAACAGTACGAAGTAGGAGGTTAACCTAGTTTTTCTCAATCAAAAGTTACAACATCACCTAATGGCAGTTTGCATTACTATTGAAAGGAAAATGCCAGTGACAATGCCAACATTGCTCTCTCAACTTCCTGAATTATCTATTACTTATAATGACTTATGAGTGATGTGTGTAGAAAATTTCTACTTTCTATTTCAATTGCTTGAAAATTGACACGAGTGGTCGTTCTTGTTGATCTCTACCCCTAATTGTTTGCAATTGATTTTTTCCAAGTGATACACTGATGTACTGTATGATTCATTGGTTTGTTGAACACTGATGTACTGTATGATTCATTGGTTTGTTGAACACTGATGTACTATATGATTCATTGGTTTGTTGAACACTGATGTACTGTATGATTCATTGGTTTGTTGAACACTGATGTACTATATGATTCATTGGTTTGTTGAACACTGATGTACTATATGATTCATTGGTTTGTTGAACACTGATGTACTACTGTATGATGCATGCATTGTTTTGTTGATTCATTGGTTTGTTGAACACTGAACACTGTACTATATGATGTAACACTGATGTACTATATGATGCATTGGTTTTGAACACTGTTGAACACACTGATGTATGATGCATTGTTTTGTTGACTATATGATTCATTGGATTTTTTGTTGAACACTGTATGACTGATGTGATGTACTATATTGATTCATTGTTTTGTTGACTGTATGATTCATTGGTTTGTTGAACACTGATGTACTGTATGATTCATTGGTTTGTTGAACACTGATGTACTGTATGATGCATTGTTTTGTTGAACACTGATGTACTGTATGATTCATTGGTTTGTTGAACACTGATGTACTATATGATTCATTGTTTTGTTGAACACTGATGTACTATATGATGCATTGGTTTGTTGAACACTGATGTACTATATGATGCATTGGTTTGTTGAACACTGACTATATGATGTACTATAACTGATGCATTGCATTGTTTTGTTAAACACTGATTGATTGAACACTGATGTACTGTATGATGATTCATTGTTTTGTTGAACACTGATGTACTATATGATTCATTGGTTTGTTGAACACTGATGTACTATATGATGCATTGTTTTGTTGAACACTGATGTACTGTATGATTCATTGGTTTGTTGAACACTGATGAACTATATGATGCATTGGTTTGTTGAACACTGATGTACTGTATGTATGATTCATTGGTTTGTTGTATGATGCATTGGTTTGTTGAACACTGATGTACTGTATGATGCATTGGTTTGTTGGACACTGATGTACTGTATGATGCATTGGTTTGTTGATCACTGATGTACTATATGATTCATTGGTTTGTTGAACACTGATGTACTGTATGATTCATTGGTTTGTTGAACACTGATGTACTATATGATTCATTGTTTTGTTGAACACTGATGTACTGTATGATTCATTGTTTTGTTGAACACTGATGTACTGTATGATTCATTGTTTTGTTGACAAGATAAATATTTTATGTTAATTAAAGTACTATTAATGTCAGCGTATTCAACCCAAAACAAGTTTTACGCTATATTTTAAAAGTCCAGAAGAAGAATTTTCTTACCTTGTAAAATTTCCCGGGAAGAGGTTATCAAATACATGATAAAAAAGGATTCCCCTACTTGATATAGCAAGTTATTCGGATGTCCTAGGATGTTTCGTATCCAAATTAGCAAGCAAGTCAAAGTGAAGTCAACTTTCAGCCATACTTTTGTTTACAACCGGTAGCGCCACCTTGGGAGCTTTGGCATTGCTACATTAGGTCATAAATTTCAAAATGAATTTGTAAAGCAACCAGTTGTCAAAATAAAAATATTTTAACTAATAATAATATAATTAAAAAAGAAAGAAAGCGTATCCTATATCTTTTCTACATTCATTTTTCTTTTGTTTGGTCGCTTCAATTTTTGAATAAAAAAACTTTTACGAGAATCTTAGTGTTATCCATGCAATATCAATAAATTATGTCATGTGATTAATTATTAATATGAACTAAGGCATTGCCTTGAAGTGAGTGCAGCTTTGTCATTGTAACATCGTAATGTACATTTAACTTTAAATGCATCAGGTTAAGAAAACCACATGGTTTTAAATATTGATGCAGACATGGTACAGTGTTTTGCATCCAGTGTATGTACAGCTCATTTTCTATTCCCTTACCATTAACATAAAGTGCTCGCTTCCCTTGCTTAAAATCATGCTGAAATTGTTGCTAAATTATTGGTAAGACATATTTGGCATTGTTTTATTGGTACAATGTAAGCTGTCTAGACTATTATTAATCTGGTTTTACGGGATCAGGCTGTCATATGTGGAGGTTGTTACTAATCCGGCTATTACGGGATCTGGCTGTCCACAAATCCATTGTACTCAACCACGTGTATAATTCAACCAATCAGATAAGACATTTATGACAGCCATGTGTATGCGGAGCCTCATTTGTGATGCACCGGTTGATACATTTTGAAGCCCTTAGTAGTAAGTACACATTGAAAGACTCTGACCGTAAGAGGGCACTGTAATTATTGGATTTGACTCAAGTTGCAACATTTCAGCAATAAAGAACTTGCTGCGCATGCATAATGTACTCGCACCTCTCTTCACAAAAGAGTTATATGAAGGGGAATAACTCCCAATATATTATTGTTGTAAGGAATCAGTGATTGTGTTTTAACAGCAACCTTTCTTTTCACAATACAATACGATTATACTCCGGAAGTTCCAAAATCACGTTTTTATACAATAATACTCAAAAACACGTCTTTTGGATGATTTCATTGGATCCTGGCCCAATCATACCTTTTTGATCAGTGAGCCAGGCTAAATCAGTATGAACTTTGTTGTGGCAGTTTGAGTGCGAATATCAGACAATGCGAAAGTCACCAGACTATCGGCTATAGCCGGTTAAATTTGAATCTGACCGGTGAAAAAAATCTGGATATCGGACATTTTGTCCGGTGACATAAATGTAGATCTATTATAAAATCAAATTTTCATAATATATAAATTGTGACAAGATAAAGATTGGTTGTGACAAAATTCTGTCAACCTGATTAATTGCTGATCGAGTATACCTATCGATATGTAAATATTCCGCACATGTCCCTACCGTTGATTTTAAATGTTAAGAATAAGCTTGAAATTAAAAGGAAAATGAAAGTAGATTTCATAGGTCTGTTACTTTGACCCAGAAATTCCTCTATGAACTGATTTTGACTTTCGATCATTTTTACGAGTTGATTTCTGCTGATTCAGTCTGAAGTTTGTCAGGGAGATGTGTAAAAGGATCAACAAATGAAAATGTGCAATTTAATTGCGGTCAGTTTCAGGTTATTAATATCACCTGTCCACCACTAAATAAATAAAGCAATTAATAAGATGACCTATTTCTTTTACTACAACTTATAGTTAATATAAATGAAGATGAAGATCAAATTATAAGTTTAATTCAGGCATGCTGATCCAATGCCAGTCAACGATTTGCTTACCTCGTAGTGATGCACAATTTCAGCGGTCAGCATGGCGTATTGATACGAAATGAGTTTCTTAATTCAAATTGTTGTGTGTTACAGCAAATTAATTATACTTTTAACTTTTTATGACCCTAGATTTTAATTAGATACATATTATGTAATCCTGACATGTTTCGTCTTCATCCCTCAATCTTCGGCAGAATAAAATTTGAGTGATTTTTTATGTGTTGACTGTTGTGCACCATCAAATGTCAGTGATTTTTTTCATGTGTATGGATTAAAAATTTGTTTTCCCAATATTTGTTTACAGTTCAAAAGAGCCTTTCAGGTTACAATTTTACAATGGTAAAAAATGTCCGGCTGATAAGGATGAAGATCTAAATTCTAATTGATCTCTAAATCTACGTTACCCCCCCCCCCCCCAAAACAAAAAACAAAAACAAAAAAAACAATAGTAATAATAAACGGACAGTTGTAGCCTAGGTCTAATAACTTTTAAACTTTAACTCTGATTGAACTTAAGAAGTAAACCATGACCAGCGATATACATGTATGAAATTTTATTAAAAATGAATGCAACATTAGATTTGGAAATGAAAAAAAATTAAAATTTGCACTTGACAGTTAAAAAATAATAATAATAATAATAATAAAAAATGGACAGTCCTAGCCTAGGTCTAATTACTTTTAAACTTTAACTCTGACTGAACTTAAAGAAATAAACCATGACCAGTGATATACATGTTTAACAATGAAAGCAACATTAGATTTGGAAATGAAAAAAAAATTAAAATTTGCACTTGACATTTTAACAAAAACCCTGACTGGCTGAGCATTTACAGGTTGTAAATGTATTCACATTTACAAAAAGAATAGTGAAACTCTTGACTCTTCAGTTCAACGACCCCTGAAACCTCTTAAATTTATCATTGTTTTTTAATAAATGGAATGTACAATAACTCAAATATGCTGAGGGGCTAATCCAAAGAAGAGAGAGTTTTGTCCATGCCAGGGTAAAACACATTTATTCAAGGATCATGTAATTTTAAATTTCTTTATGCAAAAGATGAAAATGATGAATTTTGTTTCAAATGTTTGCAATTAAGGTACATGTATATAAACAATGTGAAATTATAGCATGTCATTTTTTTCACTTTTAATTTATATTTTTTAAAAAAAAGTTTTTGTCTAGAAAAAAAAAAATAATCTGTCTGGTGAAAATTTTCATTTTACCAGACATGTTGTCTGGTAAAAAAATTCAACTTTCGCGTTGTGTGGAATATCTAGTTTGAAACAGATTATTTTCTATTTGTCATGGGCATGGATAAATTATTCAGTAAGCATAGGATACCGCTACATTAAATTTTAAGTGGTAGGTATCAACCATTTTATTTCAATCAGCCAAAATCAGCGGACCCAGCTAATTTGGCTCAGATTACATGTATAATAGACCCCCAAAAACACCCAAAAACATTTTTATGGTAGTAATTTTAGCAATATTATTATAATATGATGAATAATTTTTATGACTAGGTATTTTTGACTTTGATAATTCTGTTTTATTCAATTTCACAATGTATTTCTGAAACCATATTACAGTCAGCATGACATTTTAAAATGTACCAGAATGTTACTTTTATGGCACGGTAACGTTTAATACATATTTAATCATCATTTTCCATAATACATAGAATTTGTATGATATAAATTTGACATGATCTATGAAGAAAATCTCAGGGATTGTGAAAAGAAATATTTTAAGAAGACTAATTTTGCTCTTCATTTTAATAAATCACAGTGTCGGCAAGTTCTGTGAAAGAGAGTTAATACATGTACATTGTAAATGTTGATATTTTTAAGGTAGAAATTTTAGCAATCTTATTATAATATGATGAATAATTTTTATGACTGTAGATGTTTTTGACATTGATAATGCCATTTTATTCAATTTTACACTCTATTTTTGAAACCATATTACAGTCTGCATGACATTTTAAAATGTACCAGAATGTTACTTACAGTAGTAAAAACACTATCATTCCGTGAAAAATAGTGTAAACGATTAGATTTCAAAATGAATGACTTGACACTTCAATATGCAATAAAAATCGTCTATGTGTAACAAGCATACAGTGCATTTGGGTACATATATGACAAGGTTTTTTTGCGATTTTCTTCAAGGCATTTATGTCTGGATCCATTATCTTACGTAAAATGAATTCGCTTGTACAATATGTAACTGCTGTTGGTAATTAAACACATGGGAATAGAGGTAAATTTCTACCCGTATTTTACATTAGGTTTTATAGACAACTTTCACATCTTTGGACCAAAAATTTTGAAAATTGCGTATGTGTTATGTAGTTTATTTAGAAATACTTTGATGTAATTTATTAGTACACATGGTTTTTATTTTCCTAAAAAATTCTACTTTTCTCTGTCCTATATGTATTCAAACACACTATATGTGGGCAGTTAATCCCGGAGTGTTAACTTTTTGGACATCCTATTTTAATAGAGCAGTGCCGATATTTACGTACAAATCACACACAGAACTTATATTATAAAGATGAAAATAGTAATCAATTTATTGAGCAATTTATTCAGACCAAATGAGACTTACATGTAAACTGAAATTTAGTTCTGATATAGCGTAATATATCGCTGGTACATCTGGGATCAAGTTGTTGTCAATAATACATTAATGTGTATATCAACCATTGTTCTATATAAAGTATATTCCAATAATAAATTTGGTCATGTGAAAAGTCATTATATTCTTTAGACAAAAGAGCAATGAAGGGGAATAACTCTCAATGATGTTTAGTTATAATAGGATGATCTTATCCTACATTCAGTTTGATATAATAAATTCTTCCCTTTCACTTCTGTGTTTTCTAGCGTCAACAAATAGCCACCATGATTCAAGTTCATGTAATTTTTTCACAGGGATGATGTCATTGTGAATATCTTGAACAGGCAGGATTAATTTCATTTGTCATGGGCATGGATAAATTATTCAGATAGCCTAGATCTAGAGTAGAATACCACTAAGTTAAAATTAACAGACAGATATAAGTATCAACAATTTCAATTTAATCAGCAAAAATGATTAAGACTTAGACAATAAAAACTTCTGTTTTTACAGTTTAAAAACAATACAACACCATTTTTAGCTCACCTAAACCAAAGGTTCAAGTAAGATTTTCTGATCACTTTTTGTCCATCTTCTGTCTGTCTGTCCATCTGTCCATTAACTTTTCACATTTTCAACTTTTTCTCTAAAACTACTGAAGTGATTTTGATGAAACTTCATAGGAAGCAAGTACTCAAGGTCCTCTACCAAGTTTGTTCATTTTGGCCAGATCGGACCAGGGATGGATTCAGGTTGGGACAAAAGAGGCCTCAAGGGGTACCCATCTTTGGAAATCTTCTTCTCCAGAACTATTGCATGGGTAAAAAAAAACTGATTGCATCTGAGTGATCTACATAGAAATACATTTCAATTTTGTTAATTTCGTAGAAATCGGAAAATAAATTTTTAAAGCATTCTTAACATATTTTTAAACCTTTTAATTTTCATTCAATTTTATTGATTTCTTTGATTTTCTCCTCATTTGTTCATTAGGAATCATTCATTTATTACGATGGATTCATTTTATACATTTTAACCTGTAATTAGGTAGATGAATGCTTTCATGAAAGAATTTTACTGAAATTTAATTTTTTGACTTTGTATGAATTTTTTAAGACTGCAAAAATGAAGGGGGGGGGGGTGGTAACTTTTCACATTTTCAAATTCTTTTCCAAAACCGGTGATAAGATTTTGATCAAACATTTTGTAGGAAGCAAGTCCTCAAGGTCTTCTACCAAGTTTGTACAGTTTGGCCAGATTGGCCGAGGGGTGGATCCAGGGTGGGACAAAAGAAGCCTCAGGGGGTACCCTTCTTTGAAAATCTTCTTCTCCAGAACTGTTGCATGGATCAAAAAACTAATTGCATCTGAGTGAACTACATAGATGTACAATTCAAGTTTGTTAATTTAGCAGAAATCGGAAAATATATTTTTGACATGTATTTGACATCTTTTTACATTGTCATTTCATTCATTTTTTGTATGATTTCTTTGATCCCCCTGGCAACAGATGCTTGTTCTGGTGCTGCTTGTTTTGATGTTCTAATGCAGTGGGACTTCAACCAAATTGTGTATGATCTTTACAACAACTTATATAATTTCTATTAAAACGTCACAGGTATACTTTCCACCTCTGTTTCTATTTTGTCGTTCATAAAATATGAGGGAAAAATCACCTGCTGATAGGCCTCCTTTGAGTCTTTGAATTTTCATTTTTTTTTCACTTGACATGCAAAAAATACTTAGGCTTTGGGTCATGCCATCCATGAGACAAGTATAGTAAATTAGGGTGATAAAAAGTTGAAAATTACCAGGCCAGGGAAAAAATTTCCAAGTAAACAGTGTATCAAGCCCATGGATAAACTGTCTATAGATTAGATAGAATCATAAATGAACCATACAAAATCAACTGATTTATTAAAAACATTTTTGTGAAATTATTATTTTACTTATAGGTTGAAATGGGGATGAAGAACCATGAAATTGTTCCTTCCCCTTTGGTGGCATCAATTGCGCATCTCCATGGAGGAGGCTGCCACAAAGTTTTAAAAGAGTTATGCAAGCATAGTTTGGTAGCCTATGAAAATGGTGGAAAGAAATGTGAGTTGTTTTTTTTTTTGTATATACAGTAAAACCTGCTATAGCGACCACCTCTATATATGAATTTCCTGTTTATAAAGGCCAGTTTTTTCAAGTCCCTTGACTGCATACTTCAACTAAATTGAACCTGTGTTTAAGGGTCACCTGTACATAAGGTCAATATTTCCTGGTCCCTTTGGTGGCCCCTATATACAGGTTTCACTGTACATACATGTAATTTCATTGTTTTTTACTTTCTTATTTTTGCAAGAAGTAACAATTGTCTGCTTATAATGTTTGGTCGAGACCCAGTGTGATGGTTGTATAACTGGCACATAAAAATGTGTAATCTTATGGTTATAACCTATAATAGCTTTCAGATGGCAGTGCTGTCATGATCAGGTTAACAAGGATGTAATCTTGTGGTTGTATTAAGGATTGTTTTTCAATTTTTGGACTTCATTGAGTATAAAGGCAATGGATTATGGAAAAAAATTCAATGTGCAGCACATAATTTTTTTCCATAATCCATTGCCTTTATACTCGATGAAGTCCAAAAAATGAAAAACAATCCTTATATTTATATATATAACCATTTTCTTTTAATCTGTAGTCAGCTGGGTATGAAATTCATTCTATGTAATTGGCTTTGCAGTAGGAGGTTTTTCATATGATGTAACCGTTCAAAAACTGTGTGAGACGAGAAGTAGTTCCCCTTTTCTGTCCGGAAATACTAAATGGAATTAAGATTTATTTTCTTATTTTCATATCATTTTGAAAGAAACTAGTGATATTGAAAATTTTGAATAAGTGTCAGATTTGTTTTTAAGTTATTTCAGAATACTTGTCTGCTTGGTAACCGGAAGGTTAAATGTGTCAGAAGAGAATTGAAATTGCAAATGGCTGCGCCCATGAGTATGCTAAATAATGTATTTGCAACGAATTTGCGTTTGAATTCTGATATATTATTAATGGGATATACTATAGAAAGATTTAGTGTGACTTGCAAGAAGTGAGACAGCTAATATTAATTCATGACAACTGAAAGTAGCCATTTTATTTGACATTTTTTACCAAGCAGCTAGGAACCACGATGACTGATTGGTACGTAACCTACCTAAGTAGGCCCATTTCACACGACCTAATTTCACACGATGCGGGTGACGAATTGTTTCTGATAGGAATATCCAGTGATGGCAAACAGATCGACTTGTTTATCAAGAGATGCTTGACAAAGTTGCACTAGGCCTTACTTTCTTTCTTTCTGTTGTAACTATGAAGCCAGACGGTGGTCTGTGGTTCTGGTCATAACATGACCTAGATATATCGTGATATGGGCCTGTAGGCTGTACAATGTGCTACAGATGTAGTCTCGTGTTTCCAATTTCTTTCTGTGATTTTTATTTGTTTTGTGGTAGGCCTAATGTATGGCTTTTAAGATTAAATATATAAGAAATAAACATGTGATATTCTATTCTTTATTGATTCGTTCATGTATTCTTACGCTGAAAAGTAAAGTGGTTAATACTCGGGGCATGCGACTGTATTTACCGGAATATGCAATACATCGCTCTATATACTTGCAATGAAGGGAATTGCAGTCGGTATGTAAATATCAGTAAGTAACTGTCAGGTTAACGAAAATATAATTTTGTGTTTCTACAGTAGCTGTCAGGTTAATCAGGATTTAATCTACTGGTTTTACAGTACTTTGTGTAGCTGTCAGGTTAACAAGGATGTAATATTCTTGTTGTACAGTAGCTGTCAGGTTAACATGGATGTAATCTTGTGATTGTACAGCAGCTGTTAATGAGAATGCAATCTGTGGTTGTACAGTAGCTGTCATGTAACCAAAATATGATCTATGTGTTTCTACAGTAGCTGTCAGGTTAATGAGGATGTAATCTACTGGTTGTACAGTAGCTGTCAAGGTAAAAGGATGTAATCTTGTGGTTGTACAGTACCTGTCAGTATAACAAGGTTGTTTTCACTGTGGTTGTATGATAGCTGTCAGTCACTCAGATGACCTTGTTCCATTTGTCTTTTTTCATCGTCCATATAGACAATTCAACATTTTTAGCTTGCCTGTTTGAAGAACAGAAGAGCTATTGTTGTCGCTGCTTCAGTGTCATCATTTTCCTGTTTCAGTCCATTGTGGGCAAAGTACATATACTGCAGCTACAGCCATGAAACGTCACTGTTGCTGTGGCCTAATCTTGACCCAAATTTCCAGCTTTCTGGACTTATTCATTTACTACATATGAATAGTACTTCATTAAGCTCATTGTTTCACTCCATTGTGGGCAAAGTACTGTAGCTACATGTACAGCCATGAAACTTCACATGCAACTTACTCAACAATGCGGGTAAAGCTGGTTTAAGCTGTGGTCTAATTTTGACCCAAATTATGACAAGCATAAAACAGATGAGCTATGTGGTCTGCCTTCATGACCTACTATTTTTGCTTCTTTAAATTTACTTTGCCAATCCTGTTTATTTTTTTTTTTTAGTAAGCTTCATCTTGGTAAGGGAAACACAATTTGTGACCCGGGTACCACCCTGGGCCCTTTTGCCTTCAACTAGTCTAAACTTAATATATTTACATACCGACTGCAATTTCCTTCATTACAGATATACAGAATGATTGTTTTGTTGCTTCAATAAAACAGGTCGTCATTTATCACGTGATATAAGTTTTAACCGCTTTACTTTTGGCGTAGGAATACATAAAATGAACACTGAAACTACTACAACATTATTTGAACATATAACCAATAAAAGATACGATAAAATTGTGTTTATTTTTCTTTCTAAAACCCATACATTGCAAAAACAAAACGAAAAAAAATCACAGGGAAAAATTCTGAACTACAAGAGTAGATGTATTGTATATATTGTACAACAAATGACGATATTTAAGCCTCGTACATGTACAGCATAGACCGATATCTGGGTCACAATCTAGGTCACATCGTTAGACGCAAACGACATCAATTTTGTCGTCTGTTGGCTATTTTCACAATATATTAATATATATTAGCTGCCACTCTTATCGTAAGTCACACTGAAACTTAATGTGGTATAGTCCTCTGTTAACATATAGAATTGTAACGGAAATTCGTTGTAACATACTAACTCGACGAACATTCTCGTCGCCATTTTCCACAGACCATCGTCTGGCTTCAATTACAAAAGAAAAAAGAAATAATGGCCTAATGAAACTTTGTCAAGCATCTCTTGATAAACAAGTCAATTTGTTTGCCTTCAATGGATATTCATATAAGAAACAATTCGTCACCCACATCGTGTGAAATGGGCGTGCATACGTAGGTTACGTACCAATCAGTCACCGTGGTTCCCAGCTGCTTGGTAAAAATGTCAAATAAAACGGTTACTTTCAGTTGTCATCAATTAATATTAGCTGCCCCACTTCTTGTAAGTCATTCTTTCTATAGTATATCTTTATAATATCGGAATTCAAACGCAAACGCGTTGTAAATACAATGTCATTTGCAATTTCTATTCTCTTCCGACACATTTAACCTTCCGGTACCAAACATGGTTTAAGAAAACTGTGACACTCTAATTTTTCCATATCAATATTTTCCAAATGGTATAAAAAGCAAATAAACCTTAATTCAGATGAGCTATGTCAAAACAGCTCTGAGCGATACGTTCACGTACCTACTATTTTTGCAAATTCTTATAATGAATTTACTATCCCATCATTTCACTTTAAAATGTAATATTTATAAATTAAGGATTTTTTTTAGTAAGCTTCTTCATTCGAAAATAATGGCAGTGCAAGGAAACACAATTCAATGTGCACCCGTGCTGCACAGAATTTTTTTCCATAATGCACTGGCCCTTTTTTCGAATTCAACAAGTCTGAAAAACAATCCTTAATTTTTTTTTTCTTTTTCCCTGTACATCAAGAAAAGGATACAGCCCTCTACCAATATTGAGAAATTTATTACCCTGGGAGCAAGGGTTCAGGTCTGGAGTAAATATTGTCATATATTGTTGATGTGCTTTTACTTTTTACTTAAAGACTACAGATAAATGTTAGTTTCTCCTTAGTAAAATTCCGCCCGATGGCTACAGATTGATGATGTCAGTTTAATGTCAGTTAATGGCCACAGATTATAATTAATTTTAGATTCCGGTCTGTTTGATATCATTTGATGGATACAAATTAATTTCCTGTCAGTTTGATTTTAGTTAATGGTTATAGATCAATTAAATAGTTTCATGTCTCTTTGATTTCAGTCAATGGCTACAGATTTAATTGAGTTTCCCATTTGATTTTAGTCGATGGCTACAGATTGACAGTAGCAGGATATGACTATTTGGCCCTTAAAGCACTGACAAGCCGAGAAGTGATAGGCTCTGTCGGAAATCAGATCGGTGTCGGAAAGGAGTCAGGTACAGTAATCAGTTTTGTAGTGTCTGTGTATAGTCAGAGGCTCAGTGGTTAGCGCGTCACATCAAGTCTCTTTCCTCTGGTCAGCTCAAGTCCCGCTGAAACTTCAGCTGATTTTGTGTGAAAGTTTGCCAGTTTAGTAGCGGAAGACCATTGGTCATTCCCAGGTTCATTGTTGCCTGGTTTAAAATTGGCCAACACCATATGACCGAACAAATGTTGAGTATGCATGGCATAAAATACCACAAACAAATAAATCCAAAAGATTGTCAAAAGTATAATAGCAAAAATATTATGATCAGAAATTAGATTATATTAGACTTGAAACAGACTACAGTGCAACTTCCAAAATAATACATGTGAAAAAACAGATCACTTCCTGGCGGATACTGATCAAATGGACAACAAAGTCTTGAGTTTTTCTTTCTGTTTTAGTACAAAATAACTTCTTAACACGATGCTCCTTAATTCCAAACATTAAACAGATCTTATTTTCGAGACAAAAATGTGGTGATAAACTTAAAACAAGTCAGTTTTTGGAGGTTTCACTACAGATTGAGCCTGTTTATACACAAGAGAGATTCAGGTATATTTTCAGTTTGTGATGGAAAGATTTAAAACTGTTTTTAGCTCAGAGGGCCAAGTGAGCTATTGCTATAGCCAAATGTCTGTCATACGTCGTCGTCCATTTGTTAACTTTTGCATTTAAACATCTTCTCAAGAACCAGTGAGCAATTTTTAACCAAACTTAGCATATAACATCCCCATGTGAAGTCACATAAAATTTGCAAATGAAAAAAGGCTAGGACCCATAGGGGCTCCAAAAAGGATGAAAAGGGGCTAGGACCCATAGGGGCTCCAAAAAGGACCAAAAGTTGGTACATTTTTTAATATCTTCTCATGAACCAGTGACCAGATGAGTTTCAAATTTAGCACGGATGATTGTAAAGTCAATATCTACAAAGTATGCAAATGAAAATTTAATAGTAAGAGTGAACGAAGCAAAACTGTACAGCATGCAAAGATCTACAAAAAAGTTTTTAGGGCCGAAATTGTCAGGTCAGGGCTCAACACTAATACACGTCAGACCGACCCTGACTAGTAAAAGATTGGTCCGGTCTAGTTAAATTGTGTCAAAGTAGCCCGACTAGTCGGGTTAAAGATATCACTTCAAATAGATTGAAGATCTATTATTAAAAAAATTGTTATGGAAAACCATTTTGTTCTTTTTGTAATTTATTTACTGATAGTGGGACATTTATTTACATTATTGGTGATTGTGATAATAGATATGTCGCTGATATTACGTGCAAAAATTTCGATTGAAAGTGAAACTGAAAGCATTGGTCATAAAATCAAAAAGTGCGTGCAGCTTCACTTGCCTACCCTAGGCATATTTTAATTTAACCGGGCATATAGAATGGTAGTTTCTTTTTTGATAGTTTTCTTTGAATTAAGTCACGATATCTCTAATAAAGCAGATCAACTTACGATAACTAGTTATCGATATCTGTTTACACTGTGTGACAGACGACGGCTTCTTTGTAGTAGTAGAGGCATAACTAGAGATGAGGGTGTATCAAAGAAATCAAAGGGCAGAACAGAAATCAGAATTTATTTTACAATAATTAGGCCTAAAAGAAAATTTCAAACTTTTATACATACTTGTTTCTTGACTTCTATAAATAAATTGTCAAAGCATTCAAGCTAACTGTCTATTCAGGTTTTATTTTGTTCTTGATAAAATTATAAATCAGTGGAACAATCAGCATGAATACAGTGTACAAATTGAGGATAATTTACTTGCACCACTCGGAAATGACATGTATGTTTTATACTGTAAAAAAATATACTTGTATTCCAGTCCTACTTATAAGAGTTAGTAGGCTTGAGTACTCTAGAGATTATGTGGAATTATTTCAAACATGAAACAATTAATTAATTTCTTTCTGTACTTATTTGTTTTATTTAAAAATCAGCTAAAGCAGTAAATAATCAGCTAAAAATGAGAGTAAAAGTTCTCTGCCCGTCTTCGAGTTCATTTAATGAAATTAATATGTGCAGCAATTGCTTATACTCTTAAAATCTCCAGATGTAGCGTACCCTTATAGATATGCACAAGAGAGATATTTCTGCCCAGTCTAGTCGAGTTCGTCGGGGTCATTTCTTTTTAAAGTTAATGAAAGCCTTATGGGAGTTATTTTCCCTTTTAGTGGATTTTTCATGTTTTTGACAGTTTTATCCTATTGAAAAGTGTAAGAGACAGAGAGAAAGAGAAAGAAGCAAAAATGTTCAGTATGCAAAGATCTACAAAAAAGTCAAGAGGAATTAGATTGTCAGGTTGACCCTTATGGGAGTTATATTCCCCTTTAAGTGGAATTTTTCATGTTTTGGGCCATTTTCCCTTATTATCCAGTGATCACCACTAAGATCTACAAACAAATTTATTGTGCAGAAATTGTGAGGGTGATCCTTGTTAAAGTTATTTCCCCTTTTAAATTGATTTCACGTTTTCGACTGTTGTTGCACATTATCTTGAATGATCTGTAAAAAAGTCAACAAGGCAACCCCTACACAAGTTTATTCTCCTTTTTGATGAATTTTTCATGCTTTTGGTTGCTTTTCAGAATATTGTCAGTAAAATACATTTCACTCAGGTGATTATTAAGGCCCATTGAGCCTATTGTTTTTCATGTTTATTTGCCCTTTTATCTATTATACATTGTTTATGTTTTCTGCAATGTTGATCAATTTTGCCAGGTGAGCGACCTGTTTTTTTTGTTTTGTTTTGTTTTGTTGTTGTTGTGAAAACTGATATTTTTAAAATAACTTAAGGAGTTGTCAGAATATAAAATAATATCTATGATTAAAAGGTCCATAACATTCAGGGAACTCAATTGCTGATACAGGTAAAATTTGGGTTCATCAATTGTTAATGCTCCTCTTCCAAAACTTTGTCCAGTCAGCAAACTTTGTCTGAATGTATGCATGGTAATTTTCTCTCCAATTCAAATTTTACCATTTTCATTCTTACATAAGAGGGTAAATTTAAAATGAAAGTGAAAATGAATTAAGTTAGATAATTAAGCAATGACATACATGCCATTTATGTGACTTTGGTGATTCAGGGAGAAGATAGGATGATTATGCCTCATGTCATAAAAGAGCAAAACTTTACAGGTATACAGTAGTTTAACTCAATAACCCCTAAAGACACATTTGGATTGGCCTAATTCATTGATTTATAGAAGAGTCCATTGTTTTTCAGGGGTTGATGAGTTAAAGCTATGTTCTATTCTATCTATATGCCCAGTAATTAGTACCACAGGTTAGGTGGTGTACAATACCTTTATAAATGCAGGTTTAGTAAATATAAAGATTCTGGATTTAATGCAGGGATTTCCACACTCTTTGCGGAATGGAGCCTGGACCTTTTAAATTGTGAATATTAGCAACATTTTAGTGAAATTTGGAAATGTAGAAATACATAAAACTATGTGAAAATACAAGAATCTCTTCAAATTCATTGTCATTTGACTTCAATTTGGGAAATTTCAGCTGTAAAAAAAATGGGGGGGGGGATGTTTTTTTTGCATTGGGAGTATACAATGGGGCCTTATTTTGGTCCTTTATGATAGGGTAGGAAATCTCTGTAATGTGTGTTGTCACTCTTTTACAGATGTTTACATAGTGGCTGATGAAGAGGATCAGCAGTATGCCCTCAAACTACACAGGTAAGCGTTTGACCAGGTGACATAGTACAGGTCTAATAAGATAAAGTAGCATATAGTAGTCTATTTCCAAAAATAAGGTGTATAGGTAAAACATTTTGCCTTGCTTGGATCCATGCCTTTTTGTAGCTTTAATAATTTTGTGTCAACAAGTAGCCTGTCACCCCAGTTGCAAAATCAGTATGTCATGCTGAAATTGATATATGATATCTTAATTCTTTTCCAAAACCTTTACTCCATCTTTCTCTACTTAGTACCATTAGAATCTTCCTCTACTGAGTACAATAAGAATCTTCCTCTAATGAGTACCATTAGAATCTTCCTCTACTGAGTACAATTAGAATCTTCCTCTACTGAGTACAATAAGAATCTTCCTCTACTGAGTACCATTAGAATCTTCCTCTACTGAGTACAATAAGAATCTTCCTCTTCTGAGTACCATTAGAATCTTCCTCTACTGAGTACAATAAGAATACCTCTTCTGAGTACCTTCCTCTACCTCTACTGAGTACAATTAGAATCTTCTCTACTGAGTACAATAAGAATCTGACTGAGTACCATTAGACTTCCTCTACTGAGTACAATAAGAATCTTCTTCTACCATGAGTACCATACAAGAATCTTCCTTTATTGAGTGATTGCAATCTTCCTCTAATCTGAATCCTTATAATCTTCCTCTCATGAGTACCATTATAATCTTCCTCTTCTGAGTACAATTATAATCTTCCTCCACTGAGTACAATTATAATCTTCCTCCACTGAGTACAATTATAATCTTCCTCCACTGAGTACCATTATAATCTTCCTCTTTTGAGTACCATTAAAATCTTCCTCTCATGAGTACCATTAGAATCTTCCAATACTGAGTCTTCTGCCTCTTCATGAGTACCATTATTTAATCTTAGAATCTTCTATTGAGTACCATTTTAATTTTAATGAGTGCCATTGTATCTTCCTCCAATGAGTGTCATTAGAATCTTCTATACCAGTGCCATTAGAATCTTCCTTTAATGAGTGCCATTGTCTTCCTTTAATGAGTACCATTAAAATCTTCTTCTATCATGAGTACCATTAGAATCTTCCAATACTGAGTACAATAAGAATTGTGCCCCTTCCACTAATGAGTGTCCATTAGAATCTTCTATTTAGTATGGGTCCTTTAATGAGTGCCAGAATCCTTTAATGAGTGTCATTAGAATCTTCTATTAATGAGTACCATTTTAATCTTCCTTTAATGAGTGCCATTGTAATCTTCCTTTAATGAGTGTCATTAGAATCTTCTATTAATGAGTACCATTTTAATCTTCCTTTAATGAGTGCCATTGTAATCTTCCTTTAATGAGTGCCATTAGAATTTTCCTTTAATGAGTATCATTGGAATCTTTCTTTAATGAGTGCCATTAGAATCTTACTTTAATATACCATTAGAATCTTCCTCTTTTCTCCTTCCGAATCTTCCTTTTCTTCGACTGAGTACTATTAGAATCTTCCTCTCCTTCTACTGAGTACCATTAGAATCTTCCTCTTTCTTCATTGAGTACTGTTATGTTCTTCTTCTACTTACTGTCAGTAGAATCTTTGTCTTCCTCTATATTTATGAAGTACCATTAGAATCAGAATCTTCCTCTACTGAGTACCATTTTAATTCTGTGTAATGAGTATCATTAAACACACAGGTTATTCAAGATCACTAGTTGTAGGGATGATATCATCCATTGGTTGTAACCTCTGACATTTCTTTCAGACTAGGAAGAACATCTTTCCGACAGTTGAAAAACAAACGGGACTATCATAAACATCGCAAGAATGCCTCCTGGTTGTACCTTTCTAGACTTGCTGCAATGAAGGAATTTGCATACATGAAGGTGAGACATGACCATCATCAAACTTTGCTACTGTAACAGTTGGAATGATACATACAGTTGAATCTTGTTTTGTCGAAATTTTATTAGTCAAAATTCTGGTTATATCAAAGTTGAATGGGCGAGCCTATTTTGATTGATATACAATCATACGTTATTTAAAATTTGTTATCTGGAATTCCGGATATCTCGGAAATAAAGGAAATAGTCATGTAAACTTAGAGACAATGAGTTTCCACTGTATTTATTTTTTTAATGATGTCAACAATTTTGCTGATAATCCTCAGAAATTTGCAGTAAAAGATACAGTATTGGGTATGTGTACACAAAACACAAATTCCTATCACATCATGTAGCAATGTAGTGTGAATCTCAGTCTCTATTGTTTCAAATGCCTTTAAATTTAGGATGCTGGGGCCCTCTTAATAAACAAGTTGTAAGTCCCTAGTTATTTGATCTTAAGCATGTCAAGACAAAACTTAGCTGCCTAAAGTCAAGTCATTATAAATCTGCTCCTGCCTTTCAGGATTAGTTTAGCCTACAGTTATTGGGTTTAAATATAAACTCATGGAAGTTTGTTTCTATTTATTTTCCACCATATATTGCCCTCTGTGTTCAGTTTCTATGTAGTGCATAAAGTTTGTAGTTTCTCAAAGAAAAGAAAAGTATTAATGCACAAAATGTAACACCACATGCTTCTATATAACAATATATTTGAGGGAGGGGGTACATACACTAAGCTTTCAAACTTAGTAAGATGACAACCATTTGAATTGGTTTTTAAATGAATATTCTGACCACAAATAAATATTTTGAACTCACTCCTTAGAAGATCTAGCAAAATATGCAACCAGACCCAAGATTAATTCATTAAACACTTTTATAATAGAAAATAATTAACCAGTCCGCCATGTCCAACACTAGATCTATGTTCAAAATAAATTCTCTGTCTGACCAAATGGTAAATCGTGTACATTAAAACTAATAATTGTAACCAGACCAAACTTGCCAGCTACCCCATCAAAATAAAATCGTTTTCTAATTTATTTCATACATTAACGGCAGTTGGCTGTAGTCATGTGCGGCATTGCTTCAGATGGGGCCTTTCTTTTGTTTGGTGAAACCCAAAGAAGTCCCATACTTCAGATTTCATTTTTCACGGGGAATGAAAAATCCAGACTTTGGTGACGTTGGCGATTTTCAATTCTTATTTTCTTCTTCGATTAGTATAGTCGTTGTCTATTAAATGGCTGGGGGCCTCCGTGGCCGAGTGGTTAGAGCATTGCGCTTTAATTCACACGGCCTCTCACCTCTGGTTTGAATCCCCCTAGGGTCATTTCGAATTAAGTGGGAAAGTTTGCCAGTTTTCTTGCGGAAGGTCGGTGGTCTTTACTCGGGTAACCGGAGTTTCTCCTCCACCAATAAAAACTGGACGCCATCATATGACTGAAACATTGTTGAGTATGGCGTAAAACAAAAAATCAAATCATATCAAATCAATTTAATGGCCAATAATTGATGGTTGGCGATAATTGGACCATCACTAATGGATAGTCATGATCCTTATTCATTTATTAGTATAGTTGTTGTCTATTAAATGGCCGATAATTGATGGTCGGCAATAATTCGTCCATCATTAATGGATAGTCATGACGACCTGACCTGATTTGATCCTAAGTCACAAGTCCTAATTCTGTGTAAAACATTCGCAAGTCATAAGTGTGGTCCTAAGATCAAGTCTAAGACTTAGAACCTTTCGTAAAACAGGCACCAGCATTCTTTAGTAAGAAAATGAACCAATTGTAACAGATTTTATTACCTTCAGTTTGCAGAGTATAAAATGTCACCAGTAACAGAAGCCAACAAAAACATGTACTAAAAATGTGACTTACCATTTAAAGATGCTACAGGGCTTAAAGACAATTTTATAATCCACTCGACATAGTGCACCTTGGCTTTACTGAACACCTATCATAAGTAAAAATTATTTTTAGTTCTCAATACCACAAAAAGTCTTTTTTGCATACATACAATGTCTATCAAGTTGTTAAATTCAAACACACAAACTTTTATATTGCAAAACTGAAAAATTCAAACACTGAAATAGTATCCCAGTCACTAGACGGAAATTCTGTCATGATTTTAAAGATCTAGATCATCTATGTACTGTGGAAATTTTGGTTCTGTCATTTTTAGCTTACCTGAGCTGAAAACTCAAGTGAGCTATTGTGATCACTCCCTGTCTGGCGTCAGGCAGTAAACTTTTCATATTTTCAACTTATTCTCTGAAACCACAAAAGGGATTTTGACGAAACTTGACAGGAAGCAAGTGCTCAAGGTCCTTTACCAAGTTTGAAGTTTTCAGGCAGATTAGCCCAGGGGTGGATCCAGGGCGGGGCAGAATAGGTCCCAAAAGGTACCCCTATTTAAAAATCTTTTTCTCCAGAACTGCTGCATGAATTGAAAAACAGGTTGTTTCTGAGTGATCTACATCATATACATGGATGTATGATTCAATTTTGTATTTTTCATAAAAATTGGAATATTGATTTTGAGGTCTTTTCAGATTTTGTCATTTTCATTAATTTTTACTTGATTTCCTCAATTATCTCCCCTTGCATTCACTTTGATGCATTCACTTAATGTGTTTTACTTGTAATTAGGTAAAGAAATGTTTTTGTGATAGAATTTTGCTGAAATTAATTTCTAGAATTTTTTATGAATTTTTTAAGACTGCAAAAAAAGAGGAGGGACGAGCATTTTTCACACTATCAGCTTTTGTTTCACAACCACTGAAGGAATTTAAATGAAACTTGACAGGAAGCAATGTCCTTTACCAAGTTTGTAGTTTTCAGTCAGATTTACTCAGGGTTGGATTTAGGGTGCGGCAGAATAGGTCCCAAAAGGTACCCATCTTTAAAAATCTGATGAGTGATGGCTCAAATTCACTAGGCACTTGCGAAAAATCACTTGTCTGGACGATTTTTTTTTTAAGCCCTGGTTCTAGGTTATAGATAATCATGAATTGGATTAATTTATTTTTAGTTCTGTCAACTGGTCTGAAGGACGACAATGTTACCTAGTCAATACTTGGTGTTTGTCATTATATATCAACCCACCTAATCAGTGAAATCAAACTTAGCCAAAAGTTCAAGTGATCTGTTATGATCCAGTGTCCATTAACTTCAACATGATGAACTTAAGATTGGAAAGCTGTTAGAGTGATTTACATGAAAGTTTACAGGAATGTTCAGTACCTTAGCCTGACCAAGTGTTGTTGTTTTTTCAGATTGGTCTGAAATCCAAGAAGGCGAACATGGCAGTCATCCTGAAAAACTTTTTTTTTTAATTTCTTCTATATGTATGTAGTTATTTTCAGTGCATCTGGTAAATATATGTAAAAAACTAAACTTACTTGACTATTTGACTATGGGTGAAAAAACTTGTCTGTTGGTTTTTTGAAAATTTTATTGACTTTTTCTTGTCTCTTACAGGCTTTATATGACCGGCAATTTCCAGTGCCCAAACCACTTGACTTCAACAGACATGCAGTGGTAATGGAGCTATTGAGTGGACATCCTATGTAAGCATATAGCATTCAGGCAGTTTCTGTTTCTGGTTGGCCTACTGTTCATACATCAACAAAACTTGCATTGTTTACAGAGAAGTGCAAAAAGTACTACATGTAGTTATTTCATGTAAAACCACAATTTTTCCAAAAAAATATAAAGAAGCCATTTCTTATCGCATTTAAAATAAATTTTCACCATTAAAAAGATAATGTTTCAATGTTTCATTGGTTTTTTTTGTGTGTAATTTTCTAATATATCATTTCAAAGATTTGACAGTTTAAACAAAGTCAAAATTAGACATCACAATTTTACTTACACATATAAGGAGTTTTCATCAAAAAACTTAAACTTTCTGTTGAAATTAATAAATCTTTTAAGTTCTGATTCAGAAAATTAAGAATAAAAATAATTAATGAAACTATTCAATTATTTTTTTCAACGGTGAAAATTCTATTGAAATGTGACAAGAAATGGCTTCACAATAATTTTATATGAAATATGTAGTAAAAAATAATAGTGTATATATGAATACTTTTTGTACTTTTCTGCATAAGTCTTAAATTTCTAAACACATTTCATGTTTAAGTTGATGGATAGCTATTGTATTGTTAAATGTTTGTTTTGTTGTACTTACTTTATATAAATTGCTGTGTTCAAGAAGATATGATTTCGGATATGGTTAATTGAGGGGTTGGAAATATGTTGGTGTGTGATGAGCTTTGATTACTCTGTGTTTACTTTTGATAATCACTCAATGCAAGGTTGAAAGCAATACACTGGAAAGTGAGTGAAATCAATCCCAACTGTAATAGGCTGAAGTATCTATTCCAGGACTCACATTGTTTTGCAGTGAATCCTTTAAGAGAAGTGACAATAATGTTACTGTGTTTTGCATATATGTGAAATAGCAAGTTATAACAACTGTCAAACATTCTTGTGTTATTCATACTCTTTACATATATAGTGTGACATAGTTCTTTATGTTTATTTTCCATGGCAACAGTTCTTTATGTTTATTTTCCATGGCAACTGTCTGGCATTTTAATTTTTTTTTTTTGCATTTTGTATCAGGTGCAATGTACGAGAAGTGGCTGATGCATCTCAGGTTTACAATGACTGCATGGAGCTGATCGTAAGACTTGGTAACTGTGGTGTTATACATGGAGATTTTAATGAATTCAATTTGATGATTGACGACCAAGGAAGCGTTACAATGATTGACTTCCCACAAATGGTTTCTACTTCACATCGTAATGCAGAATGGTATATATTTTGAAGTCTGCTTACTCTAACCCATCATCGTAAAGCAACAGTGCAGATTCCTATGCTCTTTTCTGCGTGGTATCATGTGCCCAAAATTATTTGTGCATATTTTTTTTATTATTCATGAAGCCTCAACAAATGCAAGTAAGCGGTGCTTGCGATCATCAACTAAATCAGATAGAGGTTTTTAAACATTTTCAGAATTGTATTAGATCAACAGACTATTTCCATTGCCGATTATAACTACTGTGATTGGACAAACCTTCTCCTTATAAATATTCAGCTAGGACTGATTTCAGACACATGAAACCATAGGTAGGAAAGAGCTTAGCGATTCTGGACCGTGGTTTTACAACAATGACTCTTACCAGACTTTTTTATTTTGACTCGCTGGTTCACATTAGGCTTTTCCAAATTCACTGCTTACCCTCAGTCAAAGATTCAATTTATTCACTGCTTCTGTTCACATGATACTAGCTTCCCATTGTCCAGTGCACTGTCTCAAACTAAAAAGTTCATACCACTTATGTTAAGGTCATCTTGGACATGGATTCTTCTTGTCCAATTCATGTTTTTTTAATACTTTAATGCAACTTCATTTCTTATGGGGATGGGTGTGTCATGATCTTGTCTTAAAAACACCTCAAGTTATCATATACATCCCCCTCCAAAAGACAAACATAACAGGCACATTATGTCTTGTTTGTAGTTGTATTGTTTTTTACAAGCTGAGATCAAAGATCATGGAGCATTTTGTTTTTGATCCGTCCCTTTGCCCAACTGCAACATTTTTTGGCATCAAGTTGTGTTAAACTAAATGTGCTGTATAGCTTTTAGCTCACCTGAACGGAAGGTTCAAGTGAGCTTTTCTGTTTGCTTGTTGTCCGTTGTTCGTCTGTCCATCAGTCTGACTGTCTGTCTGTGAACTTTTCGACTTCTCTCTAAAATTGTGAAGGGATTTTGATGAAACTTCCTGGGAAGCAAGTACTCAGGGTCCTCTATCAAGTTTATTCATTTCCGCCCAATGCTCCCAGGGGTGGATCCAGGGTGGGGCCAGAAAGACCCCAGTGGTATCCCTCTTGAAAATTCTTCTCCTCCAGAACTGCTGCATTGATTGAAAAACTAGTTTTATCTGAGTGATCTACATACATAAATGATTCAAGTTTGTTAATTTCTTAGATATCGGCAAAATATATTTTTGACACGTTTTTGACGTCGTTTTAGACTTTATAATTTTAATTCATTTTTGTATGATTTCTTTGATTTTCTGCCCTTTTATTCATTATAATGCATTCATATTATGTGTTTTACCTGTATTTTGGTATATTAATGCTTACTGAAAGCATTTTGCTGAAATTTAAGTTTATGAATTTTTTCCCTTTGAGGTTTAGTTGTGCATATTACATTTTCAAAGAGATCGAAATCCAACATGGCCTACAGGTGGCCATCTGGGAATTTGACCAAAGGAAGTTTGTTACCGCTACTTTTCAGAAAGGACTGAAGGGATCTCCTTGAATTTTGACATGAAAGTTCCCCTTAGGGTTTAGTTGTGCATATTACATATTCAAAGAGATCGAAATCCAACATGGCCTACAGGTGGCCATCTTGGATTTTGACCATAGGAAGTTTGTTACCACTTCCTCTCAGAAAGAACTGAAGAGATCTCCTTGAATTTTGACATGAAGGTTTCCCTAGAGGTCTAGTTGTGCATATTACATTTTCAGAGATTGGAATCCATCATGGCTAGCAGGCAGCCATCTTGGATTTTGACCAAAGGATGTTTGTTACCGCTATTTCTCAGGAAGGACTGATGGAATCTCATTGAAATTTGACATCAAGGTTCCCGTTAAGATCTAGTTGTGCATATTGCATTTTCAGAGAGATTGGAATCCAATATGTCCTATAGGTGGCCATCTTGGATTTTGACCATAGGAAGATTGTTATTGCTATTTCTCAGAAAGGACTAAAGGAATTTCCTTGAAATTGGACATAAAGGTTCCCTGTGAGGTCTAGTTGTGCATATTACATTTTCAGAGATTGGAATCCATCATGGCTAGCAGGCAGCCATCTTGGATTTTGACCAAAGGATGTTTGTTACCGCTATTTCTCAGGAAGGACTGATGGAATCTCATTGAAATTTGACATCAAGGTTCCCGTTAAGATCTAGTTGTGCATATTGCATTTTCAGAGAGATTGGAATCCAATATGTCCTATAGGTGGCCATCTTGGATTTTGACCATAGGAAGATTGTTATTGCTATTTCTCAGAAAGGACTAAAGGAATTTCCTTGAAATTGGACATAAAGGTTCCCTGTGAGGTCTAGTTGTGCATATGACATTTTCAGGGAGATTGGATTCCAACTTGGCTGACAGGTGGCCATCTTGGATCTTGACAATGGAAGTATGTATTTCCCAGAATGTACTGAAGAAATCTTTTTGAAATTGATTATGGAGGTTCCCCCTGAGGTCTAGATGTGCATATTAAATTTTCAGAGAGATCAATATCCAAGATGGACATCTGTCGGCCATGTTGAATTCCATTCTCTGTTAAAATGTAATATGTTCAGTTCAAGTTCAGTTTCACTTTAATCTTGTGAAAAAAGTATTTCACAGAAATATGGATTTAAGTTCAGATTCAATGGTTGGACACAAAATAAGAGAAAAGAACAGTTTGTCCTAGATTAGACATAGAACATTTCATGGTGAGCCCAAGATCCCCTTGGGATCTCTTGTTTTCTTTTTAGCATCTTCTTGAGTTGATCGTTGCCCAAATTTCAGGTGTTATCCAATCTTTACTCTTTTGCTTTCTGTATCCCAGACACTTTTCACAGGATTCAACGTAGATGTTACTGACTTTTCTCCACTTTTCATCAATGGATGTTTTGCTGTCGTCTGACTCTATATTTTCAAGTATGTCAAATCTATTTCTGAGTGTTGAATTGAATTCCTTTCTTAATTTGTTGTCTTTTAGTTTGTCTATATTACCACCATCATCAGATGTGTCTCCCAATAATGGGCCTGCCCCACCCTCTGAAATATATATAATTATAATTTTACATGTACCTTAAAAATCGTTCACAGCCCCACCCTTAAAGGCCCATGACCGGTGATTTACGTACATTAAGGTTATTAATTTTGATGTAAATGGCAATATGCTTTGCAAAATGTTTATATAAGTTATTATCATCCCATTAATTACGGTTCTAAGTGATTCTCTGTTTTCTAGAAATCTGAGATTGAAGATTAAAAAATTATTTTTACTCGTAACGACAATAAATAGAAATGGATTTGTGTTATATTCAAGGCAACCTCAGTTGAATAAGTTCAACATATAGGTTATTGTTATCTCGTATCCATCACAACTCGTACCTAAGTGAATTGGTTGACTCGTACCCATGTTTTAGCTGACTTGTGCCCACTTGTGTCCACTACACAAAACATGATAGGTGTATTAACCTTTTGATTATCTTGCAGCTGATTCTACTCAATGTTTAGTTATGACAATTTTTATGGGAAAAAAATTTATATTCCCCACTGGATACTTGTAGGTAGGATAACAAGAAAGAACGATTATTTTTGTCTGTAAATTTAATGTCGCTATTCTTTATTACCTAAAATTTGAACGTGTCCAGGTCAAGAAATGGTTCATGACACTACATCTCGCCAGGTTATATGGATATAAGGTAAAGGGGTCGTTACAATTTTCGAGCTTTAAGTGATTTGATTTTGTTTTCGAAAACAAAGAAATTTAGAACCCCAAATGTGCATAGATGTTTATATAGATGGGCGCACTCATAGTGGTAAAACCACTGTCCAGAATCGCTATGAACTTGCCTACCCGTGGCTTCATGTACCCAAAATCACTCATAGCTAATGAATACATGTATTTATAAATGAGTTAGTGTGTTCAATTTATCCAATCACAGTAGTTGTGATCGGCAACAGAAGTTATTGTGAAGTTCGTTGATCTAATACAATTCTAAAATTGTTTAATAGCCTTGATCTGATTAGCTGACGAATGCGCGAGGACCGTTTACTTGCATTGATTGAGGCTTCAGGAGACAGGAGTGAAAATTGTCGTGTCAATTAGTTCTTAGTTGTTTTAAAGGAACCTGTAAAGAACATACTATTAGTATGATCGTCATTGCGCGTTGTAAACTTCTTATGCCATCAAAAACATCGTAATTTTCAAACGAAATTGCACCACACAATATCCATGCATATAACTATAATGTCAGCCTACTAAAAACGTGTTAAACATTTTATCTTATATATATGACCTGGAATCTAGATACCATGCAGTGCTAGATACCAGATGTGAAAAGCAGCCTACAAGAAAGTGACGGCACTTGTAGTCATTACAAAAAAAGATTCCAACATCTATCAACAATTAAATCCCAGGAGAAGAACTGAGACATAATATATTTGAATGTTATGTTAATATTAATATTACGAAACTGGAAGGGATCTTGTCCAACATTCTGTTGAGGTCACATGATATGAACACTAACTATTCCGACAAAACTGTAGTGAATGGAACAAACTGAAAAAGCGTAACAGGTATTCATGATTCCTACGTTAAAAAATTATCGAGACCGGGTAGTTTTTCTATGTGTTTGAGAACTAAGTCATTGGTGAAACCATAATTCCTATGTTATTGTGTACAAATTAGTAAAATGATGGGTACAACTCTTCCAATTGTTTTGGTTACAAGTCAGTCAACCGTAGGCATGACTTAGCCAAAGAGGATACAAGATGAGATGGGCACGAATTGAGATGGGTCCGAGTTTACCAACATTCCACAAAGCCATACAGGTAGCAAACAAACAAAATACAAAAAACAGAAAAAGAAGAGAGATATTTCATGTAGTTTAATATTAGCCGATCAGGGGGCTTTAAACCATATATATTTTTGATTGTTATGGTGAGACACATTTAGAGGTGCATATAGGGGTCCTGCCCCACACCCGAAATTTATATTTTTGCTTATAACTTTAAAACCATTCACAGCCCCACCCTTAAACCATATAATATTATTGATTGTTATGGGGAAACACATTTAGTGGTGCATATGGGGGTCCTGTCCCACCCCCTGAAATTTATATTTTTGATTATAACTTTCGATAGCCCCATCCTTAAACCATATATATTGCTGATTGTTATGGGAAAACACATTCAGTAGTGTAAGTGGGGGTCCTGTCCCAGCCTCTGAAATATATACTTACTATACTGTGCTACATTTGATATCAAAGCAGGGACCAGTGAAACATAGAATTATGTGTAATTCTTGTTTTACTCAATGCAGGTCATGACCAACATTTTCACTGTGACATAGATCAAATGAAGAATATTCAATGGTGGGCGCCAAGATCCCTCTGGGATCTCTTGTTTCTTGATGTAGTTTTACCCATTGTGCTATGGAGTTTAAGTCTGATATCTGCTGTTTCTAGGTGATGGTCACTGTCAGCATCAGTGTCTCTCTTCACTCTTAACTTCAAGTAAAGACCTTCTCCACATTCCATTGATCATAATATGATCAATTTTGTTTTTGTCTCTCATATTTGAAGATTGCCAGGTCAGTTTATGCATGTTTCAATGAGGAAATAGTGTTCCTCCTATTACATAGTTGTTGGTTGTGCAAAAGTCTTTCCCCTTTCTCGTTCATGGTTTCACATCCATGTTCTCCCATCGCTCTGCTGTATAACTGGTTTTTCCCTCCAACTTTAGCATTCAGATCACCCATGATGATATTAATATCGTGGGTAAGTGTTCTGTGTAATTCCTGCTGCAGTTGTTTGTAACATGCATTTTTTTACTTCCTCATCTGCGTCATTTATAGGAGCGTAGCACTGAAATGCTGTGTTTACTTGTTTTCCTCTAAATTGTGCTGTTATCAATATGTTACTTACTGATTTCCACTCAGGGACTTCTCTGCTCCTTTCTTTATTATCATAGCTACACCTTCATGATATTCTCTTCCTGAATATAAAACTGTTTCACCAGATGTTGATTTTTTTCTTTCAGTCTGTCCATCTGCTCTCACTAATGCCCAGCACATGTAGATTATATCTTCTCATTCCAAAATCCTATATCCATCTACGTTTTGATTGTGTTGAGGACCTCAGTATTCATGTTGGTAGCCTCCATGTGACTTTTACTACCAACAGTCATACTGGCTTCTGTGATTGTCCTAGAGAGGCTCTCATCCACAGTTAAAGAGTTATTCTTCATTGCTGTCTCCATAACAATGACTTTTTTATGAGTTAAGTGATGTTAACTCTAAGCTCAACCCCCTATACCTGGAGGGCCGGTGGTTTTCTGTTTGGGTTTTCCTTCCTATAGGTTTTGGATATTATATGCGCTATATAATGTTTTATCAATATTTTGGTACACAAAAATTATGCGTTATACACAGATGGGCATTATATACTGGAAATTACGTTACAGGATAAAAAGAGATTATTGAACTGTGTTGTTGTTTGTATTTTACAGGTATTTCAACAGAGATGTAAATTGCATCAGAGATTTTTTTGCAAGAAAATATCATTATGAAAGTGAACTGTATCCCAAGTTTTCAGATTTAAGGTAATTCTAAGTACATACATAAAAAACACTTATATTCCTATACAATTTCAGAACTAAGTACATGTTTTAAAAAAGCCCTTATATTCCTATAACTTTCAGATTTAAGGTAATTTTAAGTACATGTACAAAAGAAGCCCTTATATCCCTGTAATTTTTCAAATTTAAGATTATTCTAAGTACATGTATAAAAGAAGTGGTTATTGCACACCCTTCTTACCAATGGGGCCAGGGTTTGATCCTTGGATTGGACAGGGAAGTAAGTGAAAATATATGGTGTTTTCTCCGGTTCCCTCCCACAATAAGGACTTCTTCATGCCAAAATCAGAGCCAACAAGAGACACTGATATATGGTGTTTTCTCCGGTTCCCTCCCACAAGAAGGACTTCTTCATGCCAATATCAGAGCCAACAAGAGACATTGATATAAGTTGATAAAACTTACTTGTCAATCATTGTAAAATAGATAACGTTCAAAATGTTTGTTAAGGCAATTCTAGGAATATGTATAAAAGAAGCCCTAATATTCCTACCATAAGTATTGGATTTATGCACTCAACATTCTGACCATCTGAAAAACCAATGTGATCTTCAGAAAGACATGGCATACCCATAGTTGATTATAAGAATGGAGGTGTTAACTTTTCATCACATGAAAAACTATGGATGTGGTTCCTTAACCATTTCAATATGATAGTGTCCTAAAACGCTCGCTAAATTTATTGTTCATTACTCATGATAACATCCCTGACTGCCTGGTAGAAGTTTGCTGATTGCGAGAACATTGTAAACTGTCTCATGTTTCTCCTTCAGTGGCTTCACTTTCAATTTAGGTTTTTCCCACTTTCAGTTTATGACCAGAAATCACAATTATAATGAGAGTTGGATGAGACTTTAGTCTGTATTATCACAGTTACATGTAATGGATGCTAGCGAAAATAAGATACGACAAATATAAAAGTCATTGCGGAACATGTGTCGACAAATAATTTAAATCAAAGCATTAAATTACACACATTTACAGTTGAAAATGTTGGTCCAACTTACAATTTGGATATTTTATCAAGTCACAAGTGAGTTTGCATATTTTCATCTATGTTATCATGTTGAATATACATGCAATTTTTTTATATGAAACACAAAGGAAAATTGTGTATACAATGAAGTCTATACATGCATTTAGAATGTACTGATTTATTCAAGTTTTTCATTCAAAAGTTCTATTTGTACATTATTAAAATAAGATCATATTCTTAAAATTTCACTCACAAATTTATTCATTCCACATCCATAAATTAAAAATCAGACTGCACAGCAAAACAACATCATAATGAAAACATACTACAGTGACTGCAGAAAATGTAAACTGTGTATAAATGTGCTCTTTCATTGATACTCTTAAAAATTTGTTTACTACTGTCTAGGTCACATGAGTCTACAGCTCATAATGACCTATTAAATCAAATTTGTCTGCCATCAACCAATATTATTATACCTCATGTTTGTTAAATTATTCACGATTGGATTAAAAGCAGTCACATGACAAAAGATAATAAGGATATGTCACCGAAACTCCACCTCCGAGGGAAATAACCCCAAAGTAATAATGTGACTGTGGTATAATACCTTCGCTGCCATTGGCAACAGGAAGTAATACCAGGGAAATACCCCTTGCCGGCAAATTTAATGTGCATGTAAATCGAACACACTGTACACTGAACCGGATCACGGAGCACATCCATTTTCAGGTAATGTTGAGATAGAGTAAAATATATAGCATAAAACCATTATGTTGCATTTAATTCATGACTAAAAAATAACACATGGATTCTATTAAGTTTTAACACCACTTAACAATGAGTGAATGACAGAGGCAGTTACATAGTAAAAGACATTGAACATGTAAAACTGCTGATGTATGCTCTTGCCCGCTCCATAGGTTTTACCGAGGCCTTATTAAGTTGATAAAATGTTTTACTCAAATATATTAAATAATCTTTGTTTTTGTATTTTTTTTTTTCGGTATGATAAAACATTTATGGCCCTCATTTTTGGGATACATCCCAAATTGTGTCCCTGGGAAGGGTTGTTTCCATCGGGCTTTGCCCTAAGGGAAAATAACCATTCCCAGGGAGACAATTCGGGATGTATCCCGACACAGAGGGCCATAATTGTATATTATCTTTTACTCATGTCTGACCTCTCAGAACCAGTGGATCAATATCAATCAAACTATCAAGTCAATCTTATATGTACTAGGGTGCACTTTAAATGACATAGAGTATGGTTTTATACAAATGATTCATTAACTCATATGAGAAAAGTATTATTACCACTCCTTGGGTATTAGTCATTTTGAATCAGACATTAATATTTACCATCATTTAGTCTAAATGATTTTTTATTTTTTATGATTATAGACGTGATGACCATTTGGATGTTGAAATATCAGCTAGTGGATTTACTAAGGAGATGGCAGATTCTTTTGATGAGGTATGATAATTGTAACGAGGGTTCAAAAATCGTCATTATCAGATGCTGTTTCTTTTAAATAACTTTTGAGGTTTTTTTTCCTCAAATTTTAACAATATTTGGTGTTTGTATGTCAAAAACATTTAGGCAGAGGTTGATAATGACCAACATCTGACACTATGTGCCAGGGTTATGGGACTTAATAATCTTAATCATGAGTATCATAGTTTCCAGGATCCTAGTGTTTTTCAAACATGTCTTGTTTTATTTCTAACAATGAATTTGATTGGTTTAGATATGAAATGGACATTTAAGTCTATCTCTTCATCAAATGCAAAATATTGATGAATTTGGCAGAAGCACTTTTAAAAGCATGTCAGGATAAACCTTTCATTGCTATATATAAACTTCATTTATGAAAAAGTAACAATCAGAAAAATGACATAGATAGTTATGGAATGAACCTAAACCATTGTTCAAAACTTTTCCAGCATGATAGAATTTCAATCTATACATTTGTTGAAGATTTTTACAAAGAATTAGACCAAGGAAAAGGATTTGGTATCGCTCTTACTTAGCACAGGGAAAATAGAGTTCAAGTCAGTAAATTTAAAAGGGATCACATCTGCATATCCTCGGGGCAATCCTTGTAGCCAGAACAAAGTTTTTACATCATAATGATTTAGTACATCATGTGTTTACTCTTTGGATTTTGATTGGTTGAATACCTAATGTCTAATCAGTGAAGTATCCTTCTTCTCTTGACAACAGATGACTATACCCGACAACGGGCACTATTCTTAAATGATCACTTTTCCCCACAGGACTATATACTGTGGTTACAGTTGTTTGCCCTTTGGCAGATGGTGTTCTCTTGTCACCATATATGCTCATGACTTCAAAACTGTAAGGCCAGCTGTCGGGCAATATAAACATATTTAAAAATAGTAATAATTAATAATTTGTGTTTAAAGCCAAAGTTTTGATGTGTTGTGGTCAATTTGTTATGACCCTTTCTTTGTGAATCATTTTTCTATACCTGTATTATTATACCTCCTTAATAAAACACAGTCAAGGATTGGTTGAGAGCCGTCACATGTCAGGGAAACTACACTTCATGTTTCCCTCTTGTGCATCATATTTCCCTCACATGCGTTATATTTCCCTAGCGTGTGTCATGTCTCCCTCATGCGAAAACCCTTCACATAGCTTATTCGACAGTCTTTGTTGATTTTGGATTTCAGTATAATAAACAATTTATTGCCCTTGTTGCACGGAGACATCAGTATTTGTTTACCTGAGGCAAGTCATATTACCTGTTGGTTTCACCCTCGGGAAATATGACTTACCTTGGGTAAACAAATCCTCATGTCTCCGTAAACAATTTATTATGTATGTTTCCTAACAACACTATAGGAGAATGGTTCACAAGAGAAAGGGTCATGATAGATTAATAGTGTTTTCATAAGGCAATTTAAGCCTGGGTCCCGTTTTACGAAAGGTCGTAAGTCCTAAATCCTAAGTCCTAGTACTAATTGTCGTGGAACTGACCAATCAGCGATGCATTGCCATGGTAGTTAGGACTAAAAGCTAGTATTTAGGACTTACCAACTTTCTTAAAACGCGCCCCCTGGTTTTTAAGTCCATGCATAGTCAAATTCCTTTTTTCAGGCCACAGAGGATTTGAATATCAGAGGTGGACCAGAAATTGACAAGTCATGTGACTCTGATTCTGAGGAAGATAGCCAATCAGAGGAGGAGGAGGAGGATAAAGAGTTGAAGGACACTGAAGTCAGCATTTCAGATAGCACAGAAAGAGATGTTTGTCAGTCAAGTTTAATTTACAAGAATTCCATAACAGCTAGAAATGAGGATGTAAACGTTGATACAGTTGAAGTTGTGACTGTTCATGAGGCCAGAAGGTCAGACAACGTAGAAATTAATTCAGATGAGGAGGCTCTGGAGGAGTTGAGCAATACCAACAGAATGTTTAAACCATTTAGGAATGAGGAAAGTCAGAAACACACAAACTTGCATACCAGCGAGTTACCACAACGACATCACACAGACAGTATGTGTGCTACAAGTACAGCATCCACCATTGACCCTGCACAAATTCGACATAAAGTCAAAAAACAAATGAAAAAAGATGCAGAGAGACAGCAAGCTAGGAGAATAAGAAAAAGTGGGGAGGCATCCTTGGTTACAAAAAAGAAGCGTGACATTCATAATGACATAAAACAAAGTGTATCAGATGATTGGTTTTGACATTCATGTTGTACATTAAAATATCTACAAAACCCAAGATTAGAATTTAAATGTTATATGTGGTCAGATTCTCAATTTTCTCATAAGGTAATAGATACTGTATATTTGAATAAAAGGTTGTTACATAACGATCCTAAAAATAGTTGGTTGCAAAGGAAGACCATATAGCTCGCCTGTTTTATGCTTGTTATAATTGGGTCAAAATTAAGCCACAGCAACCAGCATCCCCCTGTATTGTTGAGTAATGGCCCTAGACAATGTGCATGTGAAGTTTCATCACTGAAGCTGCAGTATTAATAAGTGTAGGATCAGCAATGTGAATGTATTGCAAGTTATAACTTAAAATATATATTCCAGGGGATGGGGCAGGACCCCTATATACACCAGTAAATATGTCTCCTCATAACAATCAATAATATACAGTGCAACTTCTAAAAAACGATCACTTCCTGTTACCGATCATGTTGCCAAAGTCTGTATTTTCCTCTATTGTTTTATAGTAAAAAAAAACTTATAAAAAAAACCGATCCCTCTGAATTTCGGACACTGGACAAATTTTCTCAGCGAAATCATGTTAATGTACTCAAAATTCCCTCCGACCTTACCTGTGGCAACTTCGCTACACTGTTCAATCGTGACAGAGATCATTAACACGTGCATGATTTCATGACTGTATATTCCCATGTACACAAGTACTTTGCCTCGGTCATTTTGTGTTTGTATAACGTGCTGTGTTCGGATTGATATTAAAGGTAATTAACTGGATATTTGAAAAAGGATTTCTATCCAAATTAAACAAAGGTACTTTGATTTTTTTAACCGCACGGCACTCTTTTATTTCCGAACGTATGCCAATCGATGCATAATTATAGAAATAATTTTCTGATAAATGATGAATTAAAACAATTTATAGATCTACCAAGCTGTTTATAGAGTTTGTTGTATTAAAACATTTATTGACAAGTCATGGAAAGTACTTACAAGTGTCCCATAAGACAGTATCCTACAAGAGTATTTTTACTTGTAATCAGAATCTAGGTCAAATATTGATTTGTCAAGAGGCGAGCGAGAACACACGGCACTGCCAACCATGCTTGTTATTTGGTGTTTACATCAGTCAAATTTCATAAAAACTTTTAAATCAACAAACATTACTTCTGAATAATGAAATTTAAGTGATTAACAAAGTATGAATTGACAAAAAACATCGATAAGATACATGAGGTACAAAGGTAATTATACAGTACATATAAAAACTGGAATGGACAGTAGTGTATAAAACCGGAACCATAATTACCGACTTTCGGTCAACTTCCAAAAACTGAACCCTTCAAAAACCGGACAAAATTAACGGTCCGAACAAAGATCAGTTTTTGGAAGTTGCACTGTATATGGTTAAGGGATGTGGCTGTGAATGGTTTTGTAGTTTTTCAGCCAGGTGGATCCTGGGCGGGGTAAAATAGGTCCTGAAAGGTACTCCTCTTTAAAAATATTCTCCGGAAATGCTGCATGAATAGGAATCTTCCGAGTTATAAGCCCAAATTACCATTATGATCCTGCATTTATTCGCGCTTTCTCGATTTTGTTCCTTATATGTTCTTTGGGTTTTCATATTTACCTTCGCAACATATGTAAAGTGAATGGAAATGTTTTTCCATTTTAGCACATCAAATTTATTTTGTATAAAAAAAACCAAGAGATTCTTACAACATACCACAGTGGGTTATTTAGTTGAATGCCAAATTACTGAAATGGATCAGGAAGAGAAAAATGTGCTAACAGACCGGGATTCGAACCCAGGAGCTTTCGAACACTTGCAGGGCACTTTTGCTAAAGGGGCTATCAATATATAAATTATCAAAACCGAAAATAACATTCAGTAACATTTTTCTGTTCTTCGAATGGGCGATCTAAAAATTGCTTTGTGACATTGTAGAGAGGGTTTTCAAGTATAACACAGGAGCTGATATTTTCACTCCTAATGCCAAGCATTTGGAAAAGGAGCAGTATCGATCAGTTTCAGAAGTCATGACAAGGTACATGTGTCGGAATTGCTCGAGTATGATCATGTAGATGTGTGTGAAGTCAGTACCTGAACTGGTACTTAGCCATGGCTAAGACCAAGTACCAATCTCGTACAGAGTTGTCATTTCTTGCACTCTCTCTCTCAATCTCTGACATCTCAAAATAATACACATAATCATGTACATGTAACTGACAGGATGAATAGAGCAACCAAATTACTCAGAATAGGGATACTTTTCACAACAAGAGATCCCACAGGGATCTTGGTGCCCACCATTGAATGTTCTTCATTTGGTCTATGACAGACTGTTCTTTTCTCTTATTTTGTGGCTCAACAATGAATTTGAACTAAAACCTAAATATCTCTCAAATGCTTTCTCACAAGATTATAACAATACAAATATATAACTGTTATAATCCAAGATAGCTTAACCATACCTGTCAACTTCTAATAGTAAAAATGTTGGTCGTGACCTGCATTGAGTAAAACAAACCTTGCACATAATAATCTGTATCGCTGGGCCCTGATTTGATATCAAATGTAACAAAGTGTATATTTCAGGGATGTGGCAGTACCCTCACATACACTAGTGAATGTGTTTTCCCATAACAATAAAATATATGGTGAAACAGGGACTATGAACGGTTTTTACGTAAAAATATATAAATTTCAAGGGGTGGGTAAGGACCTCCACCATATGACCCAATGATCATATACAATGAATGTTTCTACCAATAACAAATAAGAAATACATGATTCAATGGAAGATGATGTACATATAAATGATTTTCAAGAAATACATGATAAATAAGGAGAACCTTTATGTTAAATTTAATAAAGATTCCTTCAGTACTTTCTGAGAAATAGCGATAAAATAGTTAATTGTCAAAATCGAAGATGGCCACCTGGTAACCCTTTTGTGTTCCGACCCAATGTACACTGCACAACTAGACCTCAAGGAGATCATATTTGTAAAATTTTATAAAGATCCCTTCTGTACTTTCCGAGAAATAGCGATAACAATCTTTAATTGTCAAAATCCAAGATCCACCTTGCAGCCATTGTGATCCGTCTTGCCTGAAGTGTACACTGCATAACTAGACCTCAAGGAGAATATATATGTCAAATTTCATAAACATCTCTTCAGTACTTTCTGAGAAATAGCGAATAACAAACTTTAATTGTAAAAATCCAAGATGGTCGCTTGGCAGCCATTGTGATCCGTCCTGCCTGAAAATTTACACTGCACAACTGCACCTCAAGGAGAACCTAAAGATCCCTTCAGTACTTTTTGAGAAATAGCGATAACAATCTTTGACCCGGCCTGGCTTAGTCGGTACCGCTCTCGACTCTGAATCGTGAGGTCGTGAGTTCGAGTCCCGCCGTTGGCAGGTTGGTTTCCTGTCTTTCGGATGAGACAGTAAAAACTGGAGATCCCGTGTCACAGTAGGTGTCGGCACGTTAAAGAACCCTCAGACCTCATGGCCGAACGTAAGTACCGAGCATAGGCGAAAATTTGAAGCCCTTCACTAGCATTTGGTGACGTCTCCATATGAGTGAAATATTCTTGAGTGGGACGTTAAACAACAATAAACAAACAAACAAATAACAAACTTTAATTGTCGAAATCCATGATGGCAGCCTGGAAGCCATTTTGTGATAAGATCAGCCTGAAAATGAACAGTGCACAACTAGACCTCAAGGAGAACCTATATGTCAAATTTTATAAAGATCCCTTCTGGACTGTCAGAGAAATAGCGATAACAATCTTTAATTGTCAAAATCCAAGATGACCGTCAGGCAGCGATTTTGATATCCGATCCGCCTGAAAATGTACACTGCATAACTACACCACAAGGAGAACCTATATGTCAAAATTCATAAAGATTCCTTCAGGACTTTCAGAGAAATAGCGATAGCAAACTTTACTTGTCAAATCCAAAATGGCCGCCTGGCAGCCATTTTGTTATTCGATCCACCTGAAGATGTGCACTGAACAAGTAGACCTCAAGGAGAACCTTTATGTCTGATTTCATTAAGATCCCTTCAGTACTTTCTGAAACATACCGATAATAAACTTCAATTGTCAAAACCCAAGATGGCCGCCTGAAAATGTGCACTGCACAACTACACCTCAAGGGTAACCTATACGTCAAATTTCATAATGATCCCTTCAGTACTTTCTGAGAAATAGCGATAACAATCTTTTATTTTTAAAACCCAAAATGGCCGCCTGGCAGCCATTTTGCGATCCGACCTGCCTGAAAATGTACACTGCACAACAACACCGCAACAAGGGGAACCTATATGTTAAATTTCATAAGGATCCCTTCAGTACTTTCTGAGAAATAGAGATAACAAGAATTGTTTTCGGCCGAACGACAGACGACGAACCACGGATGCAGGGTGATTAGAACAGATGGTGGGCTAAAAATATAGTCCCTATATTAGTACATGTAGCCATCTTTAAAAAGCATAAAGAAATCATATTACATTTTATCCCAAAACTAAAGATATATATGCAAAAAAAGTTAATAACTTATAATATAAAGAGCAAAATCTAGAGAAAATTTATAGAGTGCAAAATTATATATTTTTATTCTTGTAAAATCAAGATGCTGACAGATATTGAGAGTGCAGGGACTGACAACTCTGTATCAGAGATTGATCATGCAGGCCTACTTGTACTACCCAGATTTCAGATTTGATTTTTGTTTTACGCCATACTCAACAATCTTTCAGTCATATGATGCCGTCCAGTTTTTATTGGTGGAGGAGAAACCCCCTGTTACCCGGGTAAAGACCACCGACCTTCCGCAAGTAAACTGACAAATTTCCCCACATATTTCGAAACGACCCTAGCAGGATTCGAACCAGAGGTGAAAGGCCTTGTGATTTAAAGCGCAATGCTCTAACCACTCGGCCCCGTACTACCAGTCAGTGATAGGAAGTCATATAAGGACCATGTGTGCTATTGTAGTCACTTTGTGTCGTCAGCTTATTTCAGTCATTTCCTATATAACCAAACAACCCTTTGGAATCAAACTTGGCAGGAATATATATTTTCTTAATTCTTTCAGTTTTTTTTTACTTGGGGCTGATCCAAAATCTAATATGGCTGCCTAGCGCAAAAGGGTACATTTTGAATGGTTGAAATTTGAACTTGACAGAAAAGGGCAATGGGATTGTTCTTTTGCAGGAATGAATCCTCATTAAGTGTTGTTTGAAATTTGTTCCTCCGATTTCCATCCAAATAACTGCTTAATGTTCGTCATTGTTGGCTGCACTTTGAAAATTATCTCAAATACAGTTAGATAATACAAATATTGTTAAATATTTTATGGGTTTTTATGAAATTTTATGACAGAAAAAATGGGATTGTTACAGTCTTGTTTGATTTGGTTGAAAATGACTGCCCCCCACCCTCCAATAAGTGTACTTACTTTTTAATATAAGATCCTTGTAGATTGGTTGAAAATGCATACTAGATATAAGAGTAGAGAAAATGCATATAGAATATAGTGAAAATATGAATATGAAATTGTTTCAGTCTTCACTCATGGAACAGGATGTTTACTTTTAAACTGCGATGGAAATATGACAACACAGACATAATCATTTTGCTATTATTTAATGAAAACGAGAAAAAATATCAAATAAATCATATAGATACATAAATTTTAAAAAAAATATTTTGCAATTTTTATAAAATTTTATATGTACAACATATCCAAATAAATACATATCAATATGAAATGGTTGTCTGGTGAAAAAAGAGCGGTAGCCTCTGACATTGCTAAGTTCTTTATATCAAATAAAATTCCTTGTTGCAAAACGCTGAATTAGAGGCTACATACTGTAAATGTGGAAAGTGTGTGCGTGTGTGTGTGTGCGTATGTGTGTGTGTGCGCGCGCTGGTAATTTACAGTAAATACACGACGAAGAGTTTTTCGTGTAAATTATCCCTGTGAAAAGGTCCACAGTTGTGACAAGAACTATTGTTTAATACACGACTGCTTACAGTAAGGCGTTACATCGAGTAAAAAACCCATGCGTACGGTTTGCATAAGTAAATCGCACAATTGACAACATGCAGAAATAGCCACGTTATACAGTACTTTACCTTTTCCGCCTGATATATCTAGATGGTATGCTTTTTCTACTGTTTAGACCAGTCTGTTATGGTTTCTAAGGTTAGAAGACACAACTTTATTGTTTTCAGTTACACCTGAAGCACTTCATATTGAAATATTCGTCTTTTTCTAGATGCATATTTTTCTACGATTCTTTAAATTGTCCTTAGTGTTTTCAGGTACATGGATATTTCATTATAAGACATTTAATAATTGGGGATTAAAACCTACCTTAATGACAAAATAATATATTTAACTTTACGACCTGAAATAACACTTTTAAGAAATTCTCCCTTAACGAGCTGATCTTTTCCACGTCAACTAGTATTAGCAAAATGATGCTACATTTGGTAATAAACTGTTATATTGATAAGACATGTGACAGAACATTCTGATGATAATTTTATAGGTGTATTTGAATATTTGAGGCTTACTATTTATTCACAAATAACCAAATTTATCATATTAAAATTATCAAGTACAGTAAAACTTGCATAAAAAGGGCACCTGCCTATAACGCCATTAAAACATAAAATTAGTTAACCTTTTTTATAATGAATAAACCTTGGCCATCTGTCTATAATGGCCACTTTTGCCTGTGGCCTTTATAGACAAGTTTGTCTGTAATTACTGTACCAAAAAAAAATTAAGAGAAAATAAAATTTTGATCATACATTAGTACCCAACAATCTCTTGAGTATTATACTTTAAAAGTTATGGTGCCCCATCTCTGAATATTTCCATAAAAAAATAACAACTTTTGGACAAATTATTTCTTGGGACACAAGTAATCACAATGGATTTGTTTGTTTGCATTAAAAGTTTCAAAAACATGTATTTGATGTTCTATACAGATAAAATGTTTTTGAAAAATCTCAGTTTGAAAAAAAATTTAAAATGTGTATATGTGGAAAGAAATCAAACTTGAATGATAAGTTAATAAACATTGGTACAGGTATTCTTACGTGGATGGCAGAAATATCAATTGTCGACATTTCATTCATTCTAGGCAATACCTGGTATGTGCATATGTTAAAATTTTCTACTGCAATATATCTTTTCAGCCTTTGATTTGGTCTAATTGTGGGGAATTTTTATCATAATGACAACCTGTATGTTTTAAATAAAACATACTACAGTATATTAGAATGTTAAATATCATTTCTGTGCTTTATGAAATAGGGGAATAGGAAAGGACATTTTACAAATATACAACAAACATGTGCAAGATTACCTTTATGAATTTACATAAAAAGGACTCAATACTTTAAATAATATATTATAACGATACTTGAATGTACATGTACAAAAGTATATTTTATTCTGTACCAACAAAAATCTGGATTTTTACAACAAATACATGTATACAAATCAAGAGGAATTGATTTACAATCTGCAGTTGTGATTCCGTTTAACATACAGCAATATATATTTCACTAATCTTTAGACAAATGTTTACACCTGATTTGTGTTAACTCATTGATCCCTAAAGACACATTTGGACTGGTCTAAGTCATTGATTTACAGAAAAGTCCATTGTTTTTCAGGGGGGTTGATGAGTTAATTTAATTCACAAAAGCAACATGGTTGTACCTAGTGTATCTGAATATCTAATGTTAAAGTTAATGTTTGGTTTGTTTCATCTCAGACATGTAGGTCGTGATAAACCTTCAACATAAATACAATATCAATTGTCCTTTTTACTGTCTCCACCCACTGTCTCAGCTTTTGTACCATTTGGTGTCTTTAATTCACCATTCTGTGAACTTCCATTCTGTGTGACCTGCTAGTATAAACAAAATTTTATGTATTAAACATGAGAAGCACGGATCCCTTAAAGTAAAAACAAGAGCCCATTTGAACTGACTTGGTAACATTAGCATACAGACCATCTCACATGTAAGACTCACCTGAACTGACTTGGTATCTTACAAATACAGTGGAACATTAACATACAGACCACCTCACATTTAAGACTCGCCTGAACTGACTTGGTATCTTACAAATACAGTGAAACATTAGCATACAGACCACCTCACATGTAAGACTCACCTGAACTGACTTGGTATCTTACAAATACAGTGAAACATTAGCATAAAGACCACCTCACATGTAAGACTCACCTGAACTGACTTGGTATCTTACAAATACAGTGGAACATTAGCATACAGACCACCTCACATTTAAGACTCATCGGAACTGACTTGGTATCTTACAAATACAGTGAAACATTAGCATACAGACCACCTCACATGTAAGATGATAAATATTCAGTATCTTCCACTTTTCTGTATTATATATAAAATATGTCCAGACCCTAACTTAAGACTGCACCTTGCTCATCAGAAAAAACATATCAATAACTTAATTTGATATTTATATGAAAAATACCTTGAATCATACGTTCATGTAGCTCAATAAGATGCATATATTCATGTTATTCAATTTATGAAGTGAGTCTGGAGAAGATTTTCAAAGGGGTACATTTTGGGACATATTTTGCCCCACCCTGGATCCACCCCTCAGTCTGTCAGTTCTGGAGGAGAAGATTTTTAAAGAGGGTATTACTTGAGGCCTATTGCCCTACCCTGAGCCAATCTGGTCAAAAAGCACAAACTTGGTAGAGGATCTTGAGTACTTGCTTCTTGTAAAGTTTCATTAAATTCTCTATAGTCGTTTTGGAGAAGTGGTCCAGTTTATGCAAGTATTTTTGAATTTTTAGGTCACCTGGGTGACCTATTATGATCGTCTTTTGTCTGTTGGCATCCATCATGTCGTTAATATTTACACATTTTTTACCAGTGGGTCAATTTTAACCAAACTTGGTATAGCATCCCCATGTGAAGTCGCATAAAGTTTGTGAATGAAAAAGGGCTAGGACCCATAGAGGCCTCAAAAGGGGCCAACAAGCCCCAAAACTTGATACAGTTTTAAAAATCTTCTCATGAACCAATGATCAGATGAGTTTCAAATTTTGTATGCCTGATTGTAAATTCATTATCTACAAAGTACATGTATGCAAATGAAAATGAAAATAAACGAGCCACTAGGGGGCGCTTCAGTAATGCAGGGTATAACTGTATTACAAATTGTGTAATAACTCAAAACTGATCGACTTTTTGTCTACAAAGATATATGAGAATTGAATTACCTAAGGATTATTTTGACAAAATTTCAAGGTCATGGGGTCAAAGGTCAAGGTCACAGGCACCTACATGTAAATAATAGGAACATTTAATTTTTTTTTCGTAAAATTTTAGACATTTTTGACTACTTCTCCAGAACAACTGGACTAATTTGAACCAAACTTGACAAGAAGTATAACCATGTAAAGTTGCATAAAGTTTGCAGATAAAAAGGGGCTAGGACCAAACATAACTGCCATAGCTAAATATAGAACAAATGAGTTAGCAGATATTTTTTATTTAATACATGTATCTCAAAAATTATTAAAGCTAGGGAAAAAAACGTAGCTTAAATTGAGCGGCTTGCAAAAATCTACCGATATTATCTTTTGCTTTTTTGTGGATTTTCCATGTTTTGGGATGCTTTTTCACATTATCTTGAAAAGTATAATAGATAGTGAGAGAGTGAAAGAAGCAAAATTGTTCAGCACAGAAAGATCTACCAAAAAGTCAATAGGGCCAAAATTGTCAGGTCACCCCTTTTAAGTGGATTTTTCATGTTTTTGAAAGTTTTTTGACATTATCTTGAAAAGTATAATAGCTAGAGTAAGGGTGAAGAAGCAAAAATGTTCAGCATGCAAAGATCTAAAATAAAAGTTGATAGGGCCAAAATTGCCAGGTCACTTCTTACGGGAGTTATTTCCCCTTTTAAGTGGATTTTTCATGTTTTTGAAAGTTTTTTGACACTATCTTGAAAAGTATAATAGCTAGAGTAAGGTTAAAAGAAGCAAAAATGTTCAGCATGCAAAGATCTAAAGAAAAGTCGATAGGGTCAAAATTGCCAGGTCACTTCTTAAGGGAGTTATTTCCCCCTTTAAGTCGATCTTTCATGTTTTTGAAATTTTGACATTATCTTGAAAAGTATAATAGCTAGAGTAAGGGTGAAAGAAGCAAAACTGTTCAGCACGCAAAGGTCTACAAAAACGTCAGTAGGGTAAAAATTGACAGGTCACCCCATATGGGAGTTATTTCCCCTTTTATTAATATGGGAGTCATAAAGATGGAACTTGATTTGGCTGTAAGTTACAAGTCCTTATTCTTTGTAAAATAGTTGGAAGTTGTATGTGTGGTCCTAAGAGTAAGACAAAGTCTAAAGCTTCGGACTTTTTGTAAAAGGGGCCCTTTTCCTAAAGTTACAAATGATGAAGAGCTTCAATATATACATATAGCATCCACAAGCATAAAACCATCAGATGACATATCTTGTACCAACATCATGTTATTTCTAAGATTCTCTGACAGATGTATATCTCTGTACTTCCTTGTAACATAAATATATTTGTTATTATGTAAACAAGTGTAACAACAACTCTCCTCTGTTTTAGCCTAAGGCTAGTTTCATGGTTCAATAAGAATGGTCAACTGAAACATCAGAAATATGATTATCTACTTGTGTACGATAAAGACAAAAATTTACTTTGGGGAAATCTAATACATGTATATGTAATACCAAAATGTAAATGTACTACTTTGCCATTAATTTTTTTTTTCCTCACAAAATGATGATAAAAATTTTGAAAACTTTTATCTAAACTTTATTCAGATTCACAGTCATGTCATAAAGGGAATATCATATTTTTAATATACATGTATATGTTTACTATATATAAATTAAAAATAAACGGTTTCTGATTGGATAAGCAAATATTTTACTTCTAAAATATAACTAAATATTCTGTGGAAAACCAGTGAATATCATTTCTTAAAGTGGATTATGGAAATTCCCTTTTACACTATTTGAATTACATGTACTCTGATTGTTACTTACATTGTAGGATTAGTATTTACATGAATCTATATATTTATGTACTAAAACAGTTATGGTCCATAATTGTATAATATTCTTGTATGTTGTATAGGCCTAAATGATATTTTGTATTTTTCATCAAAAGCTTGGAAAAATACAAAATTTACATACAATTCCCCCCTCCCCATTCAAATAATTTATCCTAGAAAATTGAGCTAGGATTTTACAAATGAATTTTACATATAATGTATAAAGCACTTGTCTTGTGTCATAAAGAACACGATGTTGACCGGTCTGGTAATATAAACTTGTCTTGTATCATAAAGAACATGATGTTGACCGGTCTGGTAATATAAACTTGTCTTGTATCATAAAGAACACGATGTTGACCGGTCTGGTAATATAAACTTGTCTTGTATCATAAAGAACATGATGTTGACCGGTCTGGTAATATAAACTTGTCTTGTATCATAAAGAACACGATGTTGACCGGTCTGGTAATATAAACTTGTCTTGTATCATAAAGAACATGATGTTGACCGGTCTGGTAATATAAACTTGACTTGTATCATATAAAACAACACAATATTGACCAGTCTGGTAATACATGTATAAACCTGTCTTGTCTCACATTAAACAACATAATATTGACCAATCTAGTTATAGGCCTATAAACTTGACTTATATTATAAAACCACGATATTGACCGGTCTGATAATATAAACTTGTCTTGTATCATATAAAACAACACAATATTGACCAGTCTGGTAATACATGTATAAACCTGTCTTGTCTCACATTAAACAACATAATATTGACCAATCTAGTTATAGGCCTATAAACTTGACTTATATTATAAAACCACGATATTGACCGGTCTGATAATATAAACTTGTCTTGTATCATATAAAACAACACAATATTGACCAGTCTGGTAATACATGTATAAAACCTGTCTTGTCTCACATCAAACAACATAATATTGACCAATCTAGTTATAGGCCTATAAACTTGACTTATATTATATAAAAGCACGATATTGACCGGTCTGGTAATATAAACTTGACTTGTATCATATAAAACAACACAATATTGACCAGTCTGGTAATACATGTATAAACCTGTCTTGTCTCACATTAAACAACATAATATTGACCAATCTAGTTATAGGCCTATAAACTTGACTTATATTATAAAACCACGATATTGACCGGTCTGATAATATAAACTTGTCTTGTATCATATAAAACAACACAATATTGACCAGTCTGGTAATACATGTATAAACCTGTCTTGTCTCACATCAAACAACATAATATTGACCAATCTAGTTATAGGCCTATAAACTTGACTTATATTATATAAAAGCACGATATTGACCGGTCTGGTAATATAAACTTGACTTGTCTCATATAAAACCATGATATTGACTGGTCTGGTAAAATAAACTTGACTTGTATCATATAAAAGCATGATATTGACTGGTCTGGTAATATAAACTTGACTTATATCACAAAACAACACACAAGCCGGCCTGGTTCAGTCGGTAATGCGCTCGACTCTGGATCATGAGGTCCTGAGTTTGAGTCTGCCGGCGGCAGATTGGTTTCCTGTCTTTCAGATGAGACATTAAAAACTGGAGATCCCGTGTCACAGTAGGTGTCGGCATGTTAAAGAACCCTCACTGCTCAATGGCCGTAAGTGCCGAGCATAGGCCAAAATTTGAAGCCCTTCACCAGCATTTGGTGACGTCTCCATATGAGTGAAATATTCTTGAGTGGGATGTTAAACAACAAAAAACAAAAATATAAACAAAATAACACACGCGATATTGACCAGTCTGGTAAAATAAACTTGTCATGAATCATATACATGTAAAACAACACAATATTGACATTATCTAGTCATTAGCTTGCCTGTTTGAAGAATAGAAGAGCTACTGCTGTTGTCCTCCTTTTTCTATGTTAAATTTTGTTTAAGTCATTTGTGGGCAAAGACCTGCAGCTACAGCCATGAAACGAAACTTCACATGCACATTATATAGGGTCCTTACTCAATGATGCAGGGGGATGCTGGTTGCTGTGGCCTAATTTTTAGCTCATCTGTACGTAGTCATTTACTATATGAATAGTCCTGTGTTAAGCTTTTTGTTTAAGTCCATTGTGGGCAAAGTACTGTAGCTGCAGCCATGCAACTTAACATGCACATTGTCTAGGGTCATTACACAACAATGCAGAGGGATGCTGATTGCTGTGGCCTAATTTTGAGCCAAACCTTTAGCTCGCCTGGACTTATCATTTACAATATGAATAGTCCTGTGTTAAGCTTTTTGCTTTAGTCCATTGTGGGCAAAGTACAAGTACTGGAGCTACAGCCATGAAACTTCCCATTCAAATTGTCTAGGGTCTTTACTCAACAGTGCAGGGGATGCTGGTTGCTGTGGCCTAATTTTGACCCAAATTATAACAAGCATAAAACAGGTGAGCTATATGATCTGCCTTTGTGACCATCTATTTTATAAATTTAACTTGAATCATATAAAACAACATCCTGACATTGACCTGTCAGATATTTTGTCAACATGCCCGTGATTTAATATACTTCTAAGATACTTGTATGTCCAAAAAGTGCAAGCTAGTATTTGTTGGTTTGAAAGTCAGCTTTGATCTCTACCGCCCAATATTGCTCTGCGTTCTTTGTGTCCTCTTCGGTTCTTAGTCTCTGAAGACCCGGCGTGTTGAAGGTCTATTGACAATCATCTATGCTTGGCACAATTGACACCCCCCTCCAAATGTACATCACAAGGTATAAATTTATCTGGGCTATTGATAAGTCTTACAAAAGAGTGATATGATCTATACATGTATAATTTTTATTAATACATCTTACTCATATGACTGAAAGTATGCTAACTACATACATGTATAGCCACAACATACAGCTACAGTCAAGGACTATTGCCAAGTCTTACTAAAAAGTAATGTAACAAGAGATGGCCAAGAGCTATACATTTGATTTTGTAGACTGTACACAATGTTCACATATATATATGATTCTGCTCTAAATACTGTGTGTAATGACTTACATGCACCATAGATATCACTTAGGTTCTTTTGACAGCGTATTACAACCTACACTTACAAAACTGACCCTGTACACTGTCCTTATACATGTAGATACATGTACATGTATATACTTGTATGGGGAAAAAGTAACCCAGAATCAAATGAACTTGAGGACAAGATTTTTTTTTAAATTTTGTTTATTTATTATTATTATTTGCAATATTTCATGTACTTAACACAGTTACGCTATTGGTGTAATTTACATAATTTCTAGGTTTTCCCCCTATTTAGATTTCTCCGACATGTATATACATGTAGATTTATATCATTTGAAATGTGCCTGTTAACAAAAGCCAAGAACTCAGTACGAAGTTTCTAAAAATGATTATCATACATGTATAAAAAATAGGGGTTAAAAGCCTGAAGGCCCCGTTCCCAATGCAAAATCTTGAGCAATTTAGTTCTCCATACATGCAGTTACATGTACTTTTCCCCAAAATTGACCCATTGTGATGTAAAATTCCCAATAGGAAGGATACAGGATCGTGTCCCAAAAAGGGTATATTAACCAATGTAAAATGATAAAAGATTACACATATCAGTGGCGTTGCTACGTATGGCTCGAGAAGGCACGTGCCTACATTCAAATTTGACTTACTGAAGTAAAAAACAAAAATAACAAAAGTGAAATAAAGTAAAATAAAGAGTAACTCAGACACCACAGAAAAGAAAGACACACCAAAATGCAGCAGTATCTACGGTAATTGTCCTCTACATTTCTAGAAACACTCCTCTTAACTTGTATCATGTCTGCTACAGAAAAAAGAAGCTATAAATATCAAACAAATCTGTCCTCATTAACGTATTGGTTGACATTTTCAAGTCTCTTAACTAATTTCAAATCATCCTTTAAAAAGGCCAATTTTTATTGTAAAAAGCCATGACAAAAGCACAATAGCCTCTGAGCTTCCTGGGGCTTCGACCCCCTGGTCCCCCTTTCACCTCGAGAGAATGATATTCAGTACATCTTAATTTTCTCCCTAATGCTGGTTCACCCCAAAAGGACAATATTTAGTGCTTTTTAATTCCTTTTGCCCTATTTGATACATTGAAAAGATGCAACTAAGAAAGTTTCATGTGAGATATACAGGTCAAATATGAGAGAGAGAGAGAGAGAGAGAGAGAGAGAGAGAGAGAGAGAGAGAGAGAGAGAGAGAGAGAGAGAGAGAGAGAGCGTAGGAGTGGGAGAGAGAGAGAGAGAGAGAGAGAGAGAGAGAGAGAGAGAGAGAGAGAGAGAGAGAGAGAGAGAGAGAGAGAGAGAGAGAGAGAGAGGAGAGAGAGAGAGAGAGAGAGAGAGAGAGAGAGAGAGAGAGAGAGAGAGAGGAGAGAGAGAGAGAGAGAGAGAAGAGAGAGAGAGAAGAGAGAGAGAGAGAGAGAGAGAGAGAGAGAGAGAGAGAGAGAGAGAGAGAGAGAGAGAGAGAGAGAGAGAGAGAGATTTTGGGGATTAGGCGGTCGTGTTGTCCCAGCAACACTACCACTAACCAGCATGAACCTGTACATGAAAAATATTGACTTAACATCATGTTTCTGTTTCACTTAGACATATACCGGTATATCACAGTGCTATATATAATAATATATCATAGGTCTCTGTTATTGAATTGAAATTCAATAATAACAATGAATAAATTTATTTACATGAGTTGTGACCACAGCATTTCAATAGAAATGATAATGTTATTTTATAGGATCATACAAGTAGACTAAAAGTAACATAAGTAATGATGAAAACTACAAGCCGAATAAAGAGAATACATCAATTATCCTGCATTCTGAAAAGACTTAGGTAGGTATACGTACCATATATATATATATAGTGAAACCTGTATATAGGGGCCACCCAAGGGTCCAGAAAATATTAACCTTAATGTGCAGTTGACCCTTATACACAGGTTCAATTTAGTTGAAGTATGCAGTCAAGGGACTTGAAAAAACTGGCCCTTATACATGTAAATAGGTAATCCATATATAGAGGTGACCGCTATAGCAGGTTTTACTGCATATATATATATTTATATATTGATTTTTTATTTATTATCCACCCACCCCCACCCAGCAAATGAAGTTTTGGGGTATAGGATAAGATTCTTTCGTAGGTACATATATTACACTATCTTGTCAGTGCTCTATTAATATTATTTCACAATGGAGTTTCACGAAACTTGATACAAGGGTTTTTATATGGTAATATCTTGGACGAGTTATTTACAGAGTTATTGCCCTATGATTATTTCATTGAAATATTATTGTCGGTATTATTCAAGTATTTCCATTACAACGGGATTAATATCACTTGAGATATCTTGATTATTTATCTATTATAGTTACTAAAACACGTGTATGTGTTTATATTCATCTAATAGAAATAGTTCATTGATCGGTTTATTAATAGATCCCACCTGTCCTACATGAAATTTATGTGATTCAGAGTTTACAAAGCATTTTTAGACATAAGAATAGGGCCAGTGATTTTCTGCAATCACTGACAGAATCATGGAATCGGAAACGGAATTTGCTTTTTTGAAAATCTTTAAAAATTTCAACATGAGATAGAATTTATATAATTGTGCTATTTCTATGAGCTATAAACTTCAAATCTTTGTTTATTTAAAATATATTTCATCACATATTTTACATCAATTACTATTTTATCCCTTAGATCTATTAGCCTACATGATAAGGGCAATCATTTCCATTGTCGTAACATCAGTACTGACTGACATCTGCCAATCTGGTGTCTTCTAAAAAACAAAAATTGCTTTAATTTGATATCTTGAATTAAGTTTTCATAATGTTTATTTAAATTCTAAATATTTATACCAATTTTCATAATTCATGGTTAAATTTCACTACATGTATGTACAATCCATCCTAACTTTTCACGACATACCACTCGATTGACAGCTGGTTTTTGTTACCAACACAAACACGTGGTCACACCTTGATGTTTTTAACAGCTACCTGTAGCTACGATGGCTGAAGACACATGTATGTAAAAAGAGGAAAATTCCTCCCATTTAAAAAATAAATACATCAGCACAGGTTAATAGTTTCCGTGGAATCTTTATGAGGATGGTGACGTTTAATTTTGCAAAATCTGTCAGCATAATATAGATTATGCTAGTGTTGATACAATAAATTAAAAGACTAAAAATTAAATACACATACATGTAGATCTACTTTGTAAGTTTATTTAAACTAAAAAAACCACCAAACATCACAGACTTGCTCTAAGTTAGGAGAAAAATTCAAGCAAAAATAAGTAATAAGAAATTACCTGTACAATTTCCAACAAAACTTCTTACCTACATGTGTATGAGTATAGGCCTACAGACTTACAAAATATTTAACAAATATTTCAAAATCATAAAAACATAAGTGTTGCATATATATGTATATGTTTTATTTAATTCCCTATTTAAATCTATCATTAAATTGGTGTGGCAGAATATTAAAAGTATGATTATGAGTGCATTGTTAAATATTTTTCATCTAAAGTATGTTTTTAATTCTTTTTCCTATGAAAACAGAAAAAAACGGAATTCACCAAAACTGAAAACAGCAGTCATGCTAAATACCGCAAGGTACTGCAAGGAACCGCAAAGTACCGCAAGGACCTCGCAATGTACAATTTAAAATGAAATTCTGGATGAAATTGTGCGGTTTGATAACTTAAAATATAAGAAATAAATGACGATTAAAATATTGCGGAAAAATTAAATAAATTATAAAATTGTCATTGTAATACATAATAATTAATTGGAGATATTTGGGCGATCGCAAATTTACCGCTAGGACTCCAGAATGTACCGCAAGTAAATACAATATAAGAAATAAAATGAAATACTGGATGAAATTAACTTAGAATATAAGAAATAAATGCCACTTAAAATATATATCGGATAAAATATATAAATTATAAAATTGTCAGTATTAAAAGAAATTCTGCTAAAAATATTTATTGCAATCACAGAAATTGTATCACTTGCTTATGTAAGTAGTATAATGCATATCTGACATTTGATCAGGTCAACTTTTCGTGACATTTGTGTCGCCTTTAAAAAGGCCTTTCATAATTCAACACAGCTCTAGATTTCAATTCAGCTCTTCAATGAAAGTAGGACTCTGCGCATTCCATGAAAGAAATGTTGCATCCCCTTTTCGTTGTAATGTACAAGGTCATCACTGAAACCGCTTGAATAAGTTATTTTTGGAAATCGGATGAAGTCTGCGACTGTAATTTGTCTCAATTTCTTGTTGATTGATTTCCGCTCAGAATCAGATATCTGTTGAGTTAAAGCACCTCGTAAACTCCCGCGTGTACCAATCTCTTGTACCAACAGTTTTTTGACCCCAGATTTTTTCAATGTGTCAGCCAGTTCTTGAATACCTTGCACTATATCTGCTGGAGAAGTCTCGACTTCTATGTCATTTCCACCAATACATATATATATACCAAATCTGGACAAAATGCAATCAAATCATCCAGATACTTTCTGAATCTACTTCCAGAATGCAGTTGGTCCAATCGCATCCCGCCTTTCCCAAAGAACTTTATTTCTCCCAGAACTTTGAGGATTCCCTCACAATATCTCTCAAGACGTGATATATAACTGTCACCAAACAAAGCTATTTTTGCCATCTTTTCTTTTTGAACGCTACCAGTCGTGATTATCAATGTTGATGTAATTATATGACAAAAAAGGCCATTCAGACCCATTGTAATTGGTACATGTATTTCCCAAGTTTGGAAACTTGATTGGTTGAAAGTGTAATTCTTTGGAGACTGATAGTAAGTAATTAGTCAATTAAACTTAAATGACGTTATGAAGCCGCACTACAACTCGGCAGTCAGATTAAATAAACATAAGACATTATCTGGTGAACGCGCAAATTATTCAGATGATTGTGGTGTGTGGGACAGTAAGAAGGGGCATACAGTAAAAACAAAATTTATTGTGAGTGAAAACAAATTAAAATACATCATTGAAAAACAAGGACAGTTCTATTTGGAGAAGAAAGTAAGTGGCAAGAAAACTTTTATTTTGATTGAGCCCCAACCAAATCCAGACAGAATAGTTACACTTCACAGATACTATACAGTTCTCAAGAGAGAATCGACATACAAAAAACGTGTCAGTTGGTTTGAAGGACATTATATACAAAGTTTTGGACAGCGACAATTTGTAGCAGTTGAGGAATATATTGGACGATACCTTGACAGTGGGACTCCACATGGTAATGCCAAACTGAACAAAGATTCCTACAGACGTACAAACCCAGAGATTTTAGAAATGATAAAACAGACCATTAAAAGCCAAAATCCGACGAAAGTATATAGTGATATGACTAAACTGGACGATTCAAAGTGTTATCCTCGCGACTTAAAACAAGTCCAGAACTGCAAGCAAAACACACAACAAAGGACAAATTATAGGAGTAATGTGGCCGATGAACTTTTACAAGTCATATCAATGCTGAATTTGCATGAATATGTTGCTGAAATAATACATTCAAGAAACCAGGGGCCACCTGTTATAATATGTTATACGGAAGATCAGATTACAGACTTTCGCTCCTTTCTCTGATCCCAAAGTGGTGTTGTAGGAGTAGATAGAACATTTAATTTGGGAAAATGTTTTGTGACCACTGTGGTATACAAAAGCCACAAAGTTTTGTGGAAAACAACAGGTGAACCACCTATTCTTCTAGGACCACTGTTTTTACATTGGGATGGTCAAGCAAAAACTTACCATCATTTTTTTTCACATTTACGTGGTATTTTGGACCGAACCTAAAGAATATTGACATGTTGATAGGAACAGACGACAAAAAGGCAATGACCAAAGCTATAGACATTAGTTTCCCAGAAGCGACAAGAAAACTATGCACTAAACATATTAAGGACAACATTAGACATTACCTTACCGACAAAGTGCCGACCGATGTGAGGACACGCCAACAAATAATTGACAAAATATTTGGGCCAAATGGAAATGTCGATTCAGAGGATTCATTCGATTTCGAGGAAAAGAATAAAGATTTACTGACAAATTTGGCTAAAATCGAAGACTTCCTCAATTACTATGACAATCACGTGAAGGACAAACTCTTGCAATATGTAATGAATGACAAAACGGATAATTTATGGACTAACAACAACGCGGAATCAATGAATCACAGAATTAAACAAGCATGTGACTGGAAACCATTGAACACTGATGAGTTGATTGATAGACTATACGACATAGTTAGAGTGCAGATGACAGACTTGTGTCATTCTCTTTAAGGCAGCGGAAATTTTACTTTGAATCATAAATTTCAAAAATTCAAATTATCAAATTCAAATTGGAGTGCAAAAAGTGCGGACGATAAAGAACATTATTTCTCAAATTTTTTGAAATTTACTAATGACAAAAAACCAAAAGTAACGGTTTCAACAAATGGACTCTACAGTGTTTAAACGCCCCAAAATTTGGCAAAAAAAACCAAATCAAACAAAAAGGTCTAGGTCCTGCCAGACAAACAAGAAAACATTTAATATTCACTATATATAATGCATACACTTTGGTGGAAGGACTTAATTACTATGTTCGCTCTTCAGGTTGAGAGACACCAAGTGTATGTATACATAATATGTAATATAAGACTTTATTTATAATCACAGTATTTATTAATTACATATATTATTAAATTATTAACTACATTGTTTTTTACATACATGTATGTCATTTATTTGTTAAAAATATTTTCATTCAATTACAAAATTATTATTATATTGCTATGATTTACATTTATATATTTATACATACATGTTTATTTATATTTTATTATTATTTATTTATCTATTATTCTTATCTAATCTCGGTGTATTGTATGAATTTTATTTATTTTACAGCTTGATAACATACAAATGTAACTGTGTTTTCATATTTCTTTAATTTATTTAAAATCTTTGATGAATCAAAATAAAATATATAATACAATATTTCAGAGTACTCTTTTGATTTCTATTTCATGTTCTATTTTATGTCCTTGTGGTATATATGCGAGTCCTTTTGGTGATTATTCAAGTCCTTGCGGTAATCATTTCAGTCCTTGCGGTAGCATTAATTTCAACAGTTTCAACAAAGATATTGATGAAAAATTTACTCTTCTTTATTTATAAATTATAAATAAGCCAAGTTTAACCCATATTCGATATTATTTCTGATATTTTATGTCCTTGTGGTATTTATTTTTTGTCCTTGCGGTACTTTGCGGTGTCCTTGCGGTACTTTGCGGTTCCTTGTGGTATTTAGCTTATTACAACAGAAATGAAGCATGAAACGGAAAATCACTGGCCCTACGTGTATCACAAAATGGAGAACAGTTAGCACTTTCTCTTTGATATTTACGTATAATACATATGTTCTCTAGGCTACATAATTAATGCAATTTCGGTGTACTACCAACTTTTAATGAAAATAATCACATTTATAAAGTACAGATATAAAAATTAACACTAAAGAATTCCGATGCTGTGAAATATGGGCCAAGTTTGTTATGGGCAGAGATTGAATGGCAGAATTTGTAATGGGTCGAGATTGATTATAGGTGTCCCTAAACCCTAACCGATACTGCGATAGCCTATTTTATATTCAGACCTACCTCATCTTTTTCCAAAACTTTCACGTCTTTAGATTTTGTGTTGTCTTCTACACCTTTCTTACTTGTCCATGGCAGAAATTTAGCAACGATCGGTTGTATATATTTATGGAATACCCATAAAAGAAATGGTATAACTATACATGGAATGCAAACCATGATAACTGTCAACTCTATCGCCTTGTTTGACAACTGAAGTAAGAAGGTAAACTTATTAAACGGAAGTTAACGTGGAATTAATTCGTCTCAAGGTATAACTCGTTCTAAATAATTTCGTCCCAACACAATCAGGTCTATTTCACCATCCTTTTACGTTCTCCCTCCTATTCTAACATTTTTAAAAAAATCAAAGGTAAATGGATGTTTTATTCGCATTGGAATGGCAGATATTCGTATATACACAAGCAATTACTTAGCTTGTAAAAAAATGGACCATTACGGAGATGGTATATATAGAGGATCTCAGAATTTGCTGACTACACACTGCCATCGTAACATCGAAAATTAGACTAGTGACATGGCAACAGCAGGAAAACAAACTGGACAGGACATAATATCAATATAAAAAAAAAAAAACATTCTGAAGGTCAACGAAATGTCAAATGAGTCCATCCAACTTGATCAGACTACCAATATAGAGGAAGTTAACTAATTTTGTAATGAGATAGACACCATCAGGCTAAAGGAATGAGAGAAACACCAAAGGAAACCTGGATGCGGTCGACGAGAAGGAAATGAAGGAAGCAGGATGGACGTGGGGTACAACAATGGCCCCAAAACAGACTGGGATATCTGGTGATGACCTTATATGCGATGTCGCACGAAGATTACTGAAGAAACTTGTAAAACTCCAAGTTGCAATATCTAAGGTAATCGCAGGTACACATCAAAGTACTGAAAGTACTTGTAAATACCCAAGTAATAATACTGCCTATTTTCATTCCTATGGTAATACGGCGGCTAAGATATATCTCTCACGTTCTTGCTCTCCGTAAGCGGAAAGATACAAACTAGAGTTTATTTACTAGAATTTGTGATAATATTCATGAAATTTGAATCTATAAATGATCTAGATAATGTTGAAACAACTGAATGAGCAACATCAGAAGAAATAATACATTTTTTACATAAAATGCATGTACTATATAATATCGCGCACGCACTTTCAATTCCGACGGTAATATGGAAACCATACTATCATTCGCGCGTTCTGTCTAACCCTCTATGGCTACTTTCTGTAATGTACTGATTTGTCAATGACACACATCGTCAATAATTGTTTGGAAAGTGCTTTGTGTTTGGTGAAAACTACCCGATAAAACACCGATTAAAATCCTAAAAACAAGCAGATCTACATTTCATCAAACTTTGAGTCCCCTACATCCGGAGAGGTAATCTGCATACAACAAGCGATCACCTGGAGGCAAGATTCATACCTTTACCAGAGGTAAATCAGTTATACATAACCCGCCCACTTATTACCACTTGAATTACTGCCGTACGGTCGAATTTGTTCCCTTTTAATTCTGACGATAACACGGAGACCAAATATGCGCCAAATGTCGATTGCCGTGACACAACTCGATGGTCGCTATAAGAGTAGAATTTCATCGCCGAGCAGAGCGAGCTGTAAACATTCTGCGATTTTTCTTATAAATTTTCCAGCTTTTTATAGGAAAATTAAAGGTTTTACACCTTTTTATCAACTATAAGGGTCATATTTCGCTGCGCTTTTGTCTGAATCATTCCCTGGTCATTGCACATAATACTTAGTGTTAATTAATTATGAGGCAATATTTTGTAATATAATGTGATCGAAAAAGTATCAATGAAATAGTATATAGCCAGATAAATGAAAAAGAAACTAGAATAACAGAAAATGTAGGCTAAATATCGCCATCAGAGGTCCTATGTTATAGGACTACGTTTATACTGTGGTCCAGGGAATGTTTCCCAGAAATTATCAATTTTTAAAAGCCCAGAAAGTTAATTATCACACTGTGACTTGGACCTGGGAAAGATCTAGGGAGCCCTTTTCTCTGGATTCAGTCTAGGGAATTGTTTATTTTAAAATCTCTGAGAGGTCATTTCGTGGCTTCCAGACACTTAAACTTGATTTACCAATTTATCTTTATTTTTCAAAAATGTCAATTTTTGTGGGTGTTTGCCCCTCTACTTTCCCCCAGTGATAATACATGCTATATATGTAACTTATCAGCTAAACAAATTAACTTTAACTCAGCGTAAATGGGCGGTCAGTGGGCTTTTACACACACGTTGCTCTTTTTCAAACCAAAAAGTATTTTCATTGAAAATCGACAATAATGATTTATTTTGTAATTTTCACAGGTATTTGTAAACAGGGCCATCTATGTGTGACTTGCCCATAACCACTTGATTTTTGGACTATTTTATCTATTCTTTTCACCAAAACATGATAATTTTGGAATATACAAAGAAATATGGCCAAACAACAGACTTAAAGGTTACTATGCAGATATTGCTGTGTTAACGTCAACCTGTGTGCTCGGTAAAAGGGGCATTTACAGGTGAGGATGAAAACGGTTTAAAACCTATAGATGGTGTTTACAGCAGTGTCAGCAGGGCCTGCCGAAAGTTCTCCACTAATGCTTACTCCCCCATGGCACCAGATCCCACCTCTTGATTTCTAAGGGTCTGTGTTTGTCCAGTATTTACCAGATTTTTTTCTATATCCTAGACATACTAAAGATTTATACATGTACTTTGGTATCTGAAAATTTTATGTTGATTAGAGATGGCTATTCCATTTGGTATTGGTCCGGGGAATGAAGCTGTACTTGTAGGCGTCAGTGGATGTACTCAGTCTGGAGAATCTTCGCCGGGGAATAATTCGGTTGCTTTACACTTTAACTCCGTGAATATTGTAATACATGAATTGCTGGTCTACTAAAGACTATGATTCTGCTTTTTTTGTTTTACTCAGACACAAACACTAATAGTGAAAATAAAGTTAGATTGAGATTTTTTAGGGTTCTTTAGAGTTCGTTGTGATAGGAATTGAAAACGATACGAGTTTACCATATCAAAAACATTTTTTATAACCGCGTTGTCGTATTTAAAGAAGAAGAAAAAAATAAGTGATAAATTGAACATAATGAAATTGTGTGGATAAAAATTTTGTTAATCTAAAAATCAAATAAAGAATTCTACACCTTGCTCTTTATTACTGAACACATGCATTATGTTGCAAAGATGACATAGTGAAAAAGAGTGGTGTCCCCTTGTCTACGTGTTCTGCCAAACACTTCCGGTTATGATTTTCTAAGTTGTAGTTAGGTGCAGTTAGAGCTTTACGTAATGCATACATCTAAGCTCGCCGGCTGATTTTCCGAACATGGTAACCCATATCACAGAAATTCTTTAATTTACAATTTAGCTCATATCATGTCTATTACTTAAACTTTTGTAATGAGTAATGTCAAAACTCGTGTAGGTCAAAGTGCCAAATCTACTTCGAAACATGAAAACTACCAATATTCAGGAGCACAGGTGCAGAATTCTAAGAAATCGCGAGTTTACGTCTTTGGTGATGCAGATATACAAGAAGATGAAATTGTGGAATATGAAATGTCTGAAGTGCGGTCTCGCAAGTCGACGCGACCCTTTCAACAGGATGATGATGAACCAACCTACTTGGAAAGAGAAATTACAGAGGGGGATTCTTTGCGAAGTCTTTCTTTGCAGTATGGATGTTCGGTGCGATTGTTTTTCTTTAAATTGCAAACATCTAAATGTTTTATACTTTTCACTGGGCCTGCTCTTATAATTTTCCTTTTTATTTTATGAATTGTTTTGTAGACCAATAATATGAACTATAATCTAAGTCACAATAGCTGTGGCCACTGGTTTTGGCTGATTATAATAAAATGGTTGATACCTACCTCTTAAAGTTAACATAGCAGTAGTCTATGTATAATGAGTAATTTATCCATGCACATGACAAATAAAAATCAATCCATTTTGTTATAGATATTCACACTCAAATTACCCCTACTAGACTTTTGCACAGGTAATGACGGTCACTTGAAGTTGAAAAGTGAAAGAATTGAAGCAACCCCCAAAAAAGAAAACAGTATGTAGAAAAGATATAGGATATACTTTTTTGTTTGCTATTGATATCAGCAAATTTTTTTTTTTGGGGGGGGGGGAAATTGGACAACCAATTGCATTGTAAATTATATTCTAAATTTCTTATTAAATGTGACTTAGACCATAAGGCAAGGCTTGGAACCAGGGAGCAGCTCCTTGTTTTACACATGTGGGAAAAAGCATTCATAGAGAATCTTATCCGATCTCAGTAGCAGGCCATAATTTAACATAAATCATCATACATGTTTGTGACCGTCCTAGGTTTTACTCACAACAAAGTTGCGGCTGTTTGATTTATATGAATAATTTAAATTCATTAGTGATTCGTCTGAATTTGGCACTGTAAAATATACAGGTACTTGTATAAGTAATAATACATATAAAACTATAAACAAAATATACAGGTACTTGTATAATTAATAAGACATATAAAACTAAATACAGATATGAATAGAATATATAGACAATATGTCATATAATACAGGGCTCTCAGGGACCCAAGGGTACGCATATTTGACGCGTGATATTTTTCTGAGAATCCTCAAAGTTTCAACCCCAGTACCGCAGGACGCTCAAGATTTTGACTTGGACATTCACACTTTTTAATCAATCCCATAATTGCTAATTGATTGCTTAATTGACCCATCCTAGTACCTGCGTGTCCTCGTAATCACTGGCCATAAAGCAACACCCAGGTAGTTACCTGTGCCATCACTTATGAAAACACGTGTAGGGTGCTACATGTAGTTTATCTGTTTTATAATATTGTTTGTTTAGCTTCACATTGAAGAAATATTCTAAATAAAGCATACCTGCAGATAATTTTTAATCCCCAATCAACATCAATGGCAATGAATCATTGCTGATAATCCTTTAATTAGATTTGAAACCCCGAAAGTCTATCAACGCACCGACATGTCGACCGAAGAGCTGATGAACATTGGACAGTTTATATCATTCAATTACAACGTACAGCTCATCTTACGGTTATCAAAAGTAATGTTTAAAACAAAAATTGCATTAACGAGATACAAAATAAAAATGTCAATGTCTTTTAAATAAATCTGAAAGAAAGATAATATGAGTTTGATATCATTTACCACATACATAGATAAAGTAAATCATGATGGATGTTTGGTGCTTATATCAACAAAGAAAACAAATTTATCAGCATCAGTCTTGTCTCTTGAAAATATTTTCATGTTATAGATAAAAATAAATTTGTTTGTGAATTTTAATGCAACATTTTTTTAGAATTGGAAAATAGGATTTTTTGCACTCCTATCCCTTTAAAAAAAAATAATCATGGAATAGAAGTTCTAATTTAATAATACATAGCACACATTAAGTCATGTAAAATATGACTCATTAGGACCCCTGCACTACAAAATTAATTATGAAAAATAAAACTACTTTTATTGATAATTAAAAAAAACATAACTACACATAGAAAGATAGAATCTAGATCAAACAGATATAAACCAATAAATAAATGAAGGGACAACCATAAATATAGATTTTGGCGATGACTTTGAATAAGTGGACTCTTCATTTTCTGGATGGGACTCCTCAGATTTTGACCCTGGGGTCCCAGGGACTCTCCAAAATTTTGCTCTACTGAGAGCCCTGTAATAAATTATGTTAATAAATATAAGATTTAGATCTCAAATTCACTTTATAAATTAAAGTTAGTGTTATCAGAATTGCTAGTATAAACAGTATTAAGAAATATAATATAGGAAATAATTAGGTATGTAAAATTCTGCTTTTACACCATTATCTATTTATAGAAGAAATATTTATACCTTAGTATGACTGATGAGCCGAATCAGTGGAATCAAACACTAGGGCCAGTGATTTTCCGGAATCATGAACAGAATCGCAGAATCGACAATCTGAAACGGAATTTGTGTTTTTGAAAAATCTTTAAAAATTCCAACATGAGGTACAGTTTATTAAATTATAAACTAGTGTGCTATTTCCATGTGTTATAAACTTAATTTCTTTGTCTGTTGATTTTGGCTGATTAAAGTAAAATGGTTGATACCTACCACTTAATTTTAAGGTAGCGGTATCCTATACATACTTAATTAATTATCCATGTCCATGACAAATAAAAATTAATCCGATTTGTACTAGATATTTGCACTCAAATTATCCCTGTGGGATTTTTATGTATGTAATGGTGGCCATCTTTAGAAGTTTCAGAGCGGAAGTGAAAGAAAGGGAACGTTTATTGGTCATACTGATTTAGCCTGACTCACTGATCTGTTAATACATAATCACCGATTCCTTACAACAATAATATATATTGGAAAAACGTTGCCATCCTCATAAAGATTCCATGGAAACCATCAACTTTTGCTGATGTATTTATTTTTTAAATGGGAGGAAGTCTCCTCTTTTTACACACGTGTCTTCAGCCATCATATTCCAATAATATTAGAGCTCGCTTTACTTCGGATATGCCGAAGTCAACGGCACAAGTCAAAAGTATCTCGTTGTTTAAATCTTTAACATTATTGGAGTACAGCCATCGTTGCTCGCTGTCAAAAACGTCAAGATGTGAACACGTTTGTGTTGGTAACAAAATCCAGCTGTCAGTTCAGCGGTATGTCGTAAAAAATTAGGATGGATTGTACATTGTGAAATTTTACTATAAATCATAAAAATTGGTACATGTATATATATTCAGAAATTGAAATAAACATTATGAAAGCCTAATTCAAGATATCAATTTAAAGCTATTTTTGTTTTAGAAGACACCACACTGGCAGATGTCAGTCAGAACTGATGTTATGACAATGGTAATGATAGCCCTTATCTTTTGATGTGTAAATGTAGGCTAATATATCTACGGGATAAAATAGTAATTGATGTAAAATTATGTGATGAAATATTTTAAATAAACAATGAATTGAAGTTTGTAACACACGGAAATCACACTAGTTCACAATTTAGTAAATTCTACCTCATGTTGGAATTTTTAAAGATTTTTCAAAAATGCAAATTCCATTTCAGATTGTCAATTCCGCGATTTTGTCCGCGATTCCGCGATCACAGAAATCACGGGCCCTAAATTATGACAGCTCCATTAGACTTACAGAAATATTTTACAGATAGGACAAGATGAACAAATCTGACTTAAACCTTTTTTGAGAGAACACATTTCAGTGGCAGATGTGTTCCACTAAATGTATACATCATTACATGTACATATATTTAAAAAATTTGACTACATGTTTCAGCGATTTTATTTGGTGCCTAGATTTCTTCTGTTCTGAGCAACTACCTGATTTTGTCTCTTAAACTATTATTGTTGTAGGTGGCAGAAATAAAACGAGTGAATAACATGATACAGGATCAAGAATTTTATGCCTTCAAAAAAATTAAAGTGCCAATTAAGAAATATTCATTTCTGACTGAAACGATGAACAACAAACCGTCTGACAAAAAACAAGATGACCCGGTTTCTTGTAACGGAATGTCAATTATAGATGAAACAGTGGACACAGATCAAGACAGCCTGTACTATGACACAGATTCTGAATCCATGTGTAATTTGAGTGATCCAGAAACACAACGATTGCTTATAAAAAAGTCTCTCAGCATAAAAGACAATACATCTAGTCAGACACGTGAAGCAAAAAGATTTCTTCGCAGTATGGACAAAGACTTGTCCAAAATTTGTAAAACTGCACGACCAAATCATAGCTCTTTGAATGAGGTGGTTTCAATGCTGACAAATCGGAGCATACAACCGATACCTCCTAAAAAAAAGAATCATTTCAATGGTGCTGACTGTGGGATACGGTGGTGGAGTATAGCTTTATGTACAATATTAGCATTAATTGTCATTCCACTAATTATTCTGTTGTATTATTTAAAAAAATGAGAATTATTGTCATACTCCTGTAGTGATACTGGGGCAGGATAGCATGTGTAAGATAAGACAAATTGTTTACATCAAATCGGGACATGGTGCACTAGAGTACAACATTACAGATTACAAAGTTATCTTCATACAGAGCAGATTGTGAACTTGTTATATGTGAAAACAGAGGAACAGCAGGTCTTTCCTGTACGTACATGTATATCTACATACACTGTATATATTGAATCACTTAAAGCTGAGGTCTCTATGTAGAAGTCATTGTAGTAATATGTAAACACAAGATCAGCCATATTCCTTTATGTACATGTGTAAACATTCAATCATTTAAAGCTGAGGTCTCTATTTAAAAGTTACTGTACATGTAGTTATATGTAAAAACAGAAGATCACATCTACATATATCAGGGATTTTCCAAGATCATATAATGATTTTGGATCTGGCTGCAGGACCCATTCCCAATACAAAAATGGCATGTATTTTCCAAAACACAAGCAGAAATTTCTAAAACTTAGAGTTTCAAATTAAAATAAAGAAAAATTATAGTATTTTAAACAGATGTCTCAGTTATGTTTTTCTTTTTTGTTATAATCAGAATTTTCCTTATTTTGTATACCCTGATGCCAGAATTTATGTGTTAGGGAAATCCCTTAAAGCTGAGATCTCTGTTTAAAAGTCATTGTATTAATGAACCTTTACTAATTAAGGTAAACAAAATAGATGTGGTTTTAAAACTACCAGATTTTATGTTTTTCAGAAAAAGACTAACTTGTTCTATTATAGGATAGAAATGATTTCTTACAATGGGTTATTGAGGTCACTTTGCTTTTTGTCTACAGTCAAGCTTGCAAAACTACATATTGAATTAGCTGTGTTTACCAAAAAGAATAATTTAAATTGGTTCTACTTTTACTACTTGTACTTGATGTACAATAACAAATAAAAGCTATACACAGGCATAAATAATCATATATTCCTAAATATTTTGTGTAAAAATAAGGTCAGGTTCAGTGTGGTTTACATAGACAAATAGAAAGGTTGAGTTTATCAATTGCAAGTTGTGAATAATTGCCAAATTTGTTTTCTCAAGCACTTTTCACAATATATAGGAATTTAAAAATGTTTATGCTTGTTTGTATCACCTTGTTTATATCACCTTGTTTATATCACCTTGTTTGTATCACCTTGTTTATATCACCTTGTTTATATCACCTTTTTCATTGTATATCAATATAAGTAGTAAAAAAGGAAAGAAATTAAAAAAAAAAACGCAGCCAATGTCCATTTAGTGAATATACACTTGTCAAAGTTTATTTATTATCAATATGGATGCCATTTGGATGACTGATAAGTGAGTGTCACAAATATTTATTTGTTTTCGAAACAACATCCATAAATGCGCTCTTACAAGCATCAATCGTTATATTGACATATCATATTTTTCATATTTAAAAACAAAATACATTGTACTTTTGTATCAGAGATAGAAATTAAACTCTGCAATCAAGGAGCCATCTAGGCTCGAATGTAAGGATTTTTTTTTTAGCCCAGTTGCATGTCTGGAAGCCCAAAAACTTGCTATTTCACTAATGTGCTATTTAAAAAATGTTGATACCAGTAATGTAAATATATTTTAAAGTATTTCATACACTAGCTACATGTACATGATGTAGCAAGGTATGCTCAGGTTACAAGAATATCAGTTGAAATTTATGAAAGTGCCAGATATACCCCCCAAATTTTTAGTAGCCACCTGGGCTAACACACTGTGTTATCTACTAGCCCAGCTCAGTTTTTACTTGCCATGGGCTCCTGGGCCCCTGCTAATTTCTATCCCTGTGTATGTTCTGCCTTATATGTGACCTGTCTCATCTTAATGGAACAGCAAAGTTGAAGTACCACCTACATGTGATGTTTATCTTTCTGAAATGATCTTGTATGTAAGGGCCTTCTTAATATATAACCATTTCATATACAGAGACAAACTTTATAGACTGGTTTTGACCCATCGTCCCAAATCAAGGTTTTTTTTATCCACTCTGTTACTCACACACCTTGACAGATTTGGCCTGTATATTTTGGCTTCACGTCGTTGATTTCCACTGGCTTCAAGTACTGTTTCTCTGGGCCAATCAGAACGGGTCTAACAAATTTGATTAGCTAATAAAGTCAAGTTTAGAATATTCTCTGGACTTTAGTACATGTATATATACATTCTGAAATTTTAAGGTAGTGGATCACAGGTAACACCTCCTGATTTGATCATTATTTTACCATAGACTTAGGAGTTCGGAATGTGGTGACCCGGATAGAGGATGCTCACTACTTTGTTGTACCTGATCTCATGTTGATCTAGAGGATGCTCTCTACTTCATTGTACCTGATCTCATGTTGATCTAGAGGATGCTCTCTACTTCCTTGTACCTGATCTCATGTTGATCTAGAGCGTGCTCACTACTTCCTTGTACCTGATCTCATGTTGATCTACAGCGTGCTCACTACTTTATTGTACCTGATCTCATGTTGATCTACAGCGTGCTCACTACTTCCTTGTACCTGATCTCATGTTGATCTAGAGCATGCTCTCTACTTCATTGTACCTGATCTCATGTTGATCTACAGCATGCTCTCTACTTCATTGTACCTGATCTCATGTTGATCTAGAGCATGCTCACTACTTCATTGTACCTGATCTCATGTTGATCTACACAGCCTTGTACCTCACTCATATCTAGAGCATGCTCTCTACTTCATTGTACCTGATCTCATGTTGATCTAGAGCATACACTGTACCTGATCTCAGAGCTACTTCTACTTCATTGTACCTGATCTCATGTTGATCTACAGCGTGTGTACTCTCTACTCTTGTACCTGATCTCATGTTGATCTAGAGGATGCTCTCTACTTCATTGTACCTGATCTCATGTTGATCTAGAGGATGCTCATTACTTCCTTGTACCTGATCTCATGTTGATCTAGAGGATGCTCTCTACTTCATTGTACCTGATCTCATGTTGATCTAGAGGATGCTCATTACTTGCTCATGTTGATCTCTCTCTACTTCATTGTACCTGATGTTGATCTACCTGTACCTGATCTCATGTTGATCTAGAGCATGCTCTCTACTTCATTGTACCTGATCTCATGTTGATATTGGTCAGAGATCTGTCCACTGCTTGGCTCCTCAGGCCATCATTAACCCATTCACCCCTGTAGACACATTTGGACTGGTCTAAGTCATTGATTTACAGAATAGTCCATTGTTTTTCAGAGGTTGATGAGTTAAAGATATTTGTTTGATGTACCCTGACTTCTAATTTGAAGTACCGGTATGTTAGTCTGGAGTTTTTTATTTTATTTTTGATTAGTAAGTTCAACAAAATTTCATTTTTTTTTATAAAAAATTTAGTGAAACTAAATTAGCAAAACTGTCTAAAAATAGGGATTTAGGCTGATTAGGTTGGCCAGTAGGGTCAAATTAAACAAATTCTTTTTATATTTTGCCTTATTTATATATCAAATTTGTATATGTCACTTCATAGTTTTCACTGCTTTAAATACTTTGATTCCCAGGGGTTAGTTAGCAGTATGGCAAGTATTCTGATAATTGACCTGTTGGAATGCCAAAGTCTCCAAAATTGACTAAATTGTGACTTTTGTCTAAAGTTGTAACATTCAATTAAAGTTTTTAAGCATTTGAAAAACTCAAAATATACACGTGAATTAATCTTGCATTAAGAAGGGGTGATTAAAAGGATTTCATAATTTTCTTCCAGGAATTTATTATTTTCATGAAAAAAATTATTTTGTCTGATGATTTCAGCTTGAACTGAATACATTTATAAAATCCTAAAATAGAGAATTCTTTTCATAACCTTCAACAGAATCAAATCAGCAGAGATGCTCCGAATAAATTCTGCAAACTGACAATTTCTTTGTTATAAAAATAAGTATTATCTCAGTTCTCTTTACCATTCCATAAAGGTCTTGTAAGTCATATTTTCATTGGCCGAACAGTAAACTCCCTACAAGAGGCCAAGGTCACTGGCATTGCCACATGTGACTCTATAGTTGGTTTCTTTACATGTAGATCCTCTACGCTACATATCAGAAAACGGGAATGATAATAGCTCTGGTTTAATTAGATTATGATGAATTGTAAACAAAATAAGTCGTAATCTACAGGTGTGATGTAATGAATAGAAGATATACAGTCAAACTTGCATTAGAGGCTACCTCCATATGATGGACACCTGGCTTAGCTACCTATGAAGGCCACCTGCCTATAACATCTTCTTTTGCTTATTTTCTTGACTGGCCCGTATAGACAAGTTTGACCATACTTGTAATGTAGATGAGACAGTAAAAACTGAGATCCTTTGTCGCAGTTGGTGTCAGCGCGTTAAAGAACCCTCACTGTTCTATGCCCGTAAGTGCCAAACATAGGCCAAAATATAAGCCCTTCATTGGCATTTGGTGATCTCACTATATGATCTGTGAGTGAAAGATTCTTGAATGGGACGTTAAACAACAACAACTTGTAATGTACATGTGTGAAATGACAATCATTTTGTGCTAAATTGCCCTTTTATATCTTGATAGTTACATTGTAGGTTTTTCTTTACTTTTTCTATTCCTTTCATTTTTCTGTCTTTCAAAAACATTGAACAAGTATATATTTGCAAATGGTTTTGTTTATTTTGTATACAATGTCTTTCGATTTAAAATCTCAGCTTCAGTGTGTGTATATTAAAATTGACTATTGCATTAATCCTGATGGTTATCATGATAACAGATTGATGCCAATGTCAAACGTTCTAAGTACATATGTATCTTAGATACTATCATGATAATATATTTCTAATGTTACATATAAGTCATGTGATATTTGTCAAGGACATGTGGCTTGTAATTGTATATATATATGTACATGTGTGTTATAGTACAAAACTTACAAATTTTTTTTTGCTTATTAAGTTTCAGGTACAGTCAAACTTGAACTAAATGTCACCTCTGTATAAAGGTCATTTAAGTGTAACCTTTGTAAAACCTGTTATATTGTGAATGAACCTCTTTATTAAAGGATACCAACGCCTGTTGCAGGACTGAAAATTATCATGTGACCAAGATACCAGATATAGACAATGTTCATGTCCATATCAGTAAACGGAGAAAATGGCGGTATCCATATCAGTATTCAAACAGGCAATCACATCAGAGTCTTGTAAATACAGTAAACAACGTACTTACTTATGTCTGTGGGATCTTTATTGTGTATTTCTACAACGATTGGTTGCAAACATCATGTGTATAATATGCTGTAAATTCTCGTATCACATCGATTGAGTATAGGGGTGCCATGTTTGTTATGATTTGACGCTATCCCAATATTCAATGCAGCAGAATAGGTAATCTTGTTCAGTCAGATAAATGAAGTGATTGTATTCCACCATGCTATACTGACAGCGTTAGCATCAGTGAACCAGGATCCCAAGCTATATAAAAACCAAATTACCTAAAGTAAGGATACTTTTAGCAAAAATATAGTCCCTACTTTTATGGCCATTTTTGAAAGTATTTTCACATCAAATAATAAAATATTTCTTATCAAAATTAAAAATTTATGCAAGAAAGCAAATAGCTTATAAAAAGCAAAATCTAGAGTATTAACTGTTGTATATTTATATATTGCCAGAATCTAGTAAAAGTCAAAACGTTAACAGAGATTGGTTTAGAGTTCAAGGACCGACAACTCTGTGTAAGAGAATGTACTTTTGCCTGTTTTGACCTTTACAGACAAGATTGATTGTACAAGTTCTTTGTTGTCTTTGTTACTTCTGATTCTTTGTATGTTACCAGAAACATAATCAACAAACTACTGCTAACATAAATTTGTCAGATTTCATCTCGGGAAGTCTTAAATCTCTCATGGAGTCATGGTCTGGTTCTGATTATGTCCCTTTACATTTTATACCGGTATTGTAAAATCCATATAACCTGGTGGAATGGAGTCTCATGAACCCTTTCTTGACCTGGACAAGTTAAAATTTGAAGTAAACAACATTAAAATTACTCTGGAAAGAGTATTCATTCTTTCTTGTCATCAAACTCTTGCAAGATTTTGATTTCCTGCTATTTGTTTCACGTCCATCAATATAATCCATTAAGCATTTTGCTAAAAAAAAAGCGTGAGAGATAATGTTTATATATTCACACAGAAATTTAAGTTGCGAGATTTAAAAAAAAAATTGTTAAGTGCGGCATAAAACAACATTCAAAATTAAAAGAAATACTAAAAAACCTGGAACATTCTGAAGTAAGTATGTCAGTCATTTTTTTACTGAATAGGTAGGGGGCATACGTAAAGTCATATGTTGTGATTTGTAATTAAAATGCATGTCAAGTCATTTGAAGGAATAATGATTATCCATAGATCAGCTAATGTATGACTCATTGACTAAACATCTTTTTATTTAACAACACTGGCTAATGGTGTCTATGGCATTTTCAGTAAAGTTACAAAACTTGTGCTTTATTTAAGTGGCTCTTAAACAAAAGTTTATTTACTTGTAAATTGATTGGAAATGATCTTGAGGAATGTTCTACAATTTTTATAGATGAAGGTTGAAATACCAAAATATGTGCTGAATTATTTTTTAATTTTAGTCATATTGGTCCCTAAATTGCATATGAATATTGTAAATTCTAAGATTCTTTCAGCTTATGATTGTAACAGGATATAGTTTAGGTTTTTCATCTATTTATTATCTTTATTGCTATTGGTTGTTTGTTCCTGTTGGAACTTAAGTTGATTTTGTGAGAAAGTTTTACCAGTTGAGCAAATCTGGAGGTCTCTTTCTGGGAACATTGTAACCAAGTTCTCTTCTCCAAAACTGTCTCATCATTGTAATTTAGGTTTTTCATCTGTTTACTTTATTGCTAATGGTTGTTTGTTATCATATGTTATGTACTGAGGTTTCTGAATAATCTCTTGAACTTTGAATCATTGATGTTCTTCTGTACATACATGTACATATAGTAGAAAATGGTGTAGTGCTTAAGGGAACAAAGGGACAAAATTTCCAATCAAATACGAAATGCAGTGCTAGATTATTGGCTAGATTACAATACAAATATCTGCATTAAAAACTGGTCAGCAGTGCTAGATTATTGGCTGATTACAATACAAATATCTGCATTAAAAACTGGTCACCACCATACAATGCTGGTTTTTCATCTGATCACTTTCTTTATTTAGTGAGAAAGTTTTCCAGTTTACATGCGGATGTCTAGTGGCCTCGTCCTAGGTATATTGTAACCATGTTCTCTCCTCCACCACTGAAAACTGGCCACCACCATATAACTGAAAAATTGTTGGGTGTTGCGTAAAATACCATTTAAACAAAAATGGACAAACCTCTTCAGTAAGATATGTTATATTATATTTAAAGACTTTCACTCTTATTGTTTGCTGTAAGTTGATGAAGTTTTGTTTAAATCATCAAGTAGCTGTAACAGAAGTTTTTAACAATCTGTAAAATGAATACTCTTAACAAATAGAAAGTGAGTAACCTTGCAAACTTTCCCCTCTAGTTCATGTCCTTATGACTTATATATCTAGCACACACCTATGTGACTGTTTGCACCTCTTTAACCCTGGAGAATTTTGGGGGTTATTTAATTTAGGGTTTATTCCAAAATTCTCCATCATAGGAAGATAATTTATTGCAAGAAAAGAAATATTTCAGATCTCTTTTAGATCCTTATCTTTCTAAGCTACAGGGGGTGGGGCTCTGTGGCAGAATGGTTAAGAGCATCAAAGTTTAAACCATTAAGTCTCATGCTTCTTGTCAGAGTGGGCTCGAGTCCTGCTGGAACTTACGCTAAGTTACTTGCGGAAGGCCAGTAGTCTTTTCAGGGGTACATTATTTCAAGTTCCTGCCTCCAAAATTGTTCAGTGCGGCAAAAACTTTCTAAGCTACAGTTTGAGGTCAAATTAAGTTATACTTATTGTTTTTGATCATATCTGCTACCTACAAGGAGATGTACTTTTTCAAATCTTCTTAAATTATTTTCAAACAAGCTACATGTGAATCTGTAAAACTGTTGGAGCTGTTTTAGACAATAGCCAGCTATAGTTATTATAATAAATGAGCATTAGCTGTGTTTTTATCAAACCTCCCCCCCCCCCCCACTTTTTGTACTACTTAGATAGATATACAATAACAAAAAAGAGATATACACATGAAAATTCTTAAATTTGCAAATGATTAACTCAACTTTAGTACAGTGGAATCTTGTTATGTCATAATCGGATGAGTCAAAATTCCGGTTATGTCAAAGTCGAACTGCCGGTCCCGATTATTTTACTATATATTTATACTACATGTACCTTTATCTCGCATATCTCGAAGTTTTCATATATCGAAATTTCACTTATCTCAAAGTATTTTTCTGGTACAAAGTATCATAATATTAAAGAATTTCCATTTCTTATCTCAAAATTACCACCTGCGATTGAAGGTTTACATTTTATATACAAAAATCATTCTTAAGATTACTTGTTTAGCTGAAAAACACAGGACAATTAACCTCCGTTAACAAGCCAAAATGAAAGTGTAATTAATAATTGCTTTAATTCAATATGAATTCAGAAAAAGGAAAAGGAGTAGGTTTTGTATGGTTATCTTGAATTTCAGATATCTAGAAGTAAACGGGGCGGTCCTGTGAATATCCAGATAGTACTGTATTTGTACATGAAAGCAAGACTGAAGCTGACCTTATTTTCTTGGAATATAAGGTTTTTATGCCTGTGTATAGCTCTTATTTGTTATTGTACATCAAGTAGCAAAAGTAGAAAAAAAATTAAAATTTTTTTTTTTATTTTTGGTAAACATATTGAATGCCCTTTACAATTATTTTTTATGGTTTAGAGATACCATTACCTCACTACTAACTCAAATAATGCAAGCCCTTTCCGATTCTCTCCTTTATGAATTAATTGTAGAGAGTGTGACAAATGAATTATTCTGGTTACCTCACCACCTGTAGGTCATTAACGGCCATCAGGTCTTATCATTTACATGAGTACAACATAGTTTCAATTTAGATTGTGTTTTTAAGTTATATGTATTATGTTTTAGCTTGAACAATCAATCTTATATTTTGAACTATATGTAGAGTAATTTTCTCCACCAATGACAGGGTCAGATGTATTTTTAAGCTGAAATGCCACCTAATGGATGGCGAGATTCAGAGGAAAGGGAGATAATTATGACTTATCATTTAATCACATACAGCTGTATACACAGATTATGTACATATCATGTTAGAAATAACTTATCATCAGAATCAAAGTTTTGTGGAATATGTTTCATAGAATTCATATCTGTAAACTTTCACATTTATGCAGACAATATGTTTGATATTGGACATTTTGTCATATGAATATGATGTTATAAGTTACAAGCTTTTGTCATTTATATCAATTTAACAGGTTAAAGAAAATGTAAATAATATGACTGACTACTGATGCATTTATATCTTTGTCATGTCTAATAAGGTTATTGTGATAGTGAACTTTTTTGCTAAATTGTATTGTTAAATTTAGTATTATTACTATTCAAATTAGTTTTTTCATCAGAAACAGACACCAGTTTTATAGAGTAGCTATTGGTCCCTATTATCTCCCCTAAATGATCACATAGCTATTGACACATAGTATCTCCTTTACTGATCACATAGCCATTGACCTTTATCATCTCCCCTTATTGATAACATAGCTATTGACACCTATTATCCCCCCTTTACTGATCACATAGCTATTGACACCTATTATCTCACCTTACTGATCACATAGCTATTGACACCTGTTATCCCCCCTTTACTGATCACATAGCTATTGACACCTATTATCTCCCCTTACTGATCACATAGCTATTGACCCTTACCTCCCCTTACTGATCACATAGCTATTGACACCTATTATCTCCCCTTACTGATCACATAGCTATTGACACCTATTATCTCCCCTTACTGATCACATAGCTATTGACACCTATTATCTCCCCTTACTGATCACATAGCTATTGACACCATTTATCTCCCCTTACTGATCACATAGCTATTGACCCTTATCTCCCCTTACTGATCACATTTATTGACCCTTGTTATCTCCCCTTACTGATTACATATTTATTGAACATATTATCTCCCCTTATTGAACACATAGTTATTGACCACATTATCTCCCCTTACAGATCAAACAGCTACTGACCTTCATTATCTCCCCTGACTGACTACATATAGTGATCACATCTTACTTGCTCATTTCATAACAGATTGAATACCGTGCTTTAGACATTTGTTTGAATGAATAATATTTTATGAATCAAATGCAATGTCATTTTATTTATTTTGGATATTTATGTATAAATTCTTCGTATCATATTATTTATCATTGTATGTTATAAATATTACAAAAGAAAGCAGTTTAGAACCTTCCTTCATTCTAAGGTTTGAGGAAAACAATAGATTTAAGCTTAACTTTTAATTCATAGTTTTGACTTTAAAATTGTTTTTAAAACCTTTAGGTTTGAGTGATAATGAAACATACAAAACGTACAATTATTTTCCATCATTCACATAGATTTTTCTGTAAAAAATTAATAATTATGTTGAGTACAGTACTCATACTCAAGCAATTTCTAAATATTTCTGCAGTTTTCTTCAAATAAGCAATAATTTTTATCATTGTATACAATTGAATGCCGTCAATATACAAACATGTTCAGTCACAGAGTAAATTGTGCATGTTTTAGCTTAAAATCATGAAGTTAGTTGAAATTGAGTGCTGAGTAAATTTTATGGCTTCAGGCTGTGGTACTTAAAGGCATAAAAGATGTCCAAATGGATTCATTTTTTTTGTATTAAAATTTCAAATATTTGACATTTTATACAAATAATATGTTTTTAAAAATCACGGGTAAAAAGTAGTTATGTTGTATTTGTGAAAAGAAATGGAATGAGAATAATGGACAAGTAAGCATTAGCCGTGTGTTCTTACATGGATGACGGGACTAACAATCATCATCATATTTCATTCATTCTAGGCAGTATACATATGCTTGATATGTCAAATTTTTCTACTGCAATATATCTTAATAGCCTTTTTATTCAATGGTGTGGTGTAATTGCAGGATATTTTTTGTTTATTTTAAAAAATGACAGCCTATATGCCTATCACTATATACATATATCTGCTGTTAACAAAGCTTGATTAAAGATAAAAATGTCTATCTGAAAAAAATGTCTATCTGATAAAAATGTCTATCAGATAAAAATGTCTATCTGATAAAAATGTCTATCTGATAAAAATGTCTATCTGAGAAATGAGCAGAGATATAAGCTTCTCGTCACCATTTGAAAAACAGCATTGTCCTCTTTTAAGATATAAGGTTGTAGTGTAAACATTTGTTCTTATCATCCTCTTTGTAAGTATTATGTATAAACTGTCTACAAAAATATTTTAAGATATGGCAAAATTTGGAAATATTGCTATTGTAGAATAAAAATGATTGAAATAAAATGGATACAGAGGTGTCTGTTTTTAGGGGTAATCTCTTCTGCCACTGAAATGTGGTCTCACAAGACAGGTGGTTCCTCAAATGAGGTGTCGTCTACAGTTATTTAACCAAGTGGTTTTCAAAATATGGTCTCAAAAGGCAGGTGGTCTTTGTCCTTCAAATTAGGTACCATCTACAGTTATTTGACTGTGTTTAGGTTCTGTCTGAATATGCACACCCAATGTTCGGCATTGCCAATGGATGTAATTTTGACAATTTCCTGTTTGTACATTAGAAACCGCATTTGGGATACACTAATGTAGACTTATTACAATTGTTAGTTTCTAGATGGCATTGCCGTTATTATCATAAATACAGTAAAACCTCTTTGTAATGCCACCCAACCCCCATTTCAGTTGCCACCTTGCTTAATGCAACAATTCCAAATTTGGGTTCAACAAATGGTGTCAGTATAACATGGTTTTACTGTACATCTTGCTTACACTTAGATACAGTGTACAAAGTGAAACATGTTTACTTTAAACTGGAACAAAGTAGAAGTTCATTGTCATCTAATAACTTAGATTCATGTTATTCATTGTTCATTTCTTATTTCTATTTTTACTTGCTGTATCATGTAATATGTCTAACATGTTTAACCACAGCTATTCTATCTCTATTGTGATGTATAACAGATGTAATTAATGATTCTACAGACAATAATTTTGTAACATTCATCTGTTTCAGGATTGTGTTCTTTATCAAGAAAAGTACATGTGCATTTTCAAACAATGCTCAATTTCAGTCAGAACTTCAATTCTTGATTCATTTTGCTTCATGTATAAATTTACCATTGTATTGAGTGGTCATTTTTAAACGGTTTTGTCCAACAGGTCAAAAGTAGGTTGGAAATTAAGTATATCAACATATTATATATGTTATTTGCTAATTGTTTTTGTTTGGGAGAGGGTTCTTCTAAATCCAGTACAAAGTGATGATCATCTGAATAAAACTGATCTACTGTTTTTATAATGCCTTCACTTTTTTTAGTTTATGCATTTATGAGTAGAATATTAATGAATTTAATGTATTACATTTGTATTTATTCATAATTTTCTGATATCAAAAATTTACTTTTTTGATATCACAATGATTTGAATTTCTGATATCACAAACTATCAAAAAAATCTAATTTTTGATATCAGAAATTCAAGATTTTTTTTATATCAGAAATTCGATTTTTTAATATCACAAAATCATTTATATATCACAAAATCATTTTACGGTATCAAAAAATATGTATTATTATTTTATATGAAAATATTGACTTTCTTAAATAAAAAATAACATATTTTTCTGATATCAAAAATTCGAATTTGTGATATCAAATAATACCAGCGATAGATAAAGCTAATACCAGTGAGCTTTATATATCGCTGATACTGCATATTTTTTATATCGGAAAATGATTTTCTGATATAAAAAAATGATTTTCTGATATTAAAAAAAAAAATGATTTTCTAATATAAAAAAATCGAATTTCTTATATCAAAAATCCATTTTATGATATAAGAAAATCACATTTCTGATATCAAAAAATCGTTTTGATTTTTTTATATACGATTTTTTATATCAGGAAACGTATTTTTATATCAGAAATTCGATTTTTTATATCAGATATTTTTTGTATCTGAAAATGATTTTTTAAAAAATGTTTTCTACAATCAAAAATTGAATTTTTGGTTTAAAAATGTTTTCTTATATCAGAAATTCGATTATTTGATATCAAAAAATTAATTTTTGATATCGGAAAATAGTGAATAAATACTAAAAACGGCGCCACATAGATTAGATTATCGAGCTTTGAACCATGAAGTCTCTCACTTCCTGTCCTGGAACCTAATTTTTGTAAGAAGATTTGCCAGTTAACTTGTAGAATGCTGGTGGTCTCTTCCTGTGTACATTGTCCCCTCCATCATTAAAAACTGGCTGCAACCATATAACTGAAAAATTATTTTGTGTGGCGTAAAACACTTGATGAATTTAAGACACACACACACACACACACACACACACACACACACACATATATATATATATATATATATATATATATATATATATATATACATATATATATATATATATATATATGTGTGTGTGTGTGTGTATATATAAGCCTTACAGGTCCTTACGACATCACGAATGCGAGAAAACAAGGAATGCTATCTAACGTAATATTTCTAATTTTGTAGATTTTTCCATGAATCAGAAAGAATTATGGGTGCTGTGTTACGACCACTATTGTAATTGCAGTAAATGGATAGAAGTCGTATTGAAAACAAAGAGTCAATCTATCTATCTATCTATCTGTGTGTGTGTGTGTGTGTGTGTGTGTGTGTGTGTGTGTGTGTGTGTGTGTGTGTGAAATACCATGCTGTTTCTTTTTAATGTGAAATATATCGGTTGAGGCTTAGAAAACATTGTAATTAGTGAAGTTCATTGAGCTTATAACAATGTTTTCGTATATTTCATATCAAAGGTGAACGACCTGAAATTGACTTTATCTAGTATGACAGAATTTTACGATTTGTCACAGATACGGCAGGTTGGCGTAGATTTTTAGATGTCGGATCACTTATACAACTTTCAGAAGTTTCTGTAAAATGTATGTTGTACAAGTGGTCATTGTGTATATGTTACACACCAGCACGTAATTACAACAAACAGTTTACATGGCGTAGAAGGCAGAGTAGTACAAATTGTATTTTATTTATAAAATGTACCAATATAATCATTTTTTATTACAAGTTTGATAATGAAATATCGCAGAAACATATTTATAAGACAATCTCAATTATTAGAAACTATATAAACTATTTAAGTTCAAAGTTCTTTATAGTCCGTTTGCTCTCCATTGAAAATTTATTTCTTAAATTTCACTTAATCATCAAATATCAATTTTACAGCAATGTTTTTAACTTAACCATACACAACTGAATTGTGAATATACAAATTTTTGGTTTACTAACAAAACTTTTACCTATTTACTGCAATACAAACTTTTGTAAAAGTTTGTATGGGTAAATGCAAAGAGTTGATAAAACAGCTTTCTGATTCATGTATAAGTAGGTCGTATGCAAATCAGGAGCGCTGGGCCATATGACAGTAGACTGGCATGGGATTGTATCATAAATTCATAATTATTTTTTATGAACTGAAAAAAATCGGAATTATAAGTCTGCATCAGTTCTGATATAATGCACAGATTTCATCTTATTAGTAGTATTCTTAGTGTGCTAGATGTAAAACAACATAAAAACAAACAAAAAATGTTAACTTGCAACTCATGTTGACTTGCAATTATGAGATGATCCCTCATGTTGAATTTGTTGGATCATATTCCTTATTGACTAGTGAATTAAGTGTGTGACAAGTTAGACCTATTCATACATGTATTTTCCTGTGAAAAAAATTGTAAATCCCATGTCTTTCTATGTTAAAATATTTGTTTATCAATTATCATGCACATAAATTTAAATGCATTCTTTGGATATTATGGCAAAATGATATTGTATCAAGGGATATATATTTTCATACATGAGGGGTATTGCACATAAGTAGCTGGCACATTGACTATTTCAGGTAACCATGTGCTTTGAAAACTGTTTACAGTATTATGTCTGTTCAATGTATTGGATTTACACCCACGTAATTTTTCTTGAAATGAATTGCTTTATGCAATTAAAACTCATTCTTAGTTGTGTATAAGCTTTAAAAATATCAATGATGAACTTTTAAAATATATAACATATGTAGTTTTTGCAAAAGATGAGTAAACCCCAGTTTCAATGGAGATCAAACGGACTATAAAATACTGGAAAATGGAACCTTTGGCAAAATTTCTTAACGGTTAAGGCAAAACTTTATCCGAGATGTGTGATTTCAACCAATTAACCACAAGTGTAAAATTGTACCGGATTGTACAATTGGAATATAATTTTCCAAAAGTGGTACAAGTGAGAATGAACTGATTTTTATGGGTTATGTTATAACAATTAACCCTAATAGTTTGGTTTGCCAGGAGGGCTATCCTGTTAGCAGGAAAGAGACTGTTTTTCAATTGATGCATTCATACTATAAAATGCAATCAAACTCAAGAATTCAACACCTACAGAAGACTGAAGTAAAATATTTTGGTGTAAATGAGATTAAATCTAGTTTTATTAATCATTTAATTTAGATAAAATATCACATACTTCTAATTACATAACACTCTTTGTTCTTGTTTCGACACAACGGAATCAATCTATTTTAAAATAGTACAGAAATACCACTAAATATAGATTCTAGTGACCTTGAGAATAATATTCGTATTCTTCCGCCATTCATCATATTGATATCAGCAGCTACGTATACTAATACGGCAGATTTGACGCTGGAAACCTGTATCACACGTTGACTTGGTTTGCGGAAAATATATAAGCGACTCATTCAAATTCACTAACGGGTAAAATATTTTGTGTGGTTTTGTCCCAAAGATCATTCTTGTTACAAAAATGCTACAGAATTTGTGTTGGACTCAGATTTATGTAAGGTCATTGTAACAGACCTCGACCAGTTTAAACTTACTGAGTAGTTTTCAAAGAGAGGACGTTTTTTTTAGCGCCGGTCACGTCAACACCGATGCTGAAAGTCGATGTGAGAGGACTATAGCCCAATGATGATGACTGAAATTCTTAACACAATCAGGTCATTGGACCCTTAAGTCACGGAAATGTCAAAAAAGCTGGAGAAACAAGACTGTGTTGAAGCGAAGGTAAACGCCATGGATTGAGCGTTTCAAGTTTTCATAAGGATCTGAAATCCAATAAAGTTGAAATACCGGAAAGTATGATGAAAGCAAAAACAATGATTGATGTAGTGACCGACAGAGCAGACAACTTATATTTCCAGTTTAGTGCCATATAGGAAAGGATGACGGCTTTAGGAAATAAGAACAAAACACTGAAATGGGAACTAGTGGATGTCCAGGCACGATCAATGAGGGACAATCTCCTGTTTTCCTACATCGCTGAGACCCCAAATGAGAAGCCCAGTGAAACAGAGGATAAACTACTTAATTTCATGAAGGAGGAAATGCTTATGACCAACGATGAAGTGCGCTCAGTGAAATTCGATCGAGTTCACAGGCTGCTCGGTTCGTCTGATCGTAGCGAAATTCAGTGACTACAGGCAAAGACAAGATGTAAAAAGAGATCACGTGAATTGAGAGGGACAAATCATTACATCAACGAACAATTTCCACCCGAAGTTAAGCAACAAAAGACTTATCCATTTTATGAAAGAGAAGCGTAGACAGGGAAAAAATATTACACGATTAGATCTAAGATTATTATATATTAAAAGACACTATTATCAGAGAGCATCTATGTCTAAGTTCAATTGCTTTCAATCAAGAACAATAAGGCATTATGTAATTTATCCAAATTTCTTGTTAAAGCCTTGAAAGTAAGATCTATATAAATTTGTCTACACCTCCATCATAACACTCTACTCATTTGTTTTAATTATTGTATGTATATTGTATGTATATATGTTGACTGGTGTATTTTGTATTGTGTATCTGTATGTATATATGTTGACTGATGTATTTTGTATGTATTTTGTATTGTGTATTTGTATGTATATATGTTGACTGATGTATGTTGTATTGTGTATTTGTATGTATATATGTTGACTGATGTATTTTGTATGTATATTGTATGTATATATGTTGACTGATGTATTTTGTATTGTGTACATGTATTTGTATGTACATATGTTGACTGATGTATTTTGTATTGTGTATTTGTATGTATATATGTTGACTGGTGTATTTTGTACTGTGTATTTATATGTATATATGTTCACGATGTTTTTTATAATGTGTATCTGTATGTATATATGTTTACTGATATATTTTGTATTGTGTATCTGTATGTATATATGTTGACTGATATATTTTGTATTGTGTATTTGTATGTATATATGTTGACTGATGTATTTTGTATTGTGTATTTGTATGTATATATGTTGACTGGTGTATTTTGTACTGTATATTTATATGTATATATGTTCACGATGTTTTTTATAATGTGTATCTGTATGTATATATGTTTACTGATATATTTTGTATTGTGTATCTGTATGTATATATGTTGACTGATATATTTTGTATTGTGTATTTGTATGTATATATGTTGACTGATGTATTTTGTATTGTGTATTTGTATGTATATATGTTGACTGATGTATTTTGTATGTATATTGTATGTATATATGTTGACTGATGTATTTTGTATTGTGTATTTGTATGTATATTTGTTGACCGATATATTTTGTATTTATATGTATATATGTTGACTGATGTATTTTGTATTTGTATGTATATATATTAGCTTTATATATCGCTGATCGAGGGCTATCCTGTTAGCAGTAAAGAGGTCATGGAGGTTCACAAAATATAGTCCAACTCAAGAATTCAACTTTTACAGAAAAGTAAAATATTTTGGTGTAAATGAAATTAAATCTAGTTTGAATAGTCATTAAATGAAATACCACATAATTCTACTTACTTCTGCCTCTCGAAATTATACAATAGGATTTGTAGTTAGTTTCAACAAAACGTCATCGATCTATTTACAAATATGGAATTCCACTATACAAGAGTCCAGTAATGTTGAGCCTTCCTTGAAAAATTGCAGTTTTACTCCGCCATTCATCATATTGATATTGACAACTACAAGAATACAGCGATGTAAATAGAAATAATTACATATCGCTGATACCAAAATTAAGCTAAATCAATTTCTATTGAACTCTCAACGTATGTTTTCTAGTCCATGGAAAAATAAAAATAAAGCTGCAGAATAGAGGGGATAACATGTAGGAGGTGCTTGTTATGCAAATGGCGCGTGAAATTCATTTCGAGTACGTTAATGTCCGTTTTGAAAACTATCAAATTGACGAGTTTGTCAACTAATCGCTATAAATAACCTGCCTTAATGAGATTCCCCGTGCATATTTCCTTTATTTATAAACCCTATATGGTGACCACATGCCTTACATAACCAGCGGTTGCTCAATTTCAGCGGATTATCACATCTTTTGAAGATAATCAGATTTAGATTGAGATGTATAAACGTAAACTTTTTGTGTAATGGGTCTGTTCAAAATGGATTTTAAACCGAAACGATGTCTTCAACAAAAACCAAAGTTTTTTCCATTACCCAAAGCGTTGATGTCTGTAAGTGAAACTGGTGATCGATCGTTTTGCTACATCGCGACTTTAGGCCCGAATCATGTTGATGAAAAGTTATTTCTTCAACAATACACATTCGTTAAACTGTCTTTTTCATTCGTACAGTTATTTATGTTAATTAATACAAGATAGAGAACGTTGTTTGGCTGTTTATTTAGTCTAGGCAGAGTATGTTTTCATCAGCGATATATAAAGCTAATAGCTTTATATATCGCTGGTTTTTATGTACCATTGCAGGATTGTTTACATTCGATATTACAATCCCTTTGTCTAATCAATTTGTCTAAAATCACAGCAATTTTTCGCGATCAAAAAAAAAAAAGATTTTTCCTGTTCCCAGTGTCATGTTTGGTTTAAATTTAAGTAGGTTCCATAAATGCACACGTTTTATTTTGAAATGAGTATTAATTCACGACAGACAATATTTAAAGTTGGTGCGGAAGTAGGCCGAACTTTCTGCCCCGATTATGAGCGGTTTTTGCGGGTAAAATCGGGCACCAAAAATCGCTTAAAATCGGAGCAGAACGTCGTCCTAGTGCGAAAGATACAACAAATAATATTTACAGTGTTAATTTTGAATTTATTTAGAGGCAGGAAATTGATTTTTTTTAGATCTACATTGATTTGATATATTTTCATTTCATATATGTTAGATAGAAGTAGTTTGATTCTCATGGCTATTTTGCCAAAATAACAACCTATTTCAGTACTTTGATTTATTTCGATTTATTTATATCAGAAATTGTCTTTATTCCCAATCAGAATTGTGTACTACAACAATTACTGCTCCCTAAGATTTCCCGCCAGATACTAGACCGCGTGTTATTAGGCCCTATTTACTATGGACCAATGATTGTGCTCAATATGTCTTACTCAGCAGCTGGTTTCCTCGCTTCCCCGTTTGTTTGAAACTTTTTTGCTAGGCCTTGGCTTACTGCTCAAGATTTAACTTTCAAGATGGGCTTAGCTTAAAATATTTTAGATATTTCCTCTAAACTTAAAAACAATCAATAACTATAACTATGGTTTTTTTTTAAATACACATAAAACTAATATGAGAATTTACCCCTGTCCTGTCCTGTCATTTATTTAGGTTATTATGGGGTATTTTCTGATATAAAAAAATTATCATTTTCTGATTCGATTTTTTAATATCAAATAATACTACATATTTTTTATATCAGAAAATGATTTTCTGATATCAAAACTGAATGGTTTTCTGATATAAATCAAAGTACTGAATTGGGTTGTTATGTTGACAAAATCACCCTTGGATTCAAACTAAACTACTTCCAATTAAGGACAAATATTTCTGAAAGAAAGGCAGGGTAAAATGAAAAAGAAAAAGATATATTGCCATGTGTGCAAAAGACAGTTACGTTAGGCTTACCACTTCTTTGAACATTTTTATTTTTTCATCACAATTTATATGTAAATGAATTAATAAACTTAACAATAAAATGTAACAGTGTTACAGAAGTTCACTTATGTCTTTATTTGATATTATAAACATAATACCAAAGTTATAATGCTCAAGACGATATCGTTTCTGTCAATTAGACTTCATCAGTTGAGCTCCAATTTGAAAACTTTGTGTTTTTTCTAAAGATAAAATGGTATCATACAAGAGCAAATCATATTTCTAAAAGTATAGCCGAAATCTGTCTAAGAGTAACCAATGTAAAAAAATGACTATCTTAGCTTTAGAAAATTTTCGAATTTAAATGGTGTTAACAGTGCCAAATATTACTTTAGTATAAAATGAACAGTTGCTATGATAAACTAAACATAACTTACAAGTACAAAAAAAATACAATTTATCTTTGATAAATTTGAACTTATCATTTAGGGGCATATTGGGCACTAAATATATTAATTCTAAGACAATTTTACATTAAAAAAAACCGAAATCTTAATCATCAGAAGCCTAACTTACTAAAAAAATACAATAAAGTACTGTATAAGTTTAACTGGCAATTTCCTGGTTGCAGACGAACTTTGTTTACGAAACGTAGAAAGTGAAACTGGTACAGTAACTGTGGATTACATGTGTGTAAATATATCCTTATTGTTTACACGTAAAATGTCATCCCACTGGCATTTGTTTCTGATAGAGAGATAGCAAAATTGTCCCTCTTTATTCATATGCAAGCTCTTCCACTCCAACGTCTTCGACGTGTTTTTATTTATTACTTTTGTTGTATTACAATATCCATCACGTTGGGCTGTTTTGGCACCCATGACAGTATCGCTTGAAGTTAAAATGCTTACGATTGCTTGAATTGATACCAGGAACCAATGATATTACGTCTTTTTACAGTTTGTATATTTTATTACATTGTAAGAATAAGAACATGCATTAAACGAAATGAAAATGCATACTTCTTATTTTTTAAATGGGTTTTAGGAATGAAAAAGTAGATTTCACCAATACATGTCAAAGATAATGTTTGAAAACAATGATGACAACAGTTTTCAAATACTGTTTACTAAACAAGACTGTGTATTTTATGTATAAAATGATGTCTATTATAATCCGTTTCATTTAAGAAGTTTTTCTGCAATATTGTTTATACTTTATGGCGGAAGGATACAACGTTGATGATTTTCTATTAGCCTGGGCTCCTGGCTAACTGATGCTAATGCTGTCCAGGGGCCCGTTTTACAAAAGGTCGTAAGTCCTATATCCCAAGTCTTAGTCCTAATTGCCATGGAACTGACCAATCAGCGATGCGTTGCCATGGTACTTAGGACTAAATGTTAGGATTTTGGACTTACGACCTTTCGTGAAACGGGCTCCAGGAACCCATGCTAATTTTCTATTTACTGATACCAGAATCTAAATTTAGCTCTGCCGAGATTCCGTATCTATCAATAGATGTTAATTACGTAGTGCTAAAGGTACAGACACACAAGAATTGCATTTCAAAACGCAGGAATAAGTATGTTATATTTTATCAAAAGATTATTCAAACTTAATTGAATTTCATTTTCACAAATATATTTTGCTCTTCGGTAAAAAATTCATTTTAAACATCGGACTATATTTCCTTGCGTAGATCTGTCCTTTACTAATTTTTAATTTATAAAAATTAAAAAAGAGTTGAGTACAGGACAGATCTATGAGGAACACTTCGTTGCTAACAGGATAGCCCTCGATGAAAAGTCGAAGTAAACCCATAATAGGTTGTTGTTACATAACAACCCAAATAAAATCGAATTTATGATATAAAAAATTCATTTTTGATATATTAAATCGAATTTCTGATATAAAAACACCTCTATTTCCTGTTATAAAAATATCGAATTTCTGGCATCAGATAATAGTGAATAAATACTAAAATGGCGCCCATATTTATGGGTCATTATCAGACAACTTTATACTTTGTATGTTAAAAGTGTTCCTGGTCTTTATTTTGCAGAAATTTAGAAATATTAATAGAATGTATTTATTTGGTATAGTTTGTGCCATACTCTACATGAATCTAAATAGAGACTGTATTAAAATGTTGTGCAATTTAAAAACTGCATCAAATAAAAAACAATTTTACCATCACACAGTGTTAAGTCAAAGGCATATGAGAGTGACGGTAAATGTCCCAATTGCTGTCTGCTTATGGTTTATTAATCAATGAAATTATGCATAAAATAAATTATATAAACAAATTTGTAAAACAGAAAAATTACAAATGTGAGATGAATGCGTTGTCTTCCGTTTTTCTTTAATCTTTTTCAAAGTTTAAAAATTAACATTTTTCTTCCAAAATATTGTGTCCACAAAAGAAATGGTTTTACCGTACAATCACATTTCTATGTGTTATCACTTTCCTTGAGTCAGAATCTTTTTCGGTCATATGGTTTTCATAAAAGGAGGTCCAGTTATAAGAGAGGGAGACATGAAAATGGATTACATTTATGACCGATTTTGATTCCTTGTAGGGTAAGTATCAAATACGGAAACCGTATACTAATTCATTGTCTTTACCGTTCGACCATTACGCTAGCGGTATTGACTGCTAAAATTAAAATTAATCCGAATCAAATCGTAAATGTTTTCTGCCAGCATACAAAGTTTGTAGAGGCTATTACAATTTACTCCTCCGATAAATGTGACAAAATCAGTTAATATCCCCACCGTCACGGTCCTTACCGTAAGAATGTAATTTAACTTGTTACGGTAAAGACATCGTTTGTGACGGTAAAGACATCGACTATTGTAGGGAAGTCAAGTTACAGTCTTCTGATAAAAAGCTGCATACGAAAATAAGCCATTTATAGGTTTTGAGTACAATATGTGTCATTGTTCAGACCATTATTGGTTTCTCCTGACTTATCTTTACCGCATGTCTTTACTGTAACGACATGTACTTTACCGTAACATACTATTATTTTTTCCTGATGTCTTTAGATACCCAAATAAAACACAGTTGTTTATTAATACTAAGTTCTTAGGAGAGGAATTTGATAAGAAAAATCCGATATTATGTAAAACTTGTCATTTGAAAACACATTAAATTGTTATTTAAGCGTCATTTTACTGGACAACAAATACAATATGGTCTAAAATGAATAGCATCAAGATGTTGCCGCATACACATGTTTCTTAAAATTTAACCTTAAACACAAGATTATTATAAAAAAAACGCAATAAAAATGCGAAATAAAAATTAGATTAAGTATTTTTAAACGGTTTTTATTTTGTGACGGTAAAGACATTTGACACATCCACGTGCACAAAATTAAGTGATTTCTTAAAAACCACGTGGCATTGTGTTCTGCAGCTATTTGCATCCTTTAACACAAACTATGCAACATTTTTAATGATACAGACATTTACTTTTTAACAAATATCAAAACTCAATTTGTAAAGTTGTCAGAGAATGACCCTTATATATATTATATTATTAAAATTATACATTTGTAAAATTTATTAAAAATCAGTAGGTCCACCATGTGAAATTAGGATATTCCCATACACTCATGGTAAATTCCGAGAAAAAAATTAAAATTCATCGAAATATTGTTAAATGAGTTCTCTCTAGATGCAACACTAAAATTTGATATTGATAAAATATTTTTATGAGTATTGTTATTTATTATTGTTAATTTAGTATTGATAAAATACTTTTGTTATTATTTTATCATTTTTAATTTGAAATTCATGAACATATTTTTATGATTATTGTTAAATTGATATTGATAAAATATTTTTATGATTATTGTTATTTTATGATTGTTAATTCGATATTGATAAAATATTTTTATGATTATTAAATTATTATTGTTAATTTGATATTCATGAACATATTTTTATGATTATTGTTTTTTTATTATTGTTAATTTAGTATTGATAAAATATTTTTATGATTATTATTTAACAATCGTTAATTCGATATTGATGAAATATTTTTTTATGATTGTTATTCCTGTATTATGATTATTGCTATTTTATTATTGTTAATTTGATATTGATTTAAATGTTTTTATTATTATTGTTATTTTATTACTGTTAATTTAGTATTGATAAAATAATTTTATGTTTATTATTTTATCATGCTTAATTTGACATTCATGAAAATATTTTTGTGATTATTGTTAAATTAATATTGACAAAATATGTTTATGATTATTATTTTATTATTGTTAATTTGATATTCATGAACATATTTTTATGACTATTGTTTATTTGATATTGATTAAATATTCTATGATTAAGGTTACTTTATAATTCTGAATTTGATATTGCTAAAATATTTTTATCATTATTATTTTATTATTGTTAATTTGATATTCATGAAATATTTTTTATGAATATTATTATTTTATTATGACTATTATAATTTTATTATTGTTAATTTGATATAAATGAAAATGTTTAAATGATTAGTGTTATATTATTATTATTAACTTCATATATTGATAAAATATTTTTATGATTATTATTTTATTATTGTTAACTTGATATTGATAAAATATTTATATAATTGTTATTTTAAAATTGTTAATTTGATATTGATAAATATTTTTAAAATTATTGTTATTTTATTATTGTTAAGTTGATATTGATAAAATATTCTGATGATGAATATTATTTTATTGTTATTAATGTTATTTTATCATTATTATTATATTCTTATGATTGTTATTTTATTATTGTTAATTTTATACTGTTGAAAATATTTTCATGATTATTGTTATCTTATTATTATTAATTTTATATTGCTGAAAATATTTTTATGGTTATTGTTATTTCATTATTGTTAATTTGATATTGATAAAATATATTTATGACTATTATTTTATTATTTTTATTTTGATATTGTTAAGATATTTTTATGATTATTATTTTATTAATGTTAATTTGACATTGATGAAAATATTTTTATGATTATTGTTATTTTATTATTGTAAAGTTCAAATTGATAAAATATTTTTATAATTATTATTTTATAAATTTTAATTTGATGTTGATCAATATCTTTTTGATTATTATAATATTAAAGTTAATTTGATATTGATAAAATATTTTTATGATTATTTTATTATTATTATTTTATTATTGTTAATTTGATATTGATAAATATTTTTAAAATTATTGTTGTTTTATTATTGTTAAATTGATATTGATAAAATATTTTAATGACTATTATTTCATTATTGTTATTTTCATATTGATAAAATATCTGATTGATTATTATTTTATTATTGTTAATTTGATATTCATGAAAATATTTTGATGATTATAGTTATTTTATTATTGTTAATTTGATATTGATAAAATATTTTTATGATTATTGTTATTCAATTATTGTTAATTTGGTAATGATAAAATGTTTTTATGATTGTTATTTTATTAGTGCTAATTTGATATTGCTAAAATATCTTTATAATTATTATTCTTTTAGTATTGTTAATTTGATATTGATAAGATATTATTATGATTATTATAATATTATTGTTAATTTAATATTGATAAAATATCTTTATAATTATTATTCTTTTATTATTGTCAATTTGATATTATATAAAAATATTATCATGATTATTATATTTTTTTAATTTGATGTTGATGAAATATTGTTATGATTATTGTTATTTTATTATTGTTAATTTGATACTGATAAAATATTTTTTTATGATTATTGTTATTTTATCATTGTAAATTTGATATTGATAAAATATTGTGATGATTATTGTTATTTCATTATTGTTAATTTGGTACTGATAAAATATTTTATGATTATTATTCTGTTATTATTTTTTGATGTGATAAAATATTTTTATGATTACTGTTATTTTATTATTTGATAAAATATCTTTATGATCATTGTTGTTTTATTATTGTTAATTTGATATAGATAAAATATTTTTATGATTTTTGTTATCTTATTATTGTTAATTTTATATTGATAAAATATTTTTATGATGATTCTTATTTTATTATTGTTAATCTGATATTGATAAAATATTTTTATGATTATTATTGTTTTATCATTGTTAATTTGATATAGATAAACTATTTTTATGATTATTATTTCATTATTGTTAATTTAATATTGAAAAAAAATTTTTTTTATGATAATTGTTAATTTATTATTGTTAATTTAATATTGAAAAAATATCTTTATGATTATTGTTATTTTATTATTGTTAATTTGGTATTGGTAAAATATTTTTATGATTTTTATTTTATCATTGTTAATTTTATATTGATAAAATATTTTTATGATTATTGTTGATTTATTATTGTTAATTTAATATTGATAAAATATCTTTATGATAATTGATATTTTATTATTGTTAATTTGATATTGATAAAATATTTTTATGATTATTAATGTTTTATCATTGTGAATTGGATACAGATAAAATATTTTTATGATTATTATTTTATTATTGTTAATTTGATATTGATAAAATATTTTTATGATTATTGTTATTTTATTATTGTTAATTTTATATTGATAAAATATTTCTATGATGATTCTTATTTTATTATTGTTAATTTGATATTGATAAAATATTTTTATGATTATTATTGTTTTATCATTGTTAATTTGATACAGATAAACTATTTTTATGATTATTATTTTATTATTGTTAATTTAATATTGAAAAAATATCTTTATGATTATTGATATTTTATTATTGTTAATTTGGTATTGGTAAAATATTTTTATGATTTTTATTTTATTATTGTTATTTTGATATTGATAAAATGTTTTTACGATTATTGTTATTTTGTTATGATTTGATATTGATAAAATATTTTTATGATTATTGTACAAGAATCATCAAAGAATTACAGCAAATTTGTTTAACATGTGCCATCAAAATTAACTTTGAAATAAATGTCAAGTAATTGACAAATTTGATGAGAAATTCTGTTCTCTTTGATATTTGGTTCCTATAAACCTTCTGTACATGGGACCTGGTCTATCGTAAAACATGATAATTATAGTACCTTATCAGGCATAAAATTTTGATGTTTTATACAATGGATACCTTGAACTACAGTGGAACTTGCATTAAAGGCAATCTCTGCATAAAGGCACCTGCCTAAAAAGGTCATTCAAACATAACCTTTGTTAACTTTTTTATCATGAATAAACCTTTTTATAAAGGCCACATGTCTATAACAGCTACTTTTGCTCGTTTCCTACTGTGGCATTTATATACAAGTTTGATTGTATATAGGGTATACACAGGTATGTTACAACTCTGATGTAGATAACTTAACCCTATATGCACTCATCACCATATATATATATATAT
>BROG01000498.1:545000-552230 GCA_030159075.1 Atrina japonica | reverse complement strand
TATCATTTTATTTCAGGTAAGTTATCAATCGAGATATCAACTTGTGTAGTAGAAGTCAAAATACCATTAGAGATCAAGATAACATTTTATGACTTGTGTGTTAGAAATGGAGACATCATTTCATCACTTGTGAGTTATTTATCAAGACATCATTTCATGACTTGTAAGATTATCAATCAATGTATCACTTCATCACTTTGTGCTTTTGATACAGAGATCAGGATATCAGTTCCTGACTTATGAATTTGAGATCAAGATATCATTTCATGACCTGTGTATTAGAAATGAGATATCATTTCATCACTTGTGAGTTATCAAACAAAATATCAGTTCATAACTTGTGAGCTATCAATCAAGATATCACTTTATCACTTGTGAGTTATCATTCAAGATATCACTTTATCACTTGTGAGTTATCATTGAAGATATCATTTGATGACTTGTGAGTTATTAATCAAAATATCCTTTCATGACTTGTGAATCAGAGATCAAGATATCATTTCATTTCTTGTGAATTAGAGATCAAGATAACATTTCATGGCCTGTGAGTAATCAATCAAGATATCATTTGATGACTTGTGAGTTATCAATTAAGGTATCAGTTCATAACTTGTGAGTTATCAATCAAGATATCAGTTCATCACCTGTGAGTTATCAAAGATATTCTTTCATCACTTGTGAGTTATCAGTCAAGATATCATATCATGACTTGTGAATCAGAGATCAAGATAGAATTTAGAATTTGTGCTTTTGATACAGTTGTCATTCGGCTGTACTGAATTTAAAGATGTATTTAGTAAAGAACCTAGACAATTGTCCATGTACAATCTAACCACAAACAGAAATCATGAAACTATGTAGGGATATAAGTACGTCATAGCTAAGGGTTCATTTCCTTTTATAATTGATGTACAAGCCTTCATATGACCAACATTACTTATATAAGTACGTCATAGTTGAGGGTCCCCTCATTTTATAATCATTTTATGACCAACTTTACTTACACCTAATCCCCAGATTCTAAGTGTGTTCATATGGACATCTTGTGCTGATTGTAGCAAATTTCTGATTTTGTCTTTAGTTGTTCTCTCGTTGAAACTATCTGCTGGCACCCAATTTGCTCCCTTAAGAAATATTGGCACTCCATTTATTCTAAAGTAGAAATGTCGTCCTATAAAAGCAATATTCAGTATTAACTACTTTACACATAAAATCACATGGATATTGCAATGTCATCTTTTCTCTGATAATCTAACACTACAAGGTAAAGTCGGTAAAATGCAACTGTTGTTATATAGTAGTTAGTGGTAGTGTTATATTGTAGTGTTATATGGTAGTGTTATATGGTAGTGTTATATATTGGTTGTGCGGATAGGGCAGAATGTTCGTGTTCAATGAGGTGCGTTACTTGACAGACATGTTCGTTTTTCCCTCACTATAATGAGGAGTTCTGGGAAGCCGTGGTTTGATGTATAGGCGACTTTACCTCTCAAATGATCTTCGCTTAGGGAGGGGTGATCTTGTTTTGGGCCATTATAAATGGGAACTAACTTGGGAGATATCGGTTTCCTAGGTTTCTATGAATGGAGGGTGCGCTCGGGGTGAGTAGTATGCATTTGTGGAGTGGAATGGCGTACGGTTCGGAGGAAAAGCCTGGGCCAAACAAACAGGTATGAAGGGATGCGTGTGTGGGGTGTGAGAGTAGTAACGCGTGCATGTGGGGGTACGGTCCTCACATCGGTTTAACAGGGGGAGAGAGAGAGCATGCAGGAGGGGTAATGCCATGTACTGTAATAACAGATCCTTGCCTAATTTAATGTATTAGCTTAAATTGGCCTGTAAAGTTATGTCATTATGGGGCAATAAATGGCATCCCAGCTAGGGACATCTTCGTTCCATTTCCGTTGGGATGACCAAAGCATCCCATATGTAAGCAAATGCCATCTCGAGTGATTTGTAGGTTGTGTTTCACCAATAATGGGGGGGGGTGGGGGGGGGGGGGGGGTAAAGGCGTGACGCCGTCACGCTTGAAGAGCAATATGTGTTGTTTTTTTTGATATTGGCACCAATGTGTCGCCGCAAAACTGAAGTCTTTATCATGCTAATTTCTGCACCGCTGTCTAAATGTCACCCTACAGGGCATGACCGTTTATAAATATGCACTTAATCTGTGGGGACTTTTTAGGTGCAGTACGCGTCTTACTGGTGGGTAATGATGTTGATAGTGTCAATTAGTAGGCACTTCCAGTCAATCGGGGAATGTTACACAATATCGCCTCCGAGCATCGTCATCAATCTCCCTGATCATCACACGCGATGGCCTACCGAGCCCGGGCTCATGAAATTTTCTGTCTGTACGGGGGTACATATGTGCATTGGCTTCTTAAGAAGATAATGATCAAAACCGAGGAGCGTGGCCGGGCTGCTTCGCAAAGCGGGCGCAAGATTAATTAGAAGAGCGTTTGATTGGAGTCAGTCGTTACGAATATCACGTTTATTGTTCGGATAGGCCTTTGATTTAGACCCCCTGAAAAAATGCAGGTTCTGAGTACTTTTAGATTCTGAGGAAGGTGTGGATCTCATCAAGGAGACTATTCAAAAGCTTGTGAAATTTCGGGTTTTAGTGTAGCTTAGGTCTTAGACCTTAGTTTCTGCTGTGCCGTAGCGTTGTATCCACAAGGGAGGTAGATTCCTATGAATAAAGAATAGTAGCCCATGTTAATACGATAATGTTTTCTACGGTTTGGCGAGGACCACACCTCGTCAAATTTCAGGCTCATTCACCATGATGTGGTTATAACACCGCAACTCATGTGTAAGGAGGGATTGGCTTCAACAAAAGCTGTGTGAGACGTTGGAAAAGATTCCTCGGGTCTTTCTCCCGGGTTCTAAAATGGATATTGTCGAAATCCAAAAAAATGGCCCCTTGTTGATTGGAAGCCAAAGTGCATTCTTATTGACTGCCATATTGCAATGAACCTATGTTTGGTTGTTTCACGATAGTGTTTACGTGATATGACCTGGGCCAATAATTTGCAAATATGACCCAACCATAAGTTCTAAATGGGCGAGTTTTTGGGCCACCAGTCCTTCGGGAAGCCTCGGGTTACACATCTTCTCCATCATTTTGTATGCAGCCGCGGTTGGATTACCTAATTTTTTTCTAGTCCAGGTAAAGTCGTTCGTTCTGCTAAAAATGTAGCGAATCATTAGCGTCTAATGGGACAATGGTGTACAACAAATTTTGACCAAGCCATGGCTTCGAAGGAAGTGATAGTTTCGTTTTGGTTAGTGACCATTGTTTGGGTGTGCTTCTGTTCACCGCACATGTTCCAGTGTTACTATGGTTTATCGCTCATATGTCAGTGCTCATGGGACAACACAGAGAAATTCACTTGATACAGTTATTGAAAAAATAATGCCGCTATTCCACGCTTGTAATTGCACGTCAGGACGTCCACCCCCCCATCTAATACAAGAATGTTTACAACTTACTCCTTTCTGTGTTAAGAGGGTGTGAGTATCAACGCGCTGCCCACCACGGGGGGGGGGGGGGGAAAAGGGGGGGGGAGGCTGCAAGATATATATGAGAATGGACTCCCAGTTGAACAGGATGAATTTTAATTGTTTGTTCCAGGCCACATGGCCGCAAAAAACAAGAGATGACAAGAAACATAGAACATTGTACCCTTCATATCACGATAGTTCCGAGGGCACGGGGAGTAACTCTAAATAAAGTACGTAAAGGTGGCAAGAGGATATAACTCTTGGCTATAAATAAGACCTACACTTAATCACTTCTCAGAAATAATTGGCGTTGGATCTTGCTATGTCTCTTTTTATCTGATTAATACTAACACTACAAGGGGTAATGGTCGGGTATAAATGCAATATGTTGTTTAATATGTAGTTTAGTAGTGGTAGGGGGGGATGGTAGTGTTATATGGTAGTGTTATATGGTAGTGTTATATGGAACTGCTATGTGCTGTTGTAAGTGGTAGTGTTAATGGTAGTGTTATATGGTAGTTTTATATGGTAGTGTTATATGGTAGTGTTATATGGAATTGCTATGTGCTGTTGTAAGTGGTAGTGTTAAATGGTAGTGTTATATAACTGTGGTAGTGGTCGTGTTATATGGTAGTGTTGACATCAGTATTATTGGTAGTATTATATGGTAGTCTTTGTAGTAATGTTAAAGTGTTAATGGCAGTGGCATTAGTGTTACATGATGGTTTTCATGGTAATGTTGAGAGAATGCGGGCAATACTATTGTTTCAATTATAAAAAAAATTGACATACCAAAGTATATATGATCATAAATTTTGTCCAAGATAAAGGTACAAATCTGGTTTAAAAAGGGACAAACAGGGACCTCTTGAAATCAAGAGGAGGGATCAGGTGCCATGGAGGAGTGAGTATATCTCTTTTTGTTGTTAAGTACGCCTCCTCAAATGTTTTTCTTAAATGGAGATGTCACCATCTTCAAATGAAGAGCCACACATTTTGACCTTTGATATGTCGCAACTGTAGTGAAGGATCCTATGTGTCTGAAGCATCTAGTAACAGAAACAATGAGTTCTAAGTAACAGCCACTTTTTCATCTTTACTTTAACAAGGAATCGAACCAAAAACCTTCCGCCTGGAAGTAGAACATTCTACCACTGGAGCAGTACTGGAGCAGGCTGATTGTCCTGCTACTATAAATGTGTTACAAAAATTCCTATTACATATTTTTGAAAACTCTTATAGCATCAGAATGATGCATCTGAAGTGCATGTCCAGATTCATAACGGAAAACTCACCAAACCTTTTAGCCACATTTTGACTCACCCAAGAGTATACTGTCACTTTTACCTAGTGAGCAAGTTAAAATTACATATAAATTATTTAATATTTGTTTTATTTTAATTTATTGATTCTTTCCTGAATTATGACAGGTTTTTACCCTTGTTTAAGATGGGTGAGACCAAATGAGGCTTTAAGGGCACAATGGATTGAGTAGAATATCTCTATATTTACTTCTGTATCTGTTTTCTTTTTGGGTACAGATATAACTTGAGGAAATAAGTTACCTTGAGCAATGTTTATTGATACGTAATCTTGGACCAGCTCCACTGTCCGGAATCCAACTTTGATGTCGCTAGTCGACGTTTCCAAACCATTGGCACTGGTAAAAACTGTATGCAAATTGTACAGAGTCTGATTACCATACCCATTTGGCCACCAGGTTTTTATGGGCACCGTCTGCAGTAGAATAAAGACTAATAAGTAAAAACAAAGACTTAATATCTACTGATAGCATTACAATTAAATGGCCCGTCAACCATCAATGTCATTACGATGCCACAATTGAATTACGCTAAAGACGCAATTTGAGAGCTACTTGTCAGACATTTGGCGATAGGTCAATACCTTGTATCTGGTCGGTATCGAGTGAATATTATTTCTTCCCAGACACCTGGTCTTATCCACGGATTTCCCAAAGGTTAGTAACTTACGTTATTTCCGTTGTTAGTGTATCGTTTACAATTCTTTTTGTGTATTCTCTTTTGGAATGTATGTTTTATTGCATTAATTCAACTTTCAAACAAGTCACGTACAACTGATGGCGAACATGTTTTGGTACTGATTTCGTAAAATTTGGGACACATGGACATTGAAAACAGTCCTTCGTATCTTTTTCATAACTTAACATATACTTAAGTAATATCTTGGCATTGATAACACCATTTATTATATTTTTTTTACAAAACCGAAGATAGTCATTTTTTTTTACATTGAATACCCTTAGATAGATTTGGCTGTGCATTTAGATTATCATTTGAACTTGTACTATACCACTTTCCCCTTAGAAAATCTATTTAAAATTGGAGCTCATCTGTTGAAGTCTAAGTGACAGAAACGATGATCTTGAGCGTTATCACTTTCGTATTCTATTTCTGATTTTTTTCGAAATTTGAGTGTTTGTTATACATACACCGGGGGCTAAGGGGGTGGGTGGGGCTTAGCCCCTCACATTTTTGCAAAGATAGACATAAGTGTTGAAAATTGGGGTTGGTTTAGCCTCAACTTTCAAATTCCTTCCGACGCCTATGTTATATAAAGTTTAACTTTACTACACACATTACATAATTATATACTTAAACCTACCTCTGGTATCACAATTGTGATGTTAACTGTACTATTGGCTGGAGACAGGGTTACATATGTTTTGGACATAACAGCTGTATTTTCTAAAGTAACCTCTAAATGACCTTTAACATAATCAGTCGATCTCACATCCATAAACACCTGTATATTAAGGTTCCATTTACTGTCAGTTGCTGGCAAATATAAACACGAATTTAAAGATAAATATAAACAACAAATTTAAAGAATATAAACAACTCTGTCATAACATAACAGATTTTACTTTTATTTTCGGTAAAAAAAAATCCGTCAATTCTTTAAAAAATGTGTTTAAGAAACTAACAAAATTCTGAGAGATAATTTTACCTTTGTGCGTTTCTGATGTCACATAGCTTATGTTTGCAGAGTTGAAGGATTCTACATATATATTTTTCCTGGAAGTATAAACAAACCATAAGCGTGGGAAACAAATATAATGTTTAATCTACAAATGACCATGATTGTTGAATGATGAAAAACCAAGGGGACAACCCCAACGGTGATAACGATAATTCTTTTCTGGATAAAACTATTGATTGATTTACTGATTTATTTCACAGGGAGAAAATTTTCTGAAATAATCTTTTTCATGGGCATTAAATTTCGCGCATAACCCTTTTCCAAAACAGAAGAGTAATAGGATCTGAAGAACAGATTGTAATACTTGTGTATATCTGGTTATGTAAACCCATTTTTATAGGAAACAACTTCTTAAAAAAATTAGGTTGTCAACGTGCTGTGTTTCTGACACTTCATGAGAATAAGGTTTTATTTTATCTTTGATCGCAAATAAAGCGAAATTAAATCCATACAAATAAAAGCAAATATATAGTATGTAGCGTATCTTACCATATCCCTTGCGTTGGAAATGCGGCATTTAATCCATATCCGAAAGAACAAGCTTCTTTTCTTATGAACTGCACATTTGGTATTGCTCTATAGGCTGGGGGTAATGCCACAGGGGGGTAGATTTGGGAATAACTCTTGGACTTCTTATCAGCATAAACAACAGCAGACTGGAAATCAATCCGTATGTAATTCTCGCCAATCTGAAAAATGGTT
>BROG01000498.1:475000-540000 GCA_030159075.1 Atrina japonica | reverse complement strand
ATCTTGGATAAGGAATTTACCTACATAAAAGATATGTTTATTTAAGTAATTAACAGTTAACAAAAATTGATGTATCCTTACGTCCCTGTCAGAAAGTTTTGGGATTTGGGGACTTTTCAGTTTTTAGTATGGTAGCTTAACCTTCTCACCGCCCAATGTCTGAGTGGTATGCTTTTTGTATTGTTTAAGACTAGTCTATTGTGGTCCGCAGGGTTGAAGGTATTGAAGTAGTATACGTTTCAGATAACAGTTTAACTTTTTGTTTACGTATTTTATAGTTTACTTATTTGTCGGACACTTAAAGGCCATCAATGTATGATCACAATGCTATACCTTCTCATAGAGATCTATAAACAGATAAATGGTATACTAGGCTTCCGTTGCAGAGTGCTTAGACCATCGCACTTTAATGGGACACTAACTGTGTTTACAAAAAGGGATATTTCGATGTTGTCTACTTGTGAGGTTTCCATGGAACATTACGGGTACGACATGCCGTCAGGGGACGCTGACTCCTTCCGGACACCTTGTCCTATCCCGTTTGTGATTCGCAATTGTTCCGCATGTTGAAACAATTTACCATCTAATGGACTAGAGTTTCGATGTTCAATTGAAACTTCATATCACTTTTTCTTTGCTACTTGTACTCGATGTACAACTTTTGTACAAAAACAAGTGTTATACACTGGCATAAGAAATCTTATGTTCCGATATACATTGGAATACATTTTGTGAAAATATGGTCAGGACCAGAGCCGTAGTACAAATAGTAAGGCTATGTTAATCATGTCCAAAACCTGGCTTTCTCAAGCAATTTGCAGTCTCCTTTTCGTTATTGTAGATCAACATAAATAGGAAAATAGGAAAATATATATTTTTTAAAACAGTTAATCATGCGATGTCCTTTTAAACCATGCAGTCTCTCCCTTCTGGTCAGCGCAGGTTCGAGTTCGCCTGGATCCTAAGCTTATCTTTGTGAGAAAGTTTGCCAGTTTACTTGCGGAAGGCCGGTGGTCTCTTCCCGGGTTCCCTCCTCCACCACTGAAAACTGGCCAACACAATATAACAGAAAAATTGAGTGTGGCGCGAAACATGATTCAAAATCAAAACTACTGGTATGGTGTAGATTATGTATCGCAAAAATATTATTTTCAATCGGACAATAACCGCGACGTTCCCCTCCAACACTTCAATGTTTTGTTGTCTCTGTTATTTTTCTTCTGATTTTCTGTATAAATATTTTATGTAAATATCTTAGCATTATCATACACAATGTCAGCCTCTGTCAGCACAATGTAATTATTCGCACTCGTTAAATAATGTATATACATATATACTTGAAAATGAATAAAGTGTGTGTAAATATTAATTTTGTGTTATGTGTATGTAAGTCATATGTTTTGCTGCAAGCTTTGGTAAACAGTCTTCATTGTCAACATTAAGGAGAGGCGAATCTAAGTCAGCAAATCTTGTCACCGATCCTTTTGCTAAAATTGTTTATACTAATCGTGACTGTACTAAAAATATCTAATAGCCAATTGTCGATAAAAGGTAAAATTGAAGAAGTGCCAATCGATAATCAAAACTCAAGTCCATTATAACACGGCGAATTAGATATGCAAATGGTCTCAGCATGAAGAACAATTACGAATCCCAAACGGGATAAGACCTGGTGTCCGGAAGGAGTCAGCGTCTTCTGCTGGCAGGCCACACCCGTCGCAAATGTTCCATGGAAACCTTTCTAATTGGATGGACGGGTCAAATTCGGTAAAAAAGTTTGGTGATGGGGTCAAGTTTGGTGAAAAGCATGGTTAGTGAAACTGTCTGTGGCCGTGATCCAGAATACTATCTTATATCTCTGAGAGGGGAACTTTATAATGTTTAAAAAGATCGACCATAAAACTTCTTAACGATGACTCCAAGCGTTCAACAACGTAACCTTGTGTAGTTCTCAGAATAAAACATTCATAAGAAGAGCATGCCCTGGCATATAACGTTTCAGTTGTGAAATGAAAACGCCATAGGCAGGAGAAGATGGAATATTACTACTAAGAAATGGGAAGTTTGTGATATGGGAATTGAAATCTTCTCGTTTATCATAGAGGGATGTGTGAAGTTGACCGTCTTTTCCAATCGACAGGATTTAATCTAGCCATTCTAGGTAAGAAGCAGATGTGTTGCTCTCTGTCGTCTCATTGATCCTCAGCTCAATAGGATAAATCTGACCGAGGTAATTCTGAATTATTTATGGACAGAACATCGTCGATAAACCTGTTAGTAAAACTAAATCGATTTGCGAACTGTTTGTTTCCTTTGGTAGAGACTGTATAAATTTATGCTTATACTAAATACACGTGCAGTGAGGTGACACGAAACAGGACTCTAGGGAAAGTACAATTTACTCAGAACAAGTTCGTCGGTAACTGTTGTGAAACCTTTGATATATTATCTATGTCTGTGTGTATTTAAACGACCGTTAAGCTTCGTACAACGATTATCTAAACGACGGACGTAAACTTCAGCTTCAAATGACACAGTACAGATTTATGATTAAACTTGCTGAAATGGTGATCTTGTCAAGACTTCCTCGATTGTGTTTATGTATGCAATATACAGTCTGCTATCAAAAAGATGTGAATTAATCTGTGCAACTAAGTTTCACTTTACTATCAAAAAATCTAGAGTTATTGTTCTTGATTTAAAGTGAGGCTTTTTACGGTTACAGAGGCACCCCCTCCACTACAATATTACGTCTTTTCTCATTATTTCACAAACATAATATCCTAACTATCATATGAATATATTGTGCATTTCATGCATGACTAATCAGGCAAATAACAAGATACGTGTACTGGCGACCTGTTTTAGTGCAATCGCTTATGAAGATCATACATCTAACCGAGTTTAAAGTTTGATAATTTACAATAAATACCTCTGTTTCCGTTGGTTACCATCCATATCCCATTTAGGTCGATTACATTAGAGGCATTTATGAACATAAGTAGCAGAGTACATACAGTTATAGTTAATATCGAAGTTGACATTTCACCGGTTCTCTATAGGAAATGTGTACGTCGAAAGGTCTAAAGTCCGGGAAAAAAAACTTTATAGGTCTATATTTAAAATCATATCAATATTATTTTAGGTGAAAATACAACTGCATTACTTAAACGTTTAACATCGCAGTACTATTTTTTTTTTTCGTTCAACATCGTTTTGATAATTTTATTCAATTTATTCAAATAAATAAATAAATAAATAAATAATAAAATAAACAAACAAATAAATAGATAAATAAAAAAAAAAATAAATAAATAAACAAATAAATAAATATATAAATAAATAAAATTAAAAAATTAATTAAATAAATAAATAAATAAATAAATAAATAAACAAGGAACATAAAAAAATAAATCAATGATGATGATGATGATGATGATGATGGTGATGATGATGATCAATGGTGGTGATTACAGTACAATTAAATAGGTAAGTTTTTCCAAATGCGTGCTGCTAAAAACAAATTTTAAAATAAAAATTATGTGAGTATGAAATTAACAAAACATCAAAAACATCCATTAGGAAATATATTTTATTTACCTGCACCTAGATAAAATTAATTTTATGTAAATAGATTTAACCTTTAAATAAATTTCTTTGATGTCTATACACCTGTTTTATTTAAGATACAAGTTTGTTCTTCATCATATTCATGTCGACCATTTAAGGAAATGGCCAAAATTCTTTTAAGGTCAAGGCGGAATTGAACCAAAGGGGTTTTTGTTTTGGAAGTTTGCCAGAAAACTTGCGAGCTTCCAATGATCTTCATACTTCGTGAAATTTCGTAATTCTTGGTATAAACAGGGGACTCAGTGGCTGACTGGTTAAAGCATCTGGTTGACATCTCACTTCCTGTCAGCGCAGATTCGTGTCACACTGGATCCTAAGCTAATTTTTGTGAGAAACTTTGCCAGTTCACTTGCGGAAGACAGATGGCCACTTCTCGGGTACATTGTATCCGGGTTCACTCCTCCACGATTAAAAACTATCCGCCACAATATAACTGAAAAATTGTTGGGTGTGGCTTAAAACAGCATTTTTGTGTTGCTTAAAATACTGTTCAAAATTCAAATTTATAGTAAACACGTTAATTTGTGGTTCACATAACTGAAATGAATGAAATGTCAACTTTTATTATTTGGCCATACATATACTTAGCCAACTTAATACACCTGTTCATCAATACCTGTAAACAAATCTTGTGCTAAATACTCAAAGATAATCCTTCATAAGTGAACATGTGAAGGGTCTAGGTTGTGGTGTACACTTTTTGTGGTATTTGAACATATCTATGTCACCTCTAAAACGAAATGAACAAAACTCCATTAAATCGACATTTTCATTTAAGGTCATGGGGTTAGCTGCTCGAGTTCAAAATGGGTTATCCCTGGACTTTTTTTTTTCAATTTAAAGTTGACTTCAAACTCACGGCATGTGTGAGGGGGATAACAGGCAATATTTCTGGTAGGATTTTATGAAGTGTATACATTAAATCATTCAACGATATTAGCAAATGACACACTGATATTTCTTTGATGTTTATTTAATAATCAATAATAATAATTTCATAAATTCAACATATCAATATCTATTTGTCAAAAATAACAAATGAATTAAAATCTCCAAAACATATTTTATCATTCAAATAAATATTTAACAATTTGTGTATATTAGTACACATATAAAAAAATAATTAAGTGAAATGTTTTAAAAGAATTGCTCAGTTGATTGTTACTGTCAGTATGACTTCAATATGACTTCAATATGACTGTTGAGCTCAAATTTTAAATACACGAGTACTTCAAAAAGAATAAAAGGTTCACAGATGCATGGGCCAAACACTACACCAAAATGTATGTAAAAACTGACCAGGAAACCCCACTGTTAAAAAAAGATGACCATCTTAATCTTTGTGTTTCGATTATAAACTAGGGGTACCAGCAATGATAACGACCCAGATGACGACATGAAATTAGCACATGATTTATATGCTTATGGGGCGTGTTGAATTATAAGAGGAGATTAGAATTTTGAAAATGATATTAAAAAAATCCATTTAAAAAACTGGAAGAGGTTCAACATATTTTGTTGCTTGCTTGACAACAAATAACAACAATTCATTCCATTTATGACACCGATATTCTACTAGCATTTTAAGTGAAGTAAAACTTATTGGAACCACGCCAAAAAGGGACAACCTCACGTGCTTAGGAGACCACCTCACTTAAGAAACCACCTCACTTAGGAGACCATAAGTGTTGAGTCACATAAGAGATCACTTCACTATTCAAACTCTTTGAGTCAATCAGCTACATGTAGGTGGTCTTAATAGCGAGGTTCCACTGTGACACCTCACTAATCAGACCACTTTGAGTCAATCAGCTAGGCTTAATAGTGAGGTTCCACTGTAACACCTCACTAATCAGACCACTTGGAGTCAATCAGCTAGGCTTAATAGTGAGGTTCCACTGTAAAACCTCACTAATCAGACCTCTTTGAGTCAATCAGCTAGGCTTAATAGTGAGGTTCCACTGTAACACCTCACTAATCAGACCTCTTTGAGTCAATCAGCTAGGCTTAATACCTAGGTTCCACTGTAACATCACTAATCAGACCACTTTGAGTCAATCGGCTGGGCTTAATACCGAGGTTCCACTGTAATGCCTCACTAATCAGACCACTTTGAGTCAATCGGCTAGGCTTAATAGCGAGGTTCCACTGTAACACCTCACTTATCTGACCACTTTGAGCCAATCAGATAGGTGGTCCCAATAGCGAGGTTCCACTGTAACACCTCACTAATCAGACCACTTTAAGTCAATCAGCTAGGCTTAATAGTGAGGTTCAACTGTAACACCTCTCTAATCAGACCACTTTGAGCCAATCAGATAGGTGGTCCTAATAGTGAGGTTACACTGTAACATCCCACTAATCAGACCACTACCAGTCAATCAGTTAGGTGGTCTTAATAGCTTAATGACTTCCTCAAACGACCACTCTGTCACGACGGGACTCCTTCACACAAACATACTGTCACAAGGACTCCATTTGAGACTCCCTTAAAGGACCACTTTTTCACAGGGACTTCCTCAAACGACAACATGGTCACAGAAACTCTCTTAATTGACCACTTTGTCAAAGACACTCCTTCAATCGACCACTAGATAACAAGGACTCTCTAAACAACAAAATGCTCATAGAAACTCCCTCAAAAGGACACCCTGTCACAGGAACTCCCTCAAAAGGACACCCTGCCACAGGGACTCCCTCAAAAGGACACCCTGTCACAGGGACTCCCTCAAAAGGACACCCTGTCACAGGGACTCCCTCAAAAGGACACCCTGCCACAGGGACTCCATCAAAAGGACACCCTGTCACAGGGACTCCCTCAAAAGGACACCCTGCCACAGGGACTCCCTCAAAAGGACACCCTGCCACAGGGACTCCATCAAAAGGACACCCTGCCACAGGGACTCCATCAAAAGGACACCCTGCCACAGGGACTCCCTCAAAAGGACACCCTGCCACAGGGACTCCCTCAAAATATCATAAAACAAAACGGTTGATATACATGTGCACATAAAACGTTAGCGACAATCTCAGGGTTAAAAATTCTCCACCTTATATCTTGTATAACTTTGAGTTAATTATGAAAATGTTTCACATGTTTCATACGTATGGATCTACATGATCTTTCTATTAACATCTACCAATCAACATAAATAATTTTTTGCCAATACAAATGATATACTGTAGTAATATAAAAATAACATTTCCAATATGAAATAGCACATTGCATTGCTTTGGCACTTCAAATGGGACTAATTCATGTACCAGGTGATACCCAATAATGTTTGTGCAAGTCTACTGCTTCTGTTAGTGATGGAATGACGCTAGAAGGTGATATCCCGTGCTTACGTCATTTCAGCAGGAAGATTATGTAGCGTTATGTTCCATCACCGATGGAGATACCAGTACCACACAAACATTATCAGTTATCACGAGATACATGAATCAGTCCCATTACATATATACACATATATATATATAACTTTTATGAGTCAAAGTTCTATGGATCACCTAAAAAATGTTTGAAACATTGGGACTTCAAGTCATGGATGGTAACTAAGAATCATATGTTTTTAGTTTCAGAGGGTCTATAATGTGTATATGATGGCTTCGAAACCATTTAAGACATATACGTTCGTTAAAATTAATTATGAGTTCTAAAATTAAATTAGATTTGTGAAATTAGTGAGTGTTTATGAGAAAGAGAAGAATCACCATGTGGTGATTTTGTACACATGAATTTTGACTTTAAATTATTTGTTGGAATTTTCATTGTATGTATAGAAATGGGCCAAAAATTATTCAAAAGATTGAGATAATGGACTCATAAAAGTTTGACTTATAAATATTTGACTTATAAATGTTTATTAATTAACAGTATTATTTGGGAATTTGTTACTAGTTTGAAATATCAAGAAATTTGACTCATTGAAGTTCAACTGTACATATGAACATGATATATATGCACAAGATATATATAAAGAGAAAACAACTCATAGGTTTGCAGAAAATGCAGATTACAAGGCACATTTAAGATATATACACACACGTACACATGCATTTATATATATATATATATATATATATAAGTAAATAAATAAGTTAAGAAAGTCACATTTTCTATGCATTCATTCTGTTAGCGCTTTCTGAAGAGCCAACATGGCGAAAGCGCAAACAGAATGAATGCATAGAAAATGTGACTTTCTTAACTTATTTATTTACTTATAAATTTTCTGTACCAAGGAACTCTAACAATTTATATATATATATATATATATATATATATAAATATATATATATATATATATATATATATATATATAGATAAAGATATAGATAAAGATATAGATATATATATATATTTCTCACATACCTGCATATATATGATATAGAGTAGGCCCATACAATATGTCTATGGGTGATCTGTGTGTAATACATATCCTGTGATATGTATATTTCATATCACATGATAAGCGTCACTTTCTATGAATGAACTTGTGTGAAGATGGCTAGTCCAAAAATGACACCGGGACAACAACTTAAATTCCCAAATGATATAAAGTACAAATGCATATGAGCAGTCATCGCATTCTCTCAATGATTATGTGTACCACATGTTTCAAAGGCGTACAGAAATTATACTGTCAGTATAATGCCTGGCTATGATAGTGACTGACAATAAATCAATGCGACTACACCAGAACACTGTACTGTACCACAAAATCCAGACAATGTATACAGGTTGGCAGGTTATTTCATTTCAAAATCATGCTAATTTCAATGATATAATGTCCTGAATATATCTAGCATTTAAATTTAAAGTAGGAGCCTAGGGTTATTAGGTTAAACACTGCCATTTCTTCTGACGCTGAATTTCTGTCATCAGTAATCTACCGAGTGTCGTACTGTACTGTAGCTTGTAGTGTAGGCTATTTCTTCACCATCCCTCAACAGACCTACACGGGAATGTAACCTCAAAAATCTAAATTCCAGTGCATCAAAATCAACAAAAAGTCAATGCATACCTTGAATCAACGTCAAATATAATCGTCCCAATACAAAGAGATGGTGCATCATTTACTAATCAGAGCTTGATGGAAAGTTAAACCACTTTCACAACCAACATTTTCTTGTACACATATGATGTGACGTCACTAACAGAAGTGAATCTTTGAACTGAAGTCTAACTTTTTGTTTAATGTATTGAATTTCGTCAATGTTAACATATATCTTTTGATATGGTTAGAAATCTAAGTGTTACAGGCTCCACTTTGCACTATTTTGTGTTTCATAAAATTTCACCATTTTACCATTTCACCTATATGTCTCTTTCTTGCTACTATCAAGCAACCATGCATAACTCTCTCAAATTTACCAGTTGACATTCCAATTCTTTTGCAACAGTCTTGTCATTTTTAGGGTCGAGGATTCCAAAAATGTTAAAATTGTTAGAGTTTGTAACGAAATACAAAAGATGTATCTTTTCAAAATGGCGACATATTCACACACAAAATTATGATATGACCTTGTATTTATGAAAAGGTATGAGAGAAAAAAACACTTTTATATGTTGTCATTAGATATACGGTAATCCCACCCCCTGGGGTCACAAATACTGTAAATTCATATAGATTTATATTAGTGCATATACAATGTATATGTACGTGTGTTTACATAAATTGCACATTTTTATTTTGAATTCTTGCATTTCAAAATTTTAATGATAAACGTCCATCAGTGATTTCACAGTTAGTGACTTAACTACTGTAGCTTTGTCTACAGCTTCCCATGCGTAAAACGTGACATGTTTCTGGGGTTGAACCATTAAGAAGCCGTTGTCAGAAAATCTACCACGAACACCAAGTACCTCCAGCCAGACAAATGGAGCAATTGCATTAGTGCTAAGGGTCAAAGTAAACTCTAGAGGGTTTCCAGATGCTACAATTTCTGTTACCTGTATAAGAAATTTAAATTACATTTCACTTATGATTTTAAATACTAATTTTTAAGTCTGATAATTTGATTTTTTCAATTTTATGAGATTTATTAGCCAAGACATACAAGTATGTAAAATAAAGTGTGTCTAGGTTACTGAAGTGCTCTCTTTACTAAAGTCACATTTATAATTATTCAATTCAAACATATTTCCTGTCCTTCAAATGAAACAGTAAAAACAAAGGCCCAGTGTCACAGTATAGGTGTTGGCACGTTAAAAAAATCCTCACTGCTGTAAGTGCCGAGCACAGGCCAAAATTTGCAGCCCTTCACAGGCATTTGGTGACGTCTTCATATGAGTGAGAGATTCTTGAGTGGGACGTTAAAGAAACAATACAACCAACCAATTAAACATAATTACGGTCTAAATAAATGAAAAGGATTGTTTAGTGCAAAATAGAATATTTACTATTTCTGTAGTATACTTTTAAAATGCTTATATATCGTGATTTTATGCTGGGATTAGAGAAAAACTTAGATGGACAAAGTAATAAAGGCTTGAGTATGTGCTCACATGTTGGCTTTTAAAAGTCAAAAGTGATTTGTCAAATCAAATTTTACAATTAAGTAAAAAGTTGAAAAACATAATTCAATCTACCTCATTCTTGTTTTTAGGTTTGGTTTGGAAAATGTAAATAGAACAATAGAGAATTGATATTTTTTAACGCATCAACTCCTCAGAAACAATGGACTCTTCTATAAAACAATGACCTAGGCAAGTCCAAATGTGTCAATAGGGTAATATTTTTTTCATTGGCTTTTTAATGCACAAATATATGCTGTTATGTTAGACAAAATGTATTGATTTATATTCTCTTCTGAATATAATACAGACACACCTACTTAAAGTCACAAACGGCTTTAGTATAAAAAATATATCTGATTTTTTTTTTTTACCTGAATATTTGCTTTCTGAATTCCGATTGCATCAATGTATGTTGACAACGGTTGCCAAGCAACATGTTCATCATCTTGATCTCCCAGATGGAAATAAAGAAAGCAATTTTTGTTCCGTATACAATTAGCTTCAAGTATCATGGTTGTAATGTTTCTTCTGAAAACCTGTTCTGATGTAGTATTGAGCTGAAAAATTACAAATTCTGCATTAAGATTTGATTGGCCTTTAATTAGACAAAATTGAAAATAGCATTTTTCTATAGTTTAGTGTTAATGAACTTTGCTTGGTGGTGGTGGTGGTGGTGGTGGGGGGGGGGGGGTAATTCAACATTTTTTCAGTAATGTTGTGGCAATCTATCATCACAAATAGAAAATCTCAGATACATTGTACCAAAATATAAATCCACAGGACATCCTGTATATTTATATTTTGGTACAATGTATCGGGGTTTTTATACTACTGATGAAATTACCACTATCAACCAAAGTTCTCAACTGGTTCAGAGGACTCAACATTTGCTATCAATTAGGTAACTCAACATTTCATGTTTTGAAACAAAGGTGGCAATCTATCATGACAAATATAAAATCTCAGATACCAAAATATAAATTTACAAGATGTCCATAATACATAAATCTGGTGATATTACACAAACACAGAGCACTAGAAATCAAGAGGTGTACATATCAACCTCTCTAAAAAGACAACCTCCCTATAACGACTGATTTTGATTTTGTTATAACAGATGTTATATATTAGTTTCACAGTATTTACAAAACAGGAAGATAGAAACATTCTGAGTTTTACCTTAAAAGGTTGTGTCCAGGTATATAAGGGCGTCATATTGTCCCAGGAGTACATTTCTATAAATAGATTTCTGTCTTCTGTCCTCCTAGGTTCCATATTGTAAACATGATCACGTGAAGCGATATCACTAAACAGGAAACCATGGTGATGGGTTGGCTTAAACTGAAGCTGATCTGTGGTTGGATGACGATCTTGGATGACTGACATCTGATCGACACAAATGTACACAACGATATCATTGTTATCCTGATATGGGGCTATCAACAGGGGAGAGAAGAAGTGTCTGGCGTAGTAATGCAGCATCTTCCATTTACCTCCATATTCTGTTTACAATATAGACACAGACATTTACAGTGAAATCTTATAATGTCGAAATCAAATGAGTCAAATTTACAGGTGCCCCAAAGTCCACATGCTCATCCCAATAGGGAACTTTTGAGTAAGTCCGGATTACCGTTATGATCCTGTATTTATTTGCACTTTTTTCAATTTTGTTCCTCATATGTTCTTCCGGTTTTCATATTTACCTTCACAACATATAAAAAGTAAATGGAAATATTCTTATTTAGTAGCGCATTAACTTTATTTTGTATAAAGAAACCCAAGAGACTCTGAAAGCATACCACAGTGGGTTATTTAGTTGAATGTCAAATTACTAAAATGTAGCAGAAGGAAAAATGTGTGGACAGACAAGGAATAGAACCAAGGACCTTACAAACACTTCCAGGGCATTTTTACCGATTGTTCTATTGGGGCTATCTATATATTACTGAAACCAGAAATAACGTTGTGGAGCGTTTTTCTAGAATAACACAACTGGTGATAATAAAATCAAGATTATAACAGGATTCCGGGCTAACTTGAAAGTTCCCTATTGTTAACTATATATATATATATATATATATTGTTGTGAGGGTTAGTTGGTGCTTGTTTACAATTGATTGTACTTGTTGAACTTAGTGCATCTGCACATTTCTGGAAGATCAGTTGTTTGTGTGTTTGTTCAAGGACATTCTGACCTCATAACAATATATGTAATAATTTAAATAATAAGCATATATAACTGTTAAAAAAATCCATATTAAAATAATTAGAGGTAAATAATGGAACATCCTATCATTCATAAAATGCCAGGTCAAATAACACATCAACCCCTAAAGTCACATTTAGACTCACCCAAATCAAACGATAGTATAATCTACTGTCATAATTTAGGGGTGTAATTTGTAAAATATGTAACAATTAATCAGACCCGACTTATTGACTTCCAAAAAGTGAACCCTCCCAAAACCGAACAAAAAAGATGAGAAACCTAAGTAAAGAGATGAGGAAGATATGACCCTGAGAAGGCAAAAGGACAGAGGGAAGGAAAGACAGAAGGACAGACGAACACAACACAAAACTAAAGCCCCCCCCCCCCCCCCCCCTTAGAATGCTGGGGGACTTATAATAATATTAACCTGTTCAGATTTCCAATGTACAAAAACAGAAGCCAGGATGTACTGTTCTAATTAAAGAAATAATATGTATTTGCTGGGGAACACAAACATCACTTACCAGTGGAGGCCCAAGTGGGAGCTTGCCAGATGTCATTAAGCTGCCAGTACATTGCCCCCATGGTGTAGCCTCTTCCATCACTTTTTAAAGTATTCCGCCACCGTCTGTAGTGTTCTGTTTCTGTTTTCATGGCGATAGCTTGATTTATCTATGATAGTTTGGAGACTGAATTAATTAAATAATGAGAATTGAGGAAATACAGTTCATTATGATTTGACCAAACTCTGTGTCATTTGAATTTGCTTGTCAGGGCTTTCAATAGTCATGAATGTTTTGGCAGAATGTTACCCAATATAGTAAAAAAAAAGATCTCCAATGCTTGATGTAAAAGCACAGATTCTCAGAAAACTTATTTTGTGGTAAGGTATGAATGCATTTTATTTAAGGTTAATATTTTCAATTGCATATGGGTAGAGTTTTCATGGTTTCTTGTAATGAAGGCCATCCATGACAGAGTGATTTGAGCATCATACTTTGAGGTCTTTCAACTCGTGTCAGCACAGGTTCACTTCCCGCTGATTTTTGTGAGATCTTGTTACTTTGTTGCAGAAGACCGGTGGTCTCTTTATGGGTGTATTGTAACCAGGTTCTATCCTCCACCATTAAAACTGGCTGCCATCATAAAACTGAAAAATTGCCGAGTGTGACGTAAAACAACGCTCAGAACTCAAAATGCTGTCCCACACAACACAAGAAATTTTCTTTGAATGTAATGTACATGTCATATTCAATTGTGTTCAACTGGACACAAAAGTCCAAGAATTCATTGAACTGCTGTTGTGGCCTTTGATCAACATTAGAACTGACAGTAAGTATCTTACCAGCTAATTTAACTCTAGATTTGTTGCTATGATGACCAATATGTTAAAATTGTTGGTATTTTAAGGAAAAAACAGGTATAGGTGGGTGAATTTGGATCACACACAGCATTAAATACAAACAATAGGCTTAAATGCCTAACATACCTAAGGCAAGAGATTTTGTTTCGTCAAATAATGATTTCAAAGAATCAAATGTCGGGCAAAATAAAACCTAGGAATTTATTCACGACTTGTTAACTCATCAACCCCTGGAGAACAATGGACCCTGCTGTAAATCAGTGACTTGGACCAATCCAAATGTGTCTTTAGGGGTGTAGAGTTAACCACTCAGATTTGAGGAGCACCATGAGTGTCCCTTACTGGATGTCTAGACCCTCATGGCCATACTTAATTTATCGAAACCTACAAAGTAATGGACTCTTCCGTAAATCAATGACTTAGACAAGTCCAAATGTATCTTCAACAAAGTCCTACCTGAGTGACATAAATGATATCCTTAAATCTTTGCTTGATGTCCGGAGAATTAGGAGGGTTGATGTACAGAATTATTTCCGTCTGTAACTGTATGTTTCCTGGAAAAAAAATGACAGCAAATGCTTCAACTTCAAATCATATATAAGAATCACATTTCCCCAAATCTATCCTAACATTCTGGAAATCTATCGTAACATTCCAGAAAATCTATCGTAATGTTCCAGAAAATCTCCAATCACTCTGTATTTCTTTTTTTTGTGACATGAAAATGACATGTTTTTTCACAAAAATGAAGGTGGCTTTAGTTATTGAAATTTCAATTTTGCTTTCCATGGGGGCTGTAGATAGAAATACAGTAAAATATGCTTTATCAAAAGCCTGTGTATAAAGATCATCTGGTCACAAAGACTTTTTTGCTGTCCCCAATAGTAACATTTGTGTACAAATCAACCTCTATATACAGACCACCTCCCTATAACGACTGGTTTTCTAGTGTCTCTATTTGTTTATAGTTATTTAACGTCCCACTCAAGAATATTTCACCCATATGGAGACATCACCAAATCCCGGTGAAGGGCAACAAATTTTGGCCTATGCTCAGCACTTACGACCATTGAGCAGTGAGGATTCTTTAACGTGCCGACATCTACTGTGACACGGGACCTCCAGTTTTTACTGTCACATCCGAAAGACAGGAAACCAACCTGCTGCCGGTGGGACTCGATCTCAAGACCTCACGATCCAGAGTCGAGGGCACTACCGACTGAGCCAAGCTGGCTCTCTAGTGTCTATAAGGAGGTCATTACATGTAAGTTTCACAGTAGGATAAAAGTGAATTTTTAGTTATAAAGTTACATACTAAGTTTAATTAAATTAGGTCTATGGAGCCTTCATGACCAAGTGGTTAGAGCATCATGCTTTTAATGATGAACCGTCTCACTTCAGCGCAGATTCGAGCCCCATAGACAACTTGCTGCTACCATAAAACTGAGTATGGGGTATAACACTAATCAAAATTAAAATTAGAATATAGGCCTACTGAATAACATGTTGTTCAAGTAATTTAGAACCCAGTACTTTTATGCTCCCTAAAGTATTCCAAGGAGCATTTAGTTGCTCAAGTAATTTAGAATTCAGTACTTTTGTGCACCCTAAAATATTCCATGGAGAATTTAGTTGTTCAAGTAATTTAGAATTCTGTACTTTTGTGATCCCTAAAATATTACAAGAAACATTCAGGTAATTTAGAAATCAGTACTGTTATGCTCTCCAAAAATATTCCAAGGAGCATGTAGATGTTCAAGTAATTTAAAACTTTTTTTATGCTCCCCAAATATATTCCAAGTAACATGTAGCTGTTCAAGTAATTTAAAACTTTTTTTATACTCCCCAAAAATATATTCCAAGGAACATGTAGCTGTTCAAGTAATTTAAAACTTTTTTTATACTCCCCAAAAATATATTCCAAGGAACATGTAGCTGTTCAAGTAATTTAAAACTTTGTTTATACTCCCCAAATATATTCCAAGGAACATGTAGCTGTTCAAGTAATTTAAAACTTTTTTTATACTCCCCAAATATATTCCAAGGAACATGTAGCTGTTCAAGTAATTTAAAACTTTTTTTGTACTCCCCAAATACATTCCAAGGAACATGTAGCTGTTCAAGTAATTTAAAACTTTTTTTATACTCCCCAAATACATTCCAAGGAACATGTAGCTGTTCAAGTAATTTAAAACTTTTTTTATACTCCCCAAATATATTCCAAGGAACATGTAGCTGTTCAAGTAATTTAAAACTTTTTTATACTCCCCAAAAATATATTCCAAGGAACATGTAGCTGTTCAAGTAATTTAAAACTTTTTTTATACTCCCCAAATATATTCCAAGTAATTTTGGGCTGTATTGTTGTCTCTTCAACAATATTTGGGGAGCATGTAGTTATCTTACCTAGAGGGTGATGTTGCCTGTATTCATTCAGATCTGACCAGAAATCCATGTCCTCTTCAGCATAAACTTTCTCCAGAGTTTCATAGGAGGGCAGAGACTGGAGGCCGTACTCTGAAGACATTCTTGGAATTCTGTAAACCTGGTCCTGATAGAAAGGATCCAAATACCTGTAGTCATGTACTAAAAATAGAATGTTTGTTCTGTATATACTCATATATGAAGTTGTCATTCTGGAAAAGTAACAAAGATGTCAATTTGTTAAACTAACAAAGATGTCAATTTGTTAAACTAACAAAGATGTCAATTTGGTAAACTGACAAAGATGTCAATTTGGTAAAATCACAAAGATGTCAATTTGGTAAACTAACAAAGATGTCAATTTGGTAAACTAACAAAGATGTCAATTTGGTAAACTAACAAAGATGTCAATTTGGTAAACTGACAAAGATGTCAATTTTGTAAACTGACGAAGATGTCAATTTGGTAAACTGACAAAGATGTCAATTTGGTAAACTGACAAAGATGTCAATTTTGTACACTCAAAGAGATTTCAATTTTGTAAACTCATAAAAGCATCAGTTTGGAAAACTAAAAAAGTGGTCAAATTGATAAACTCAAAGTTATTTTGATAAACTAATTTGGTAAACCATTTTTAAGAGATAAAAACATCTAATTTTGAAAACTTGGTAAACTAACACAAACAAACATTAATTTGTCAAAATTCAGTGCAGCAATGTTTTGTAAAGCTCAAAAAGACAAAAATTTGCTCACTAAGATATAGATTTGCTCACAATGATGTAATTATGCTCACTAAGATGTAATTATGCTCACTAAGATGTAATTATACTCACTAAGATGTAATTATACTCACTAAGATGTAATTATACTCACTAAGATGTAATTATACTCACTAAGATGTATTTATACTCACAAAGATGTAATTATACTCACAAAGATGTAATTATACTCACTAAGATGTATTTATACTCACTAAGATGTAATTATACTCACTAAGATGTAATTATACTCACTAAGATGTATTTATACTCACTAAGATGTAATTATACTCACAAAGATGTAATTATACTCACAAAGATGTAATTATACTCACAAAGATGTATTTATACTCACTAAGATGTAATTATACTCACTAAGATGTATTTATACTCACTAAGATATAATTATGCTCACTAAGATGTAATTATACTCACTAAGATGTATTTATACTCACTAAGAGTGTAATATATAGCTCATTAAGTAATTGTAATTATTATACTCACTAAGATGTAATTATACTCACTAAGATGTAAATTTGTAATTACCCACAAACAGATAATTCTGTAAACTCACACTCAAGTTATTTTGTAATTTAGAAGCATGACATTGGTAATTCAGTAGGTACACAGATATAGTCTTTGGCAATACATACTATCTCCATACAGTTCACTCCAAGGCTCTGCAGCAATCCAACCCTCTTCTTCAGATTTGAGTCCATTGCTTGGACTTGATGATATAAGTGGCCTGTTTGGGTCCTCTCTCAATACAATGGGTAAAATAGTATCTATATATAGCTTGATATAGTCGTTACGATACAAGGTGAAATTAACATCCGTGTTATACCTGTAATGGACAGCAAAAATTTTGACATACTAAACATTTTATGGCACTTTAATCAATGACACATATAGTATGCTTCAATCTGGTACAATGACACATGTAGGCACTGTAAATTATGATACACAGAAACTTGGTTAACAATAACACACAGGCACTTTAAAATCATGATTACACAGAAAGCTTTAAAGAGTGACAACACATACTTTAAATTATGACACTCAAAGAGAATCAATTTTGTAAACATGTGACAACAGCACTTTAAATTATGGAAAACAAAACTTTAAACAGTGACAACAGGCACTTTTAAATTGATGATACAAAAGAAAAAACTAATCTTTAAACAGTGACACACAGGCACTTTAAATTATGATACACAGAAACTTTAAACAGTGACACACAGGCACTTTAAATTATGATACAAAGAATCTTTAAACAGTGACACACAGGCACTTTAAATTATGATACACAGAAACTTTAAACAGTGACACACATGCACTTTAAATTATGATACAAAGAATCTTTAAACAGTGACACACAGGGCACTTTAAATTGTATGATACACAGAAACTTTAAACAGTGACACACAGGCACTTTAAATTATGATACACAGAAACTTTAAACAATGACACACAGGCACTTTAAATTATGATACACAGAAACTTTAAACAGTGACATACAGGCACTTTAAATTATGATACACAGAAACTTTAAACAGTGACACACAGGCACTTTAATTATGCTACACAGTGAACTTTATAAACTTAGAACAGTGGACACCAGGCACTTTAAATTAATGATACACAGCAAGCTTTAAACAGTGACACACAGGCACTTTAATCTATGATACACAGATACTTTAAACAGTGACATACAGGCACTTTAAATTATGATACACAGAAAACTTTGTAACAGTGACACACAGGCACTTTAAATTGATGATACACAGAAACTTTAAACAGTGACATACAGGCACTTTAAATTATGATACACTGGGAGTTTAAAACTGATTCTCAGGTGCTTTAAATAATGAAATACAACCATACACATTAAACAATTACACACAGGCACTTAAAACAATGATACACAGGAACTTTAGACAACACTGCACATGCACTTTAAACAATGATACACAGGAACTTTAGACAACACTGCACATGCACTTTAAACAATGATACACAAACACTTTATACAATGATACACCTGCATTTTAAACAATGATATGTTGCATACAGACACTTTAAACAATGATAGACAGGGACTTTAAATATTGATATGCAGTGACTTTAAACAATGATACATAAACATTTAACATAGATAGGCAAGAACATTAAATAATGATATGCAAGCACTTTAAACAATGATATACAAGCACTTTAAACAATGATATACAAGTATTTTAAACAATGATACAGAGGCACTTTAGACAACACTGCACAGGCATTTTAAAAAATGATACACAAGTATGTTAAATTATGATACACAGGCACTTTAAACAATTTATTCTGAAAATATTATGCTTTATGAGAAGCGGCCATGTCATTTTCAATACAATCAAAAAAAGACTGCAGATTGCTTATAAGGGTCGTTATGTATTTCAGGTGACATTAACATCATGTGATATCTATATCACGGAAATTTAATTTCTTCATTTGTCAGCTGGACATAAATATGGAGTTAGTTTGAGAAATGATCGCCATTTTGAGTGCAGGTCTGGCTTAAATGACTCTTATACATATAGTTTTTGTCGAAATTTCTTTCTTTATTTATTTTTATTTATATATTTATTTTGCAAATATATATCTCTGAAACAAATCAATTAACTTGTCAATTGATCAGTCGACCATATTCTGGAACAGTCTAGGCAGTTATTATATTTTTTCTTCATAAAAATTATTACTTTTAAATGAATACAATTTGCATTTAGGGTGAACCATCCCTTTAAACAATGATACACAAGCACTTTAAACATTGATACGTAGGCATTATAAACAATGATATGCAGTGACTTTAAACAATGATACACAAAAACTTTAGATAACAATGTAAAGGCACTTTAAACAATGATACATAAACACTTTAAACATTAATACACAGACACTTTAAACAATTATACACAGGAACTTTAAACAGTGATAGACAGGAACTTTAAACAATGATAGACAGGAACTTTAGACAACAATGCACACTTTATACAATGATACACAGACACTTTATACAATGATACACAAGCTCTTTTAAACAATGATACACAGACACTTTAAACAATGATAAACAGACACTTTATACAATGATACACAAGCTCTTTAAACAATGATAAACAGACACTTTAAACAATGATAAACAGACACTTTATACAATGATACACAGACACTTTATACAATGATACACAAGCTCTTTATTTTATGTACAACAGACACTTTAAACAATGATAAACAGGTGCTTTATACAATGATACACAAGCATCACTTTAAACAATGATACACAGACACTTTAAACAATGATAAACAGACACTTTATACAATGATACACAAGCTCTTTATACAATGATACACAGACACTTTAATCAATGATACACAGACACTTTATACAATGATACACAAGCTCTTTATACAATGATACACAGACACTTTAAACAATGATAAACAGACACTTTATACAATGATACACCGAAGCACTTATATACAATTGAACTACACAGGCTACACTTTAAACAATGATACATAAGCTCTTTATACAATGATACATAAACACTTTAAACAATGATAAACAGACACTTTATACAATGATACACAAGCTCTTTATACAAATTGTTACATAAACACTTTATACAATGATACACAGACACTTTAAACAATGATAAACAGAAACTTTATACAATAATGCACAAGCTCTTTTATACAATGATACATAAACACTTTCAAACAATGAAAAAAACAGCACACTTTAAAGGGTTCAATGTACACAGACACTTTAACACAAATGTTATAAATCACGGAACTTTATACCAATGATACACAAGCTCTTTCCGGACATAAAATACTACAGTCACTTTGAATCGCAATGATACACAGAACACTTTAATGACAATGATACACAAGTTCTTTTCGAAACAATGATAAACAGACATTTAAACAATATTACAACAGACACTTTATACAATGAAACAAAGACACTTTATACAATGATACACAAGCTCTTTATAAACAATGATACACAGGGAAACTTTAAACAATGATTAAACACACTTTATACAATCGATACACAAGCTCTTTATAACAATGATACACAGGACAACCATTAAACAATGAAGAAACAGACACTTTAAACAAATGATTACACAAGCTCTTATACAATGATACACAGACACTTTATACAATGATAAACAGACACTTTATACAATGATACACAAGCTCTTTATACAATGATACACAGACACTTTAAACAATGATAAACAGACACTTTAAAACAATGAATACACATGCTCTTTATACAATGATACACAGACACTTTATACAATGATACATAAGCTCTTTAAACAATGATACACAGACACTTTAAACAATGATAAACAGACACTTTATACAATGATACACAAGCACTTTATACAATGATACATAAACACTTTAAACAATGATACACAGACACTTTAAACAATGATAAACAGACACTTTATACAATGATACACAAGCTCTTTATACAATGATACATAAACAAATTGTTAAACAAAATTTGATAAAACAGACACTTTAAACAATTACGATGACACACAGACACTTTAAACAATGATAAACAGACACTTTATACAATGATACACAAGCTCTTTATACAATGATACACAGACACTTTAATCAATGAATACACAGGACACTTTTATAACAATAATACACAACTCTTTGATACAGTGATACATAAACACTTTTAAACAATGATACACAGACACTTTGGAAACAATGATACTGGCAACAGTCGCACACTTTATACACTGATACACTGTCTAAGCTCTTTATACAATGATTGTACACCGGAGCACTTTAAACATTGATGAAACAGACTCTGAGCTTTATCATACAATACGGTCAACGAAGCACTTACTGACTTGTTCAAAGATATCCAGGAAAGTTTAAACAATGATACATGGGCACTTTAATTAATGATACAGAAACACATTAAACAATAATACACAGGCACTTTAAACAATGATACACCTGCCCTTTAAACAATGATATACAAGACACTTTAAACAATGATATACAGGAACTTTAAACAATGATACACACAGACTATTAACATTGATATGCAGGCACTTTAAACAATGATACACCTGCATTTTAAACAATGATACACCTGCGTTTTAAACAATGATACACCTGCACTTTAAACAATGATACACCTGCTCTTTAAACAATGATACACAGGCATTGTAAATAATGACACAGACAATTTAATTGATGACACAGGTAAATTTAAATAAAATATTGATGTCATGATTGCACTTAAAAATGACACGACAGCACTTTAAAACTTTACATACAGACACTTTAATATGACATGCACGTACTTAAAATGATAATACACAGGCACTTTAAAAATGACACACAGGCACTACGAAATGGTGACCCACAGCACTTTGAAATAGTGACTCAAAGACACTTTAAAACAATGACACATCAGCACTGGAAATGATGGTTACGTGGCACTGTGTCGGCAGAGCTTTAATTTTTACTTACTGACTGTCTCCAGAGCTTTTCTCACTAAGCTTGTTACCAACTGTCTCAGAGCTTTGTTACTTATCAACTCTGTCTCAGAGCTTTTTCAGTAATTTTACCAACTGTCTCAGAGCTTTCTCACTTACAAACTCTGTCTTAGAGCTTTTTCACTTACTGACTGTCTCAGAGCTTTCTCACTAACTTACCAACTGTCTCAGAGCTTTGTTACTTATCAACTCTGTCTCAGAGGATTTTCAGTAATTTTACCAACTGTCTCAGAGCTTTCTCACTTACAAACTCTGTCTTAGAGCTTTTTCACTTACTGACTGTCTCAGAGCTTTCTCACTAACTTACCAACTCTGTCTCAGAGCTTTGTTACATACCAACTCTGTCTCAGAGCCTTCTTACTTACTTATCAACTCTGTCTCAGAGCTTTTTCACTTACTGACTGTCTCAGAGCTTTCTCACTAACTTACCAACTCTGTCTTAAAGCTATCTTACTTCCTATGTCTCAAAGCTTTCTCACTTACTTATCAACTGTCTCAGACCTTTCTCACTAACTTACCAACTCTTTTCCAGAGCCTTCTCAATAACTTACAAACTCTGTCTCAGAGTTTTTTCACTTACCAACTGTCTCAGAGCCTTCTTACTTACTTACCAACTCTGTCTCAGAGCTTTGTTACTTACCAACTCTGTCTCAGAGCTTTTATAATTACTTACCAACTCTGTCTCAGAGTTTTTATAATTACTTACCAACTCTGTCTCAGAGCTTTGTTACTTACCAACTCTGTCTCAGAGCTTTAATAATTACTTACCATTTACTCTGTCTCAGAGCTTTGTTACTTACCAACTCTGTCTCAGAGCTTTGTTACTTACCAACTGTCTCATAGCCTTCTTACTTACTTATCAACTCTGTATCAGAGCTTTTTCACTTACTGACTGTCTCAGAGCTTTCTCACTAACTTACCAACTCTGTCTTAGAGCTTTCTTACTTCCTATGTCTCAAAGCTTTCTCACTTACTTATCAACTGTCTCAGACCTTTCTCACTAACTTACCAACTCTTTTCCAGAGCCTTCTCAATAACTTACAAACAACTCTGTCTCAGAGCTTTTTTACTTACCAACTGTCTCAGAGCCTTCTTACTTACTTACCAACTCTGTCTCAGAGCTTTGTTACTTACCAACTCTGTCTCAGAGCTTTCTCATTCTCATTGTTTCCACTCCATATTATGATAGAAGGATGATGCTTTAATCTACGGACCTAGGGAAAGGTAAAAAAGTTCAAAGTCAAAGTGTCATCAATAGTACCAACACTTAAAATAAATTATTATATTTCCTTCCTCTGATTGGTTGAAACTAGGCAATTTGTATTGATTAATCCAATTATTGATTGAAAAAGTGCTACTTTCATTCATTCCACAGTCTAGAGGGCCATGGATTGTTATGCCGCCCTCTTGAGCTTCTGTTGTTTTCTGATTTGTGTAAGTGTATATGAATCGATGAACCAAATGCATAAACCAATGAAAAACAGGCTCTCATTTAATCGTTGCTCTTAGTCATTCATTAAATGGAACAGCAGATTAAGATTTTAAAAGTTGTTCTGTGCAGCAGTTCAACATTAAATCTGAATTCAGATTCAAGGGAAGGGGGGGGGGGGGGTGTTCAAACTACTGTAACCAAAATTAATTTAATACCCCCACCCCCAAAAAATTTGTTTTGTTATGTCTTCTGAAATTTTGAGAAAGAGTTTATTTTTTGGGATGGGCATTTAATCTTCCATGGATCATCATACTCTTGGTAAGCATACCTTTTCCAGTGTTCAATATAAAAACATCAGATACCAAAGTGAAAATCAATAGAATGTCCAGGACATAGATACAAATCCGACAAAAAATGGACAAACACAGACGTCTGGAAACCAAGAGGTGGGATCAGGTGCCATGGAGGGAGTATGCATCCCCTGTCTACCGGTCACACCCGCCGTTAGTCCACAGTCAAGTCCAGTGAAACATGTGAGGGGTGTATCCTCGCCACAATTGGTACAGATGTCTCAACAACCCCAACGAAAAGGCAACTCAACATTTCACTTAGTGAAACAGAGTAGTCGCAAACAAGACTATTATACCAACCGTAAAACTTGCGGAACGTTGACATTAAACGCGGTTTTTGATATCTCTGTGTCAATAATATGTAAGTGAGTAGTTTACCTCTGTAAATGAAATCTTCATACGTAAAATCTAGGACCACGAACAAGGGGGCCAGACGGGCCCATGCTATTAAAATCAGGGGGCCATTTTCAAAAAGAAGGAGCCATAACATATAAAGAAAAACTGACCAGTTGTGATGAGTTTAGAGTTTACTGTAATACCATCATAATTGTCCATGTACATTGTTCACCAATATACAGAAAATTGGTACATCCTGTAGTGAAAACGGATTTAACTTTTTAAATTTTGTGCATACACTATAGTTTCAGGTACAAGATTTGATCATCATAAGTCAATCAGTTTTTAAATACGTTCGTCATGTAACCATGATTTTGAAACTTTCGTTTCCGATTCTCAGAGAGCAGACGTCTGGATTTTTTCTGCTATTTATTCACTTGATTGACGAACTTGGGTTGTTTTGAATATCATTGTCAAGTGTTTTTAGGAATTCTGATATTCTCTTCATATTTTTAAATTTTGACAGAGAGAAAAATGTTGTCTGCACATGGACGCAGCACATAATATGCTTGACAGCATATAGCAGACATTAAGCTCACTGGGAAGATAAGCATTGTGCCCAAGTGGCCCATCATTGATTTTTAACTGCACCATGTCTGATTTCTGTGGGCCATTGACGCAATGGCGCGGCCTAGAATGAACACTGTCTTTCCCGAATCCCCAGCATGATTGATTTTGAAATAAGTTGTTAAAATTCAGTAAATTGTACTGAATTTGATATCATGGAAATGTTTCAGACCATTTGTAGCATATCTTCACAATATTAGCTACAAAATCTAAAGATTAGCATTTAAAAGACATTTGAGACAGGAGGCATAAAATTACTAGGCTAGAAATCACATTGTTATTATTTATTGGTTTTCTCAGAGATACACAAACAGATAGACAGAAACACAGACAGACAGAATGGACAGAAACTAACAGACAGACAGACAGAGAGAAAGAAATTGACACACAGACAGACAGAATGAAACTGACAGATATACAGAAATACAGACAAAAACAGACAGCCAGATAGACAAGAATACAGACAGACAGAAATACAGACAGGCAGCTAGACAGAAATACAGACAGACAGAAAAAACAGACAGGCAGATAGACAGATACACAGATAGAGGGACAGGCATAAACACTGACAGATAGACAGAAACACAGACAAATAGGTAGGCAGAAACACAGACAGACAGACAATCAGACACACTGAAGTACAGACAGACAGAAACAGACATCCAACTCACAGACAGAGAGGTAGTTAGACAGACAGACATACAGTTACAATGACAGATAGACAGACAATGGAAAAGACATTACCAATTTGCAATGTCCACCATTGATTGACCGCAATGATAGAAAGTCAAGTGACCAGAAGCACATGTATACCTGATGCGTGACCTCTTTTTTCACACTGTCCAAGAAAGGTTCGTCTGTCGGATACATAGCACACCCAAACATAAAGTCCTGCCACAGCATGATACCCATCTCATCAGCCAACTCGTAAAATTCCTCAGACTCGTACACCTGTAAATGATAAACAATTGAGGTCGTGTATGTGGAATATACCTCATATTAAAACCCAAGATTTCCCGGGAAACTGTAACCTGTAATACATTATAGTGATAAACATAGTGATAACAAATAAGTGACTCAACAATAAGGGAAACTGTCACCTGTATATTTTAATATAGTGATTACACCAAGATCTCCAGGGAAACTGTCACCTGTACATATAAATATAGTGATTACAACAAGATCTCAAGGGGAATTGTCACCTGTATATTTAAATATAGTGATTACAACAAGATCTCCAGGGAAACTGTCACCTGTACATTTAAATATAGTGATTACAACAAGATCTCCAGGGAAACTGTCACCTGTACATTTAAATATAGTGATTACAACAAGATCTCCAGGGGAATTGTCACCTGTATATTTAAATATAGTGATTACAATAAGATCTCATGGGAAACTGTCATCTGTACATTTAAATATAGTGATTACAACAAGATCTCCAGGGAAACTGTCACCTGTACATTTAAATATAGTGATTGCAACAAGATCTCCAGGGGAATTGTCACCTGTATATTTAAATATTTAAACATAGGAAATCTGATTACATTTAAATATAGATCTCATGGGAAACTGTCATCTGTACATTTAAATATAGTGATTACAACAAGATCTCCAGGAAAACTGTCACCTGTACATTTAAATATAGTGATTACAACAAGATCTCCAGGAAAACTGTCATCTGTACATTAAAATATAGTGAATACAACAAGATCTCCCAGGAAACTGTCACCTGTACATTTAAATATAGCAGTGTACAACAAGATCTCCAGGGGAATTGTCACCTGTATATTTGAATATAGCAGTTTACAACAAGATCTCCTGGGAAACTGTCATCTGTACATTTTATAAATAAAGCGCTGTACATTAAGATCTTTTGGGAAATTGTCACCTGTACAAATATATACTGAGGTGTACAACAAAGATCTCCCAGGGAGCTGGCACCTGTACATTTAAATCTAGCTGTAAACAACAAGATCTTCCAGGAAACTGTCACCTGTACATTTAATAAATATAGCGGTGTACAATAAGATATTTTGGGAAACTATCACCTGTACATTTAAATATAGTGGTAAACAATAAGATCTCCCAGGAAACTGTCACCTGTATATTTAAATACAGCAGTGTACAACAGAATCTCCCAGGAAACTGTCACCTGTATATTTAAATATAGCAGTGTACAACAAGATCTTCCAGGGAACTGTCACCTGTATATTTAAATATAGTGGTGTACAATAAGATCTTTTGGGAAACTGTCACCTGTACAAATATATACTGCGATGTACAACAAGATCTCCCGGGAAGCTGTCACCTGTACATTTAAATATAGCTGTAAACAACAAGATCTCCCAGGAAACTGTCACCTGTATATTTAAATATAGTGGTATACGACAGGATCTCAGGGAAACTGACACCCGAACCTTATTAGACGAGGACCAACTTCTCATTTACAATCTGAGCTAAATTTTCTTGAGCCACTGGTTTTGGCTGATTAAAAAAGAAATGGTTGATAGCTTACACTTAGATTTAACGTAATGGTAACCCATGTACATACTGACTAATTTTTCCATGCCCAAGGTAGATAAAAATTAATACATATTGTACCAGATATTCACACTCAAATTAATTTTGCATTGGTAATGGCAGCCACAGAGATTTCCATAGGAAGAGTATCTTCAAAAACTGAGGTAACAAAACAAAGAAAAACTGAGGTAACAAAACAAAGAAAAACTGAGGTAACAAAACAAAGAAAAACTGAGGTAACAAAACAAAAAAAACTGAGGTAACAAAACAAAGAAAAACTGAGGTAACAAAACAAAAAAAACTGAGGTAACAAAACAAAAAAAACTGAGGTAACAAAACAAAAAAAAACTGAAGCAACTAAACAAAGAAAAATAAAAGTATGTAGAAAAGATATAGGATAGACCTCGTTTTGTTTTTGTTTGTATCAGTTAAAATATTTTTTAACAATTAGCTTTACAAAAATAAAAATGAGTATGGCTAGACTATAATAAATGTTTTCATTTGCCATCAATACCGAATTGTGAACCATGTCGTCTGCCATTGCTGTCTATTGTTTGCTATTGACCATCCATAGAACCATGGAAGACAGTCATGTGATTCATTATACCCAATGAAATGGTGACATTTCATTTTGAGCAAACCAATTAGACAATACAATAACTGTAATATAAGATATATCGGTGTAAATTTAATTTTGGTGACCTTCCTATGAAAACATAAATTCCCTAGATTTTTATACGTGCTAAGACTGGCAAGACTCTTCTGTAAATTGATGACTTAGGAAAGTCCAAATGTGTCTTTAGGGGTGTATCCAGCCATCGTAAAGAAGTAGACATTGACTGTATGTGTATCAAATGAAATGTTTTTTGGTAGGGGTATCAAGACAAAATTTCCCCTTCTAGGGATTTTCCACCCTATCTACTTCTCAAAATTTAACTGTCCCTCTTATCACTCGCCTTCCTTATCTTTTTACATAAAATTTCTGCCGTCAATCAAATACCAAAACATTTTTGGGGGATTGACTCTTACAACCACTGAAACACAAACAAACCCATACATACATTCAACATAAATCTCAATCTCTCTCTCTCTCTCTCTCCAGCTTAAAAGTCTCGCCTAAGACTTACCCCTCCTCCCCAGACTCTTAAAACATTCATGTGCACATCTTTAGCGGACTGCAGTAGGTTCTGAATCCTGTCCCTTGTTACTCTTTCAAGAAAACTGTCAGCAGGGATCCAATTTGATCCCTTTAGAAATAATGGAATCCCATTTATCTTGAAATAAAAATGCCTGCCTGAAATACAGTAAAACCTGTTTAAGTGACCACCTGTGTATAAAATCCACCTGGTTATAAAGACCATTTCTGCTGTCTCCAATAGTACCATTTGTGTACAACTCAACATCTATTTAAAGACCACTTCCATATAAAGGCTGGTTCTCTTGTGTCCCTAAGGGGTTCTTTATATACAAGTTACACTATACAACATTTTTTTTTTATTAGGAGCAATAATGGTATCTTGTTTGTGTTGTAAATGCTAAACCCAAGAAGCATTTAAAATAACCCACATGTGTTGTGAGCCCTGTACCCAGGGTACTCTGGCATGTGTTGTGAGCCCTGTACCCAGGGTACTCTGCCATGTGTTGTGAGCCCTGTACCCAGGGTACTCTGCCATGTGTTGTGAGCCCTGTACCCAGGGTACTCTGCCATGTGTTGTGAGCCCTGTACCCAGGGTACTCTGCCATATGTTGTGAGCCCTGTACCCAGGGTACTCTGGCATGTGTTGTGAGCCCTATACCCAGGGTACTCTGGCATGTGTTGTGAGCCCTGTACCCAGGGTACTCTGCATTGTTTTGTGAGCCCTGTACCCAGGGTACTCTGCATTGTTTTGTGAGCCCTGTACCCAGGGTACTCTGGCATGTGTTGTGAGCCCTATACCCAGGGTACTCTGGCATGTGTTGTGAGCCCTGTACCCAGGGTACTGTAGCATGTGTTGTGAGCCCTGTACCCAGGGTACTCTGGCATGTGTTGTGAGCCCTGTACCCAGGGTACTCTGCCATGTGTTGTGAGCCCTGTACCCAGGGTACTCTGCCATGTGTTGTGAGCCCTGTACCCAGGGTACTCTGCCATGTGTTGTGAGCCCTGTACCCAGGGTACTCTGCCATGTGTTGTGAGCCCTGTACCCAGGGTACTCTGCCATGTGTTTGCCCTGAGGGTACTCTAGCATGTGTTGTGAGCCCTATACCAAGGGTACTCTGCCATGTGTTGTGAGCCCTGTACCCAGGGTACTCTAGCATGTGTTGTGAGCCCTGTACCCAGGGTACTCTAGCTTGCTTTGTGAGCCCTGTACCCAGGGTACTCTAGCTTGCTTTGTGAGCCCTGTACCCAGGGTACTCTGGCTTGTTTTGTGAGCCCTATACCCAGGGTACTCTGGTTTGTTTTGTGAGCCCTGTACCACTGGTACTCTGGGTGTGTTGTTGTTGTATATTGAGGATATACTCCGATATGTGTTGTGAGCCCTGTAACCAGGGTAAATTGAGGGTATACTCTGACTTGTATTGTGAGCTCTGTACCAATGGTACTCTGGCTTGTTTTATGAGATCTGTACCCAGGGTACATTAAGGGTATACTCAGATTTGTGTTCTAAGCTCTGTATGCAGGTTACTCTGATTTGTGTTGTTAGCTCTGTATCCAGGGTACATTAAGGGTATACTCAGACTTGTGTTCTAAGCTCTGTATGCAGGGTGCATTTAAGAGATACGGTGAGCTCTGCATCAACATAACTCCGGATTGTGTTGTGAGCCCTATATCCGGGGTACCCTGGCTTGTGTTGTGAGCCCTCTATCCAGGGTACTCTAGCTTGTGTTGTGAGCTCTGTAACCAGGGTAGATTGAGGGTATACTCTGGTTTACTTACTGTTCTAGTATATACTTTATTCTATCTAATTAGCACCCATCTCCCCAGAAGTTCCCCTCCCTCTATAGATCAGATTTACGCACTATTTTAATACAATATCAAGTATCTTTTCTAGTCACTTGACAAGGAGATGTGGACCAGAAAAACGTAAGTAACAGACACTATCTAGCCCACAACAACAGAGGAATATTGATGGGTGCCCTTGGTGATAACAACAACAACCTTACCTGAATGCCTTATATATGTTCTACAAAATTAACTGTTTTACATCAATTGGACTCCTATTTGGTACACTTCTCCCCATTTAAGTAGCAAATTGCATGATGATTGGGTGAGTTCGATTTACATGAAGAAATGTATTATATGGTACACATGTGCAGATGTATCATATTTCAGATGCGTAACTCTAAATAAAGAGTTGCATCTGTGTCATGTGTAACCACATGGGTCAGGCAAGCTAACAAGATACTTTAACTCATCAACCCCTGAAAAAAAATGGACTCTTCTGTAAATCAATGACTTAGACCAGTCCAACTGTGTCTTTATGGGTGAATGAGTTAAGATTCCTATAAGAAAACAAAGAATACAATATACTTATCTTCTTCATAAAATGGAATATTGCTTACCAAAGGAAACATTTTGTGAGACATAATCCTGAACCAATTCCACAGTTCTGAATCCCATTTTTATTTTCCTGTTGGACATTTCATTTCCAGTGGCACTGGTGAAGAAGGCATACAACTGGTACAGAGTCTGGTTTCCATATCCATTTGGCCACCAGGTTTTGATGGAGACTGTCTGTAATTTAAAAGTAACAATTTTTACAATACAGTCAAAATTACACAAAAGTCCACCTCTGCACAAAAAGAACCTGTCTATATAGGCCATTCAAACATAACCTTTATTAACTTTTATATAAATCTTTTGAATTTCATAATGGACCTCTACATAAGGGTCCCTTGTCTGTAATGGCTATTGTGCCTGTTCCTTTAGTGACTTTTATAGACAAGTTTGAATGCAGATCACCAAATCACTTCTAAAAAAACCACTCTAATGAGATACCACCTGTCTTATGGAACCACTTAATCTTTTAACTCATTCATCCCTAAAGACACATTTTGGCTGGTCTAAGTCATTGATTTACAGGAAAGTCCATTGTTTTTCAGGGGTTGATGAGTTAATAAAACTTCTGTTGAGAAATTATCTGTCTTGAGTGCAGAGTGTGAAGTAATCAACAGCTTTAAGTGTGAAGTAATAAACAGCTTTAAGTGTGAAGTAATCAACAGCTTTAAGTATGAAATAACAGCTTAAAGTGTTAAGTAATCAACAGCTTTAATTGTGAAGTAATCAACAGCTTTAAGTGTGAAGTAATCAACAGGTTTAAGTGTTATAATAATCAACAGCTTTAAGTGTGAAGTAGTCAACAGCTTTAAGTGTGAAACAACAGCTGTATGTGTGAAATAATCAACAGGTTTAAGTGTGAAATAATCAACAGCTTTATGTGTGAAATAATCAACAGCTTTATGTGTGAAATAATCAACAGCTTTAAGTGTGAAGTAATCAACAGCTTTAAGTGTGAAGTAATCAACAGCTTTAAGTGTAAAGTAATCAACAGCTTTAAGTGTGAAGTAATCAACAGCTTTAAGTGTGAAGTAATCAACAGCTTTAAGTGTGAAGTAATAAACAGCTTTAGTGTGAAGTAATCAACAGCTTTAAATGTGAAATAATCAACAGCTTAAAATGTGAAATAACAGCTTTAAGTGTGAAGTAATAAACAGCTTTAGTGTGAAGTAATCAACAGCTTTAAATGTGAAATAATCAACAGCTTAAAGTGTGAAATAACAGCTTTAAATGTGAAGTAATCAACAGCTTTAAGTGTGGAATAATCAACAGCTTTAAGCGTGGAATAATCAACAGCTTTGAGTGTTAAATAATCAACAGATTTGAGTGTGAAGTAATCAACAGTTTTTTGTGTGAAATAACAGCTTTAAGTGTGAAATAATCAACAGCTTTGAGTATGAAATAATCAACAGCTTTAAGTGTGAAATTATCAACAGCTTTAAGTGTTGACCTAGACATATTTTTAAGCTCGCAAAGCAAAGCAAAATACAGAGATTCCATTTATTCTTTTTATAAAATATGATGTAAAGTACTTTAACAGCCTTGATTGTGATTACTTATTTCTATGTTTCACTAAATGAAATGTTGAGTGCCTGTTGTTGACACGTCTGTACCAACTGTGACGAGGAAATATTCCTCTCTTATTTCATTTGGATTTGACTGTGGACTCACTGCGGGTGTGACCGTCTGACAGCAGATGTGTACTCCTCCATGGCATCTGATCCCACCTCTGATCCCCAGACCTGGTTCATGTGGTTATTCACCTGATCTGGTAATATGGTTTGTGGACTTCACACAAATTACATTCTGGTTGTGGATGGGGGTCGGCAGGTTTTGAGTGACAACAGAGAATTATGGACATGACTATGATAACAGAGGAGGAAATTGGATGTCTCCAAGAAATAGTAGTGTCATGTGAATTTGGTGTTATAATGGGTGGGTAGGGGGTAGGTCAGGGGAGAACTGTACATTATACTTCAGCAGATTTACTCACATTTGGTATAGTAATGTTGAAGGTAACATTGCTGTTTGCTTGAGAAACTGTCACACTCTTTCTCACACTGATGGGTGTATTGTCCAGTCTGACCTCTAACTGACCATTAATACCACCAGATGAGGATACATCCATAAAGACCTCAACTATCAGATTCCATTGTCCATCTGATCCTGATATAAGAGAAATATAAATCTGCATACTTAATATCTATACAAATTTGAATTTTTAATTTTTTTGGCCTTATATGAGAGGGCTAGTTAAACAAAGGCCAAAACTTTTAGCCTTATAAATGAAGCATGCTAATACAAAGAATCTACCTGACTGTGATGATTAACAGAGATTTAAAGACATGGCTAAGGTGTGTTCTGGATTCACATTTCTCTGATATTGAGAATTTTAACATTGAAAGATTCACATTTCTATGATATAAAAAACTGTCTTTGAAAGATTCATATTTCTATGATATAAAAAATACTGACTTTGAAAGATTCACATTTCTATGATATAAAAAATACTGACTTTAAAAGATTCACATTTCTATGATATCAAAAATACTGAGCTTGAAAGATTCACATTTCTATGATTAGAGATGCTAGTGGTCAAGGAAAAAAAATCCTGAAAATGTACATTTCAATACATTACTAAAGCATTTTATATGGAAAATAAAATCCTGAAAAGAACAAAAAAATCCTGAAATCAGGAATTTTCCTGAAAACTGGCATCTCTATATGATATAAAAAATACTGACTTTGAAAGATTAACATTTCTATGATATTGAAAATACTGACCTTGAAAGATTCACATTTCTATGATATCAGAAATACTGACCTTGAAAGATTCACATTTCTATGAAATCAAAAATACTGACCTTGAAAGATTCACATCTCTATGATATTGAAAAAACTGACCTTGAAAGATTCACATTTTTATGATATAAAAAATACTGACCTTGAAAGATTCACATTTTTATGATATCGAAAAAATACTGACATTGAAAGATTTACATTTCTTCAAAAATACTTACCTTGAAAGATTTACATTTCTGACCATGCTGACCTTGGTAGTTTCATATTTGCATGACATTGAGAACAACTATATAAGACCTGGATTACATTGTGATATTCTAAACGTTTTTTTAGATCCCATGCTTGGTGTAACAGGAGACCTTCATTTAAAATTTCATCTGGATTTCACTTCTAATTACAAACGCTTGGTTGTTGCAGTCGTTGCATTGTTGTTTAATGTCCCACTCAAATATATAAAAAATTCAGATACCAAAGTATATATCAATACAATGTCCAGGACATAGATAGAAATCCGGTATAAATGGACAAACACGGACCTCTGGAAACCAAGAGATGGGATCAGGTGCCATGGAGGAGTAAGCATCCCCTGTCGACCTATCACACCCGCCATGAGTCCACAGTCAAGTCCAATGAAACAAGTGAGGAGTGTATCTTCGTCACAATTGGTACAGATGTCTCAACAACCGCCAACGAAAAGGCAACTCAACATTTCACTTAGTGAAACAGAGTAGCCAACTGTAAAATTTGCAAAACGTTGACATTAAATGCGGTTTTCAATATCCCTGTGTCAATAATTTGTCAGTGAGTAGTTTAACTCTGTATATGAAATCTTCATATGTTGTGCACGCCCTGGCATATCAGATCATTTGTAAAATATAAACTCCATACGCGGGTGACTGAGGAATATTACAACTTAAATGTGGAAAATTTACGATGGGAAAGCCGAAATCGTCGTGTTTATCGTATAGCTTAGTTGCTAATATCCCGTCTGTGTTTATATTAAGTAAAATGTCTAATATCTTTCATTCATATGAAGACATCACCAAATGCTGGTGAAGGGCTTCAAATTTTGGCCTATGCTCAGCGCTTACGGCCATTGAGGCTTCTTTAATGTGCCGACACCTACTTTAACATTGCCTAGGTTTTTACCATCTCATCCCAAAGGACAGGAAACCAACCTGCTGCCAGCTGGATTCGAACTCACGACCTCACTATCAGCTACCAACTGAGCCAGGCCAGCTCTACAAACACTTGGTAGAAGAACAGCATAAGACCAATGTATGTAAACAATACAAGGGTACCCTTGTATTTTAATTAACTCATAACCCCTGTGGTCACATTTAGACTCACTCAAATCAATAAATAGCATGGTCTAATGTCATAATTTTGGGGTTAACTAATTCATATTGCTATCAGTTTTTATTTTTATTTATACACCCCTGAATTTTGACAGTGGACTTATTCATTCCTTGAAATGGGTAAGTTCCAATGTGACTTCAGGGGTGGATGAGGTAAGGAATGTCAGCTAAGACAAACAAATTTCAAACAGAGTATGCCTCTAACTTTGCTGTTGATCAAACTGAAATTGTAATCTTTTCGAAAAATATGAAATGTTTTCTTGGAAGCTGAATAGCAGTCAAGATAAATATCTACCTTTCAGTGTCTCTGCTGTTAGGTAACTGATTACAGCACTGTCATAGCCTTGTATGTAAATATTTCTCCTGTAAAATTAAATGAAAATCTCAACATTTCTCCCGTGAGGTTAAATGAGATTATTAACATTTCTCCTGAGAGGTTAAATGCAAATATTAACATTTCTCCTGTGAGATTAAATGAGATTATTAACATTTCTCCTGTGAGATTAGATGAGATTATTAACATTTCTCCTGTGAGGTTAAATGAGATTATTAACATTTCTCCTGTGAGGTTAAATGAGATTTTTAACATTTCTCCTGAGAGGTTAAATGAAATTATTAACATTTCTCCTGTGAGGTTAAATGAGATTATTAACATTTCTCCTGTGAGATTAAATGAGATTATTAACATTTCTCCTGTGAGGTTAAATAAGATTATCAACATTTCTCCTGTGAGATTAAATGAGATTATTAACATTTCTCCTGAGGTTAAATGAGAATATTAACATTTCTCCTGTGAGGTTAAATGAGAATATCACTGATTCTCTGTTAAAATAAACAAGAATATCAACATTTCTCTCTTAAAATTTCAATGACTCTTCTGTAGAGCTTAAAGAGAATATTAATATTTCTCCTTTAAAATAAACAAGAACATCAATGTTTGTTCCATGACCTAAAACAGGAATATCAATATCTCTCCTTCAAAATAAACAAAAATATCAATGATTCTCCCGAGAATTTAATAAGAATATCAATCCTTTAAAATTAACAAGAATATCAACATTTGTCCCATGATGTTAAAGAGGAATAGTAATGTTTCTTCTTTAAAAGAAATAAACATCAATGATTACCTGTTGAAGTTTAATTAGATGTGATTCTCAAAGGTGTGTACAAAAGGTGATTAAATCTGAACTAAGGGGCAAGGGGGTACTTAAAGGGGTGTGGTCAGTAATAGGGACTTTGGCGATTATTGGGTAGAAGAAGTATAACATATGACTAGGCATAAATAGGCCAAGAAAGGTATCATCAGGCCTTTTTCTGTAAAACTTTTAGAAAATGTCATGGCAACACAATTGGGAATTTTAATGTGAAAAAAATGGGAAAAATTGTGTGCACACATGGAAATCTAAATACATTTTTTAAATGCATTTCCCCTTACATTATTATTTTTTTCATTACAGTATTGAGTCAACATCAAATTGGGAATTTTTTCACCAAATTGTGAAAAAAAATATGCATTGGGAATGGGGCCGTAAAAAGCCCTGATTATAATGATTTCCTCCTGATTGACATGCTGGAGTAAATATTTCATGTTACTTCTGGCTGGATTGTAATTCGACTATTTATAGTTTCAATATTAATTATAATTTATTTAGCCAATACAGATAAAATACCATTTGAAGGTTTTGCTAGACAAACTTCGTTTATTAAGAATTGACCTGTTGACATATACCTGACACAACACCTTTTGGCAAACTTTCCCATTGTGATGTCACAATGAAATGACCTGTCAAACACTTGTGTGATTACGACATCACAATCGAATGACATAAAAAAGCCATGTGTCAGACACTTGGGTATAGGTCAACTGTGCCACCCTGCTGTATTTAAGCTTTACATGTATTCAGGGATGTTATTCCATAATGGTAAAATAGGAAGAATATTGCTGATTTTTAGGTCCATTTTAATAGAACAAATCGATGCTGTAAAATTATAAGGTCATAACTGCAATTTTCGAAGTTTTCAGTAGAAGGAAAAATGACTGATTTTCAATTAGAATAAGACAGATATTGAAACAGTAACTTGCTCATGTATTTGTTTCAATACCTAGGTCAACATAGATAATAAATAGCAATGATAGATTCAAAATACTTCATGTAAAAGCTTAATTAGATGTAGATATGACCTTTCAACCCATGATTCCCAAATTAACTGTTCAGTAATTTTGGGTCATATCTGACACTTATGACCTTTTGTGATTGACTTTATCTGGTTATTTTAGGTTGTATCTGTCATGTACCACCTGTTGTAAGTCACTTTTTTCTAATTCTCTTGGTAACTTTTGGAAGTTTTGACTTGATTTTTCCACAGGAGGATGCAGAATTGAAAACTTTATCCAAAAACAAGAAGAAAAAAAAATAATAGTTCATAACTGAGTTACGACCTTTTATTTCAACAGCAAAATAAAAATTTTAACATTGCAGCAAAATTTGAAAAAGATCAAATTCCTCCATTAGCAGAAAAGTTCTCATTGGTATTTATTGCATTTTATTAAGCTTACAACTCACCAAATCCCTTGTGTCGGAAATGAAGGACCCCAGTCCCAGCTGAATGAGCACTGTTCCTTCCGGATCATTTGAACGTGGCACTCCCCTTTATACTGAGGTGGAACACACTTTGGTGGCACCAGGTATGGATGATTGTTGAACCTCGACTCTGCGTATGCAACTGCAGACTTGAAAGAAATCGTAATGTCATTGGCCTCTGTCTGTAAAAAAAGAAATAAAATTATTTTACATTAACCCTTATCAACCCTACAGACCACAACAGACTGGTCATAGACAATAGAAAGACCATACCATTCAGATATTCAGGGGTGAAATACAGTGGCCATTCAGTCACCTTTCATTGGTCATTCAGTCATATTTCAGTGACCATTCAATCACCTTTCAGTTGTCATTCAGTCACCTTTCAGTTGTCATTCAGTCACCTTACAGTGGTCATTCAGTCATATTTCAGTGACCATTCTGACACCTTACAGTGGTCATTCAGTCATATTTCAGTGAGCACTCAGTCACCTTTCAGTGGTCATTGTGTCATATTTCAGTGACCATTCAGTCACCTTTCAGTGGTCATTGTGTCATATTTCGGTGACCATTGCCTTTCAGTGATAATTCAGCTGTCTTTCAGTAGTCATTCAGGCCCTCTCAGTGTCCCAATAAATATCCTACGTGTTATTATCATTTAGCGAATTTATATTATTTATTAATTATGATCACTGATGCCCCTGGTTTTACATTCAACACAAATGTGCGGTAGAACTGTACAGGCTTTGATTCGAATAAACATATAATAATATACAAATAAACAACCTTGAAGGCTACAAATGATCAAATACAGTGCGTTAAATATGCGTTTGGGGATCATGTGCAATTGTCAGCTATTCTAAATCTAACATTTTATTTCATCCTTGATGTTTTATACACAATCGATGTAATAGCCATGTGTCACCTCATTGTAAGTGAAATGATTTTCAGATGCTAAGGGGATCAAAAGGTGTGTTTATCAAAATCATGACATCTGAGAGTCTGTGTTTAAACAATGACTGGTCCCTTTTTTTATGAAATGCATGATTATCGCTTTCAAATAAATACAATTTATTTTTAGGATTTTTAGGATGACTCACCTTTTTGATAGTTTTCAGAAGTTGTCATCAAATATATATTTACCAACTTGAACAACAGTGATGTATTTTCAGAAACTATTTATATAATTACTTTCTTTATCATTTTCATTTTCATATTATACCAAGTTTCAAAACATAGCTAATTTGAATGAATGGAATAAATCTACACATTTTGTTATGCTTTAGTTTTTGTATCTTTACCATAACCAAGTATATTAATATATTTAATAATTTATTAGATTATTGGATTAAAAAGAATTATTTTCACTCGACCTGGTATATACAAAGTTAAAACTGGGTAACTAGTAGTTAAATGTCTTGTCATACTCTATTTCCGAGAGAGAGAAAGAAAGAGAGAGAGAGAGAGAGAGAGAGAGAGAGAGAGAGACAGACAGACAGAGAGACAGACAGAGAGACAGAGAGATAGAGACAGATTGAAAGAGAGAGAGAGAGAGAGAGAGAGAGAGAGAGAGAGAGAGAGAGAGAGAGAGAGAGAGAGAGAGAGAGAGAGAGAGAGAGAGAGAGAGAGAGAGAGAGAGAGAGAGAGAGAGAGAGAGAGAGAGAGAGAGAGAGAGCATTACCATTGTTTATTAATTGTGTGGGAGTAATTAATCATTTTTATCACATGATTTATGTTCATATTCAATATGATCAATATTCAATCTGAGTGATCAATATTCAATTTGGGTGATCAATATTCAATCTGGGTGATCAATATTCAATTTGGGTGATCAATATTCAATCTGGTTGATCAATATTCACCCTAGTAAGATTAGTCATACATATGCAGATCTAACAACGTAGCCGTATACGTGTGCATTCTACACATCCGGTCGGATTTATCTCTACTATGCCACCCATGGATAAGGTACCTCTTTTCAGCTGTAAACAAAGCCGATATATGACGTGCTAACATTGTATATAGATCAAAATAGTCTTTCAAACGTTGCTTTCCTGTTTCATTATTTTGTAAATAATTAGATAATTATTAAATTTTTAATTGAAAGTCTGAATTTACAGAAGATTCACCGATAACGAGACATCTAAGAGGTCTCTGTTCTCAGGAAGGACAACAAATAATTCTGTTAACAAGAGGTAGACAAAGCCACTCATAACATGCTCTGGAAATATTATTTTGGAAAAAGTGCCTAATAGTTACTTTAAAGTAAAACGTCCCTCCAGGGCTATTTTCATATCAATATACATTCTCTCTCTCTCTCTTTCTCTCTGTCTGTCTCTGTTGCCTGTCTGTCTGTCTCTCTGTCTTTCTGTCTGTCTGTATCACTGTCTGTCTCTGTCTCTCTGTCTCTCTCTCTCTCCCTCAAGACAAAGCTATGACAAATTGAATCTCCAAAAGGAAAAAAATTCCTCATTTGTGACTTAAATCAAATAAGATCCATTTTATTATGTCGAATTCCTGAATTTCACCGCCCAACGCAACTCGCGCAATCCTCCCGTCCAATCTTAAGCCCCCTTGCCCCCGGCCGCACTACAACCCCGAAACCACCGACCTCACCCCTCCCCAGCACCCACCATCGGGACCCCGACCGATAGTTTTTCAAAAAATCAGTGCTACATCGCCAGGACCCCCCCCCCCCCCCGCATCACACCCCCACCCCACCCACCCCCCCCAAGACAACCCACTCTATCTCCAACTACTGCCCCCCACCCCCCCCCCCCCCCCCCCCCCCCCACCACCCCCAACCACTTCCTAACTAACCCCACAGCCCAATCAAAACCCAACAAACATCCGCAGCGCCACCCCCACTACCCACTCTCACCAAAGGCACCCCCAAATACGCTCCACAAACAGCCTAAAACCCACGAACCCCCCCCCCCCCCCCTCACACATCCCCCAATCCGGGTATGCGAGACAACAAACTCCCCCCACCCCCCCCCCCGGACTCAGCTCACCACCAAACAATCCAAGCCCTCCGTCCTCCCCAAACAACCAATCCCAAGTGACCACAATTCTCCCCCCAACCTGTCTCCAGCACTTCAGCCCACACCAGACCACACAACCAACCACCATACCACAAATCCCCCCCCCCCCTTCCCCCCACAGGCGCGATGGCAACCTCACATCCAAACATCTACGCATCAAAACCCACCCGCTAAACACGCCACCAATCCGCTCAATCCGGACCGCCTGTTTTTCTACCGGCCCAACTGCCACACGAATGCGCGCTCCGCACTGCTCCATACCCCTACCACCAACACGTCCCAGCGAGCAATAACTCGCCCACAACAGCATCACAACAAACAATCCCAACACAACACAAACATCGGGCCCTTTTCCCCTGATCACCCCAACTCGCCCCCACTAATAGGCAAGCAAGCACTCTAATAAAGCACACACCCAAAACTTCACGCTCCCCATTGTCCCCATCACGTCTACCACAAAAAACCCCAACTCACCACGAATTTGCACCCTCTACCACGACCACTACCCATCGCGGCACTCCCTCCGCTAAAAGATCCCGCTCCCACATAGTCCCCATATACAAACCGTCCTCCACCCCACCCCCCCCCTCCCCACCCCCCCCCCCCCGCCACCCCAGCAAGCCCGAGACCTAACAGCCCCACCCAAAGCTCGCGTGCCCCCCAACCCCAGACAGCACCCACTTAAACAAACCCAGTGTAAACACATCCGCACGACCCAACAACCTCCCAACCACCAACCCCCAATCAGAACCCCCACTCCGTAAGACCCCACCCCCCATCCCTCCCCCCCCCACAGTCGGCGCCCCTGTCTGCTCCCCAACCGACCGAATGCGCAATGTCTCTCTTCTCTCTCCCTCAAGACAAAGCTATGACAAATTGAATCTCCAAAAGGAAAAAAATTCCTCCAGAAAAGACCACCAAAAACACTGAATTCCTGAATTTGCAAACTGAAATATCGTGAATGGGAATATCAGTACACTCAGGTAATCCTTATTCAAATCCAGTAGGTAGGTCCTATATCATTACTGCTCGGACACCCGCAGGCAATTGAATAACCAAAGACAGCAGGGTACTTGGAGTGAGGTGTGAGTTAAATAAGCTACAAAATGAAGTTAAACCCTAAACATACGGAGCAATTTTTCTTACTTTTAAAACCTATACGTGTTTGCAAAAACAAACAATTAAACTAGCTCCTCACTTTTTTTCACAAAATATAACAAATTTCTTATATTAACAACAATATAAGATAAGCAAATTGTTTAAAATGTAATTGTACCAGAACGTTTTGCCTCCCCACACTTTTTCTTCGCTTCGCTGACACTATTTATGTACCCTGGGATGTACTCTGCATCCTTTTCATCGCTGGTAATATTATCACCCAGGCGGAGGCAGAGCGGACTACATTGAGTTCCACGGGAATTGGCTCACGCAAAATTGACAGTCTGTCAGGTTTCTATCAAACCTGATAGCTACATAAAACTAAACTACAATCAATTAGTTATATAAAATATATTTATTTTTAATGGAGCAAATACAATGTACACATCATATATAATATATAGTATCATACATATTTATACAAAATGACCGAAAATCCTAACACTGGCCCTACATCCCTACAGTATAGGTCCTACCAGTTCCTGACTAAATCTAACTAAGTACTGCTGATATATCTAAAACACTATTTACATTTATGTCAACTGAATGGTCTCATTTCATCCTGTGCAATTAGATGTGTCTGGTAATAAGATGTGTCTGGTAAAATTAGATGTATCTTAACTAGATGGGTCTGGTAATAATATGTGTCTGGTAATAGGATGTGTCTAGTAATTATATGTGTCTGACAATTAGATGTTTCAGACAATTAGATATGTCTGGTAATTAGATGTGTCTGGTAACAAGACGTGTCTGATAATTAGATATGTCTGACAATTAGATATGTCTGGGAGTTAGATGTGTCTGACAATTAGATATGTCTGGTAATAAGATGTGTCTAGTAATTAGATGTGTCTGGTAATTAGTATGTAAACAAATAAGGTGTAACTATTTCACTTGTATCACATGTTGTGTAACAGACGTAATGATGTATCATATGACAGTTTTGACTGATATCAAATACTACTTAGTATTCGTTTCAGGATGACACTACAATACTAACCTTCAATGCATTCTGAATATCGAAAGTATATCTGACAAACATGTTGTCACTCGTCCCTACAAGCTTCCCATTGATGTAAACGGCTGACACAGTGTCAAGTCCCTCGCATACCAATGACACACGTCTCCCAAGCATTTCAGCGGTAACTGAAAAAAAATCTGAACTGTTTAAAATGAATATACATGAACAGCTAATGAAATATGCATTCACTGTGTTAACCATGAAAGTTATTTTGATTTTCTTTTACTTTTACTACTTGTACTTGATTGATGTACAATAGCAAATAAGAGCTCTACACAGACATAAAAATCTTATATTCCTATATATTTTGTGAAAATAAGATCAGGTCCAGTGTGGTAAGCATATTCAAATAGTAAGATTCAATAAATCAAATGTACATGAAAAATTGCCAAACTAGATTTCCCAAGCACTTTTCACAAAATATATAGGAATTTTCAATGCCTCTGTATATCTCCTCTATATAGGAATTTTCAATGCCCCTGTATATCTCCTCTATATAGAAATTTTCAATGCCCCTGTATATCTCCTCTATATAGGAATTTTCAATGCCCCTGTATATCTCCTCTATATAGGAATTTTCAATGCCCCTGTATATCTCCTCTATATAGGAATTTTCAATGCCCCTGTATATCTCCTCTATATAGGAATTTTCAATGCCCCTGTATATCTCCTCTATATAGGAATTTTCAATGCCCCTGTATATCTCCTCTATATAGGAATTTTCAATGCCCGTGTATATCTCCTCTATATAGGAATTTTCAATGCCTGTGTATATCTCCTCTATATAGGAATTTTCAATGCCCGTGTATATCTCCTTTATAAAGGAATTTTCAATGCCCGTGTATATCTCCTTTATATAGGAATTTTCAATGCCCGTGTATATTTCCTCTATATAGGAATTTTCAATGCCTGTGTATATCTCCTCTATATAGGAATTTTCAATGCCTGTGTATATCTCCTTTCTTTTTTATTGTACATGTATATCAATCTAAGTACATGTAGTAAAAAGTGACCAGGGCCTGGCACCATAAAACTGGAGAATTTACTTAAGTCTGAGAATATTCTCACCTTCACCTACTCAGTCAATTAGAGTTAAGGTTTAGTCAAAGCTGAGGAAATTATTTTTCTAAAAGTCAAGTTTTTTAAAGTGCCAAAAATACATGTTTACAAGTGCCAAAATTAGTTGGTGTCAAAATTACCTGATACCCATCAAATGATTACCTTAGGATCCTTCCAGGCTCAAATTTGCCCTAGCCCTATGGTGTGTGTTAACCCATTCACGTCTAAAAACACACGTGGACTGGTCTAAGTCAATGATTTACAGAAGAGTCCATTATTTTTCAAAGGTTGACAAGTTAAGAGTCTCATGGATTTCTTGGGTCAGAAATTTGACCGCACATTTTTCCCACCTGCTACACCCTGACTAGAGTTGGGGGAAATTATTGATTTTTGGGCATCATGATGCATAGATAAAGAGGGCTTGTCTCTCTGATGAACTGCTTCAAATTGATAGACAGCAATCTAAATCCTCCAGTCTGGAAATCTGAAAATTATTTCTACCAATAAAATACAGAACTAAAGAAAATGATCTTTTAATTTGGGATATTTCACTTCCATAGAGGTATGGATCACAGAAATAATTTAGACCACAACTGTGTATGCCTTAAAATCAAAATAGAGAGTTTGCAGTTGCATTTAAACTGACCCATTTCGAAGAATGGTATAGTCCAACTGCAAAATTCAGGGGTGTTTGATTTAACATCCAAATGTTACAGTATATTTGATATGTATAATTAACTTGTTCATTCCTCATTTATGACAATGGACCATACTTTTTATTGATCTGGGTGAGTCTAAATATTACCATGGGGTTGATGAATTTTATATTTGGAATACTTGTAAAGTAAAATGTAAAAGTGAAAACCAAAGATCCAGAAAAAAAATTTGAGAGGAGTTTGACTCCAGGGCTCACCTGCCCACAGCATGCACAGTGGAACCACCCTTGAGAGACCACTCTCATGAAAGAGGACACACTAAAGAAACCACTCAGCTATACATTTAGTCTTTTGAGAGACCACCTGTCTTTAGAGACAACATTTCAGTGGCAGATGGGACAGTCTTTCAAGTGAATTTTACTCAACTTTTGCTAATCTTGAAATGTGATTGGCTGAGTTGGCCAATCCTGAATTCTTATTGGCTGAGTCCGCCACTCCTGAAATCTGATTGGCTGACTTAAATATTATTCCTAAGTTTTAAGCAAGAGCTTGCTGAATGACAGACAGTTTAGGCAAAGTGATATGGATAAACTTTTGTGAAAATAAATGTTCACCCTGTAAACCCTACACTCCATAATAGACTGATCTAAACAATAGAAAAGCACATACCAACTAGACTCTTAGGGCTGAAAGGGCTAACAAGAACAGAAAAAACAAACTGTTAAATTTTCTGGTGTAAGTCCAGTCATCTTCTCCAATCCATTTGTAGACACCATCGTTTTTTCTGTAGTACGGATCTTGAATCAATTTATTCTCCAGCAGAGCTGTATACATTGATCCTGGCACATTCCCAGTTATGTTGTATCCTGTTACAAAGAAAAAAATGAATACTGTACTCAAATGATGATCTGTTCACAGGTATTGGCTCTGTTACCATATTTGACAATATGGAAGCAGAAAATCCATATTGCCCTGGTTGATATTGGTTATCAGTCCTGATACTGATTTTTACCCTGATGTCATTATGAGCTTTGCGTCTCACTTCCTGTCAGACATGACGTCAATGTTAGTTCTGTATAATGTTTACAAACAGCATGGAATAAATAATCAATTGTTGATATAAAACATATGTTCTTTATTTTTCCAAACTTTTTCGTTAAAGTTGTTAATATCTTTAAAAATGTGACAAAAAGATTATAACATGTGTTTTTCCATATCGTCTCAGTATTATCCCTTGACCAATATCAGCCCTTGGGTCTAAAGGTCCTTGGGCTGATATGGAGGTCTCGGGATAATACTGGGTCGATACTAATCTCTGATTACAAGTATAAGTCCCATATCAGAGAAACCAAAGAATAGGTAGTCTTTTTTTTTTTGCAAATAATTTTATTACCCAACAGAGACAGAAAGAAATGTCAGAGGTGGGGCTCTTGTTCTCGTTTGTTTGTTTATTTTTGTTTAACATCCCACTCAAGAATATTTCACTCATATGGAGACATCACCAAATGCTGGTGAAGGGCTTCAAATTATGGCCTATGCTCAGCACTTACGGTCATTGAGCAGTGAGGGTTCTTTAACGTGCCGACACCTACTGTGACACGGGACCTCCAGTTTTTACTGTCTCATCGGAAAGACAGGAAACCAACCTGCCGCTGGGGGGACTCAAACTCACGACCTCACGATCCAGAGTCAAGCGTGCTACCAACTGAGCCAGGCTGGCTCACCAAACTTGTTCTCAAAATTTTTTTTTCAAACCAAAATTACCATTTAATAACACTTCAAGGAATATCTATCATACTACCAACGGTAACTCATGTTCATGCATCTAGGTCTCTGAAGAATTGGATTTTCTTTTATCGATATTTATTAAACTAAATGAGATTTTCTTACGAATTTTACCATGGATCAAGATTTATATGTCATGAATATGTGTTAGTAAGGTACAATGTAATACAGTTTTAACAATATTTGGTACATAAAAATGCAGCCTGATCTTAGTGTGTTATGGTCTCAATATCAACATTTTAGGTATAGCACTAATTACCACTAAACACTACAATGTTCAAATTCAGTTAAAAATATCAACAAAAACAATAACACTAATATATAATTGATTCAATAATTTCAAATGTTAGATATATATCTTGATTACCAAAAAATGTCAACTATGAACACCGACTGGATTTGGAAATATAGTCAGCTGAATTTGCGCATACCCCAGTAGCATACAGTTTTAAGACTACATGTAGCATTGAGTGTCCATATTTCGTGCCCCTTATCACGTTCGCTGCATTTGTAACTTAGTATTAAAATCGAATTTACAAAAAAACATATATTGTAGTTTAACCTCATGGTCATATAGCATGCGTTATACAGCAAGATTTCGCCACGTAAACAGCAGGCACGAGTGTAGAACAGGCACGAATTTAGGACCTTGTACGATATTTAAAGTTGGCCTAATAAAAATGGTGTCACCAAGGTAATGTAAGGACAGTCATGTTTCCAGGTACTTATATATTGTTAAAAATGTATTGCAGGCAGTACATGTACATGTAAATCTGATATAAAATTATGAAGCCGAGGTAATGAAATTTTTTTCAGATAAATTTATGTTGGTAAGTCAAGGTGTACATATACACACAGGAAATTATATATCAAAACATTTTCAATATTTTAATTTTTTTCTTCAGAAATCAGTTACTTTAGAGACCACAGACGACTTTATATATCAAAAAACATTTCAATATTTAATTTTTTTCTTCAGAAATCAGTTACTTTAGAGACCACAGACGACTTTTACAAAAAATAATTTGAAAATAGGTTGATATATGTATGATATTAACCTAGCTAAGTTTTAGGAGATAATGTATAACTAAAGTAGTTCTTTTTTTCAAAATAAATAATAGATATTTTTAGAAATTTCTGACTTGATTGCATTTTAAATCCAACCAAATTGGATACACAGACAGGCAAAATGATTATTTTTCTTTGAATTATTTGTGGATGCTGTTAGCCCCTGAAATATGAGTTGGGCTGGTATATCTTAAATCTAATGACCCCATGTGAAACCTTCAGTATGAACAAATATTAAATTAAAGTTAAAATCTTGAAATAGTTTTTGTTGTATATCATATTATCTGGTCTTGTGGTAGGACAAGACCAGATAATATGATACAGGTGGGGCAAGTAAATTTCACATGCTCGAAGGCAAGTGCAAAAAGATCAATTTGTCAGCCCCTAGTCAAATAACCAGGTGTATCTATTTGCCTGACACAGCATATACGCGAGATAACTTAAAGTTAAACTGAAAGTGAAATTGTAAAAGGCATTATACATCTTTGTATATTGCTTATAATTATTTCTAGGTTATGCACAAACACGTGTTTCTACCAGTACCTCTTTTTACATTTGTCACTCTCCATACTCCATTCAAGTCGACGACAAACGATGCACATGTGAATGAGATCAAACAAGTAACTGCAGAAGTCAACCTGCCGACCGCCATTTTGTAATCATGTGACTATCCTTTTGGTAGCAGGTTGATCCGTCCCCAAAATAATCCTTCCCGAAGTCGTACCTATCGACCAAAGTCGATTCGCCCGAGTCAATCCTGCCCCGTATAATGCAACGCTATACTATCATATTATCTATACGATTTGTTTTATCAATTATTTCTCAATTGTCAAGGTATTAAATTGACGAAATGGTGTTTTTAGAGCAAAATATCTATATTAGGTAGGGTCATACAACTGAAATACGCCAGCATCAAAATATACATACATGTAGGCCCTATACGAGTCGTCGTATTACCTTGTAAACTACATCGTCGGATAGATCAATGTTATTAGCATTGGCGTCGGCAGCAAATTGAAAGTGCGGGTGGGGGGCTAAACCAACTTAAAACACACACGGCAGAAACGTCTGGGGGCAATTAAAGCCCCAATTTTCAACACCTATGTCTATCTTTGCAAAAAAGTGGGGGTCGGCTATCCCCCCCCCTAGCCCCGGTTCCGACGCCTATGATTAGAACAACAATATGTACTTTATTCAGATAACGCACAAAATAGGGGAGAAATGTAAAAAATAAAATACACCTGCAGGTATAATCTGAGTCAACGTATTACTCTGAAAGTTACATGCTTGAGTATACATTGGAAATGTAATCTTATCCAGATCGAATTGATATGCAGAATAAACTACGCATGCATTAACCCGAAATTTTGCACAAATTTAAAAAATAAATAGCAATATTTTGCGATATTTATTGAACTGATTTTTTTTTTCGATGTATACCGAATTTTCACGGGTGCATCCTGCATAACCCTGCGTAAAAGAACAAGCCTTTTATGATACACAAATATATATGGATTATGGTTATCCTTAGAGATATTGCAGTATAACGGTATATATACTGGTAAATTCACGGCATAGGCGTCGGAAGCAAATTGAAAGTAGGGGGGCTAAACTAACTTAAAACACACACACGCCATAAGTGGGGTAGTCATCACGCAACTCCACAAAACTCGTCAACACGCGATCATGAGAGAAGACGAGATCGAAGACGTGTTTAAGAGCATGATCGAAGAGTTTGATGGATTATTCCCTCGATAAAAAACCGTTCAGGCGGGGGGTCCGGGTGGGTCATCGACGACGCCCAAATGATCTATTTGAATATTGGGGGGGCTAAACCAACTTCAACGTTCTCGGGTGGACGGAGAAGAACGGGTTCTTCCCTTAAAACACACACACGTCAGAAACGTCTTGGGGGCTAAGCCCCAATTTTCAACACCTATGCCTATCTTCAAGGTCAGCCAAAAAAGTGAGTTTCGGGGCGCCCGCGCACAACAAGTGCAACAGGTTATTGAGAAGGGCAAATCACATCCCCGTCGTCTTTCACAACCTACGAAGGATACGATTCTCATCTGATATTAGGGGGGGGGCACAGCCCCCCCCCCCGAGCCCCCCGGCTCCGACGCCTATGCACGGTATTAGCATTGCAAACCTATTACTACAATATTTATTCATACTCATTTGTACTTGCATTTGTCTATAAAGAGTTCAAAATAAATATCTTAAATTCTAAATCCTTATTCTTGTTTTGGGTAGAAATATATCATTTAGGAAACCAGCGATTATGTATATAGGCCTATATTCAGCTAACGGTGGCCGGATCGACTTCGGTGATTGTGGCCAGACTGACTTGGGGACGGGTATTACTGGGGACGGATTTACTTGGGGACGGGTAGTACTGGGGATGGATTGACCAGAAATCATTTTTGTCGGGTTATCAAGGATTGCTGGACGTTTCGTACCCAAGACGAATCGTACCCTGTGGATTTGGGGTACGAAACTGCTGGTCAAATCGTACCCTTTATATATCGTACCCTGATGTATATGGAATAAATTTTGAGTTTGAGTTTAAAAGCAAGTCAAATTAGCAGCGAAGATGACAAATACCAACCAAAATTTCTCACAATATAAACTACTGTAGCCGTTTTAGCTCTAGAACTGACACAATATGTATTTGGGGAAAACAGAAGTAATAATAAAAGGGTCAACCGACATGACCCTAATGATGATGATAATAATGTATGGATTATTTAAGGGTCTTGCCAGTCATTAGTTACTAACTAAGAAGCGGCAAGGTGTGAATTTTTCTTTTGTTTACACGGATCTGTGTGACAGATGGAAGTAGATCAACCTATTCGGCTATTGACAAAAGAATTGTCCACTGTCTGTGCATGTGTCTATGTGCTTCTGATTTTAGTTTTCATTCCAAAATAAATATAGATTAATTAATTTTTATCAGTTCTAAATATTCCCTCGTAAAGCGAGTCTGTTTTGAAAGTAATTTTGTTTAATTATATGAGCTGAATAAATACTACTTGAAGTATGTCACCAAAAATAAATTTCACTATATATACTCTGTGTGTATTCATTTTTTGTTCAATATTTTTCTTTTCTCAATTTTAATGAAATATGATTCACATAAATTTGAGGCAATGCGTTTATCTTTTCTGAGGAAAAACATTATTCTTTTTATGGCAACATAATTATTCTATTTAAATTACAAAAATTATGAGTGGACCTGTGACATAATACATAAACAGGAGTGGACTTGTGACATAATACATAAACATGAGTGGACCTGTGACATAATACATAAACATGAGTGGACCTATGACATAATACATAAACATGAGTGGACCTGTGACATAATACATAAACATGAGTGGACCTGTGACATAATACATAAACATGACAACCCCGTCTCCAAGACCGGCGAGGAGTTGCTGCAGGACACGATGAGTGGACCTGTGACATAATACATAAACATGAGTGGACCTGTGACATAATACATAAACATGAGTGGACCTGTGACATAATACATAAACATGAGTGGACCTGTGACATAATACATAAACATGAGTGGACCTGTGACATAATACATAAACATGAGTGGACCTGTGACATAATACATAAACATGAGTGGACCTGTGATATAATACATAAACATGAGTGGACCTATGACATAATATATAAATATATACAAACTTTTAATAAGGACACACATAACGGGTGAATAATTGCAGAAAAAGAATAAATAGGGCCTATAGCCGAAATACAAAATCTGTCTTTTACATATACTTTTTTCCCAGTAGAACTAATAATAATTTCTGACTCCTATTATCATTTTAACCCTATTAATATAACGAATATTCTTGTTGGAATATGCTTTGATAAATATAAATAAATAATATGAATAAATGAAATATTACCAGGTACCGAAATGGCTATTTCCAGATGCCGATTTAACCACACTAAGTACATTAAAAAGTACACACGAAATCGCGATTTGGCATGTTATTAAACTCAAACTGAAATATACATCAGGGTACGAAACGTCCAGGACAGATCGTATCCCGGATATACAGCGTGCGGTTTGACCTGACGTTTCTACCCAAAATCCACAAGGTACGATTTGTCTTGGTTTATATACGATTCGTCTTGGGTATGAAACGTCATCGTTAGGTAAGGTGTACATGGGGTCCTTAGGTAATCCACATTCGACTCAGGACAAACGACACAGCTTCACAATGGATGACTTTATTATGAACAGAACCAGAAGAAACATATAACAGATAAAACCAAATACGGACATGCAAGTCCGGATACATAAAACCAAATACGAATTACCTGTATGTTGTTTGCACCTGCATACTGCCCTCAAATGAAAATGTAGTTAAACACACTGTTTAGCAATAAAGTCTTTGTCTATCAAAATTTGTAAATGAACATACACAAACTTCTATACATTCTATTTGCATAGGATGAAATAAGCACCTTGTTATAATTATATTCGTGTAATGTACGATGGGGATTATTCTGCCCCTGAACACTAACACTTACAAAGTACATAATCTCAAGAGGTAGACTGCCTCCGAGTCACAGGAAATAAGGGGATTATTCTGCCCCTAAACATTAACAATCATAAAGTATATGATCCACAATTTCCTTGTTTTTGTTTGTTTTACTTTTTGTTTTTTTTTGAATGTATCATTATTGAATCACATAAGCACATAATCCTCAAATCTTTTAGGTATGCGGGTCGGTCTCGTCGGTCTTGTAGTATTTATTTGGTGGGACAGTAGGTAGGGTGTGTTGATGGTTATTATTGTTAGGAACTTCATCGGTTAAATTGGGGCTGAGTCACCTCCTCGAGTTGAAGAGCAAGTATCTTCATTTGGAGACACAAGTAATTCAGGGATAATTGGAGTGACTGGGGGTAACAGGGTTGGGTTGTATGACTATTTGTGAATCTGTATTTTCCAAATCGCTGTCATCTGATTCTTGTGAATTATGGTCAAACGGTTCCTTGGTAGCAACATTAGATTGGACCTTGTAACATTCAGAGAGTTTAACACGATAAGAAGTCTTTCTGAGCTGTGAGCCAATAAATTTGCGGATGTTGCACCAGTCACCATCACGAGATACAACGAGGTATCTGTCCCTTGCTTTATGCTTGTTGCCATCGCAGTAAAGATAAACAAGATCCCCAATGTCAATTTTAGGTGATGGGGGAAGGTGTGTGCCCTTGGGGCTTTAGACCGTTGGCTGTGTATGTGGTTTTCCCATCCGGTCGTTGTTTTGCTGTAGGATGATGTTCTGATCTTCAAATGGGATTCGTCTTGGGTATGAAAAGCTAATGCTGTTTGGGCCTGTTGGTACGCCTTAGTTAGTTCGTCATGGGTACGAAACGTCTTGACGGTCAATCTAAAACCAGGTTTTGATATGAACAACGGATTTGAAGTACATTAGTGTGCACAAAGTTGTTTATTGAATGGATAATGATGAATAATAATGATTAGACTATAACAACAGCAATCATCGTCGTTATCATTGTCATCATCATCATCATCATCATCATCTTCTTCTTCTTCTTCTTCTTCTTCTTCTTCTTCTTCTTCAAGTTTGAGAAACGCAAAATCAATTAAGTTGTATTTTGAAACAGTAGTTATAGGCAGCTCCATGGGAGGCAGTTTCAAATCTGTCCCCTAGGGGACGCCACCAGTGGTATTATTGATGACGTCATCAGAATCCTGGCTTTTGATTGGTTGCACGTTGGAGGCGTGTCTATGACCAGAAGTGGAAGGTTGTGGGGCGGCCATCTGGATAACGAGGCAATGAGAGCCTTCGTTACCAGAAGTCGGGGTCACGAGAGAACACGTGAGTTCACGAGAGGTCAGTGTCTAAAGATAGAAGTTGGGTTTTTCCAGTTTTGGACTGAGAGGGAATTTGTTTTTGGGTTTCTTCCAGGTTTGAGACTTGGAGTGAAATCAGTAGTAGGTGTCGCTACAGTCGACGAGAGTTAACGTGAGTTAACGAGAGTTGCCAATCCTGTATCATGTTCGGAATCCCGAGAAGCGGTAGTCCGAGCTCGTATCCGTAAGTCAAGGTTGAACATGTTATCATTGTACTAAGACTAGAGTTTATGAGTATGTACAATGGGGTATCACTGTGTATAGACTCTAGGATTGGATCAAAGGGAGATCACTGTGTATAGACTATAGGCGGAACAAAGGAAGATCACTCTGCATAGACTATAGGGCTGGAACAAAGGAGATGTTTCTCTATATGGACTGTAAACACTAAACCAGAGAGGGAGGGTGGGTAGTGAACTCGGAAGTATAGGATAGGTAACCATCTTGGATATGGAAACATGGGATATCTAGTTTCATAGATAGACAGGGAATTCCGGCTAATGAGGGATACTTCATTATACCGGAGAAGAGAGACTGACTAATCCCACGACAGGAGAGATACATAGAACATGATAGTGTGTAACGTACTCAAAGTTTGCAATTGATCAAGTGTTTACCGTTCTCATGTTTTGAAAGTTTGCAAAGTGATCAAGTGTGTACCGTTCTCATGTTTCAAAGTTGCAAGGTGTTCTAGCGTTCTAAGTTATGGAAATCTTGTTAAACATTATGAAGTCCCCCTCTCAGAGATATTAGATAGTATTCTGGATCAAGGCCACAGACAGTGACTCCGTATTACGCTCATTTGATATACCTACAACGGATACCGATTTCGAGCTGCCACATTTATATTCGATACCTAAACTTCATAAAACCCCATATAAGCAAAGATACATAGCAGGATCAAGCAAATGTTCTACCAAACCTTTATCTTTACTCCTTACCAAGATATTGACAGCCGTTAAGGAGAAACTTCAACAATACTGTATTCCAGAAGCGGTGTAAATCAGATGTGGATACTAAAAAATTCTAAACAGCTTTTAGAAAAATTGAAGGCACACAATTTTTCTCGAATTCACAGTATCAAAACTTATGACTTCTCTACTCTTTACACTACTCTTCCTCATGAAAAATTAAAAGAAAGACTTTTCAGCATCATAGACAACTGCTTTTTCACTAAAGGTGGTACCCGAAAATTTAAATATCTAGTGATTGGCTATCAGGATACTTATTTTGTCAAACACCACTCTGATTCTACACATAAATATACTGAAGTTGATATAAAAAACATGCTGGAATTTCTAATAGACAATATATTTGTAATGTTCGGAGACGTGGTCTTTCAACAAACTGTCGGCATTCCTATGGGAACCAATTGTGCTCCTATATTGGCCGACCTGTTCCTTTATTCATACTAAGCAGACTTCATTCAGAAACTGCTGAATCAAAAGAAGAAAAAGCTAGCGGTGTCTTTTAATTTGACATTTAGATATATCGACGACGTTTTGTCAATTAATAATGACAATTTTCATACATATGTCAATGCGATATATCCCAGCGAACTAGAAATTAAAGATACAACAGAATCGAGCACACACGCTTCATACTTAGACATTTTACTTAACATAAACACAGACGGGAAATTAGCTACGAAGCTATACGATAAACGCGACGATTTCGGATTTCCCATCGTAAATTTTCCACATTTAAGTAGTAATATACCTCAGTCACCTGCATATGGAGTTTATATTTCACAAATGATCCGATATGCCAGGGCGTGCACAACATATGAAGATTTCATATACAGAGGTAAACTACTCACTGAAAAATTATTTACACAGGGATATCGAAAACCGCGTTTAATGTCAACGTTCCGCAAGTTTTACGGTCGGTATAATAGTCTTCTTTGCGACTACTCTGTTTCACTAAGTGAAATGTTGAGTTGCCTTTTCGTTGGCGGTTGTTGAGACGTCTGTACCAATTGTGACGAGGATACACTCCTCACGTGTTTCACTGGACTTGACTGTGGACTCACGGCGGGTGTGACCGGTTGACAGGGGATGCTTACTTCTCCATGGCACCTGATCCCACCTCTTGGTTTCCAGAGGTCCGTGTTTGTCCATTTTTTATCGGAATTGTATCTATGTCCTGGACATTCTATTGATTTACACTTTGGTATCTGAGGTTTTTATATTTCACCAATCATGCTTTTCACCGACCTTGACCTCATTACCAAAGTTGACCTTTTTACCGAATTTCACCCGTCCATCGAACTAGAAAGGTTTCCACGGAACATTTCCGATGGGTGTGGCATGCCAGCAGAGGACGACGACTCCTTCCGGACACCTGGTCTTATCCCTTTTGGGTTTCGTAATTGTTCTTCATGTTGAAACCATTTGCACATCTAATTCGTTGTGTTATAATGGACTTGAGTTTTGATCATTGATTGGTACATCTTTAAAACTTACAACTTAATTATGCTATCAGGGGAATACCCCACCATCTAATCAACGATCATTCACTCTAGACCTCAAAACCGTTAGCATTACACCTCTCGTCAACTCATGTAAACTCTCGCCGACTGTGGCGACACCTACTACTGATTTCACTCTCACTCTCAGTCTCAAACATGGAAAAACCCAAAGTTTTTTAAAAATAGATTCACTCTCAGTCCAAAACTGGAAAAACGCAACTTCTAGTTTTAGCCGCTATTCTCTCGTGAACTCACATGACTTCTCCGACCCCGACCTGTTGTAACAAAGGTTCTCATTGGCTTGTTATCAAAGATGACCGCTTCCACAACCTTCCACTTCCAGCCATAGACATGCCTCCAAACTCAATGATTTGCTCTTTCTCCTTACTGCCATGACATCTAAGTATGAAGCGTGCGTGCTTGAATCTGTTGTATCTTTAATATCTAGCTCTCTCGGATAGACATATATATGAAAATTGTCATTATTAATTGACTAAACGTCGCCGATATATCTAAATGTCAAATTAAAGGATATCGCTAGCGCTTTTCTTTTGATTCAGTAGTTTCTGAATGAAGTCTGCTTTCTATGAATAAAGGAACATGTCGGCCAATAAAGGGACACAGTTGGTTCTCATAGGAATGCCGGCATGTTGTTGAAAGACCACGTCTCCGAACATTACAAATATATTGTCTATTAGACATTCAAGCATGTTTTTTAATATCAACCGCAATGTATTTATGTGTAGAATCAGAGTGACATTGGACAAATTAAGTATCATAATAACTAATCACTAGATATTTAAATTAAAAGTTGCTCAGAACTTTTAAGTATCCACATCTGATTTACACCGCTTCTGGAATAAGCAATTGTACAGTATTGTTGAAGTTTCTCCTTAACGACTGTCATGCAGTATCTTAGTAAGGAGTAAAGATACAGGTTTGGTAGAACATTTCCTGGATCATGCTACGTATCTCTGCTTATATGGGATTCTATGAAGTTTAGGTATCCAGTATGAATATGGTAGCTCAAAATCAGTATCGGTTGTAGTTATATCAAAAGAGCGTAATATGGACATGTGATTTTGAAGGATCTTGTCCTTTCAAAGTGAGCTACGTGTGTATGAGCGGCCGTAATACATTGGTTTTACTTTTCATTGATCTATATGTATTATGTATTATAAGTACATATATGTTGTTATAAGATAAACAATACTTTAAGTCATATAACATTCGGCGTTAACAATAGTCGGTCCATATATCTTTGGCACTGATTGATACTTGACACAAAATATAAATATAAAATCTAACTATTTTCCCGAATGCTGTCTGAACTCCTGTTCCTAATACTATTATGATCTCGGTATTGTTTGATAAAAAATTTGTATCTGTGACTCATTGGATACGTCCAGTCTTGATTTGTTATAGTTCTATTGTTTAAAGCTGAAACGAGATTGATGTTTAGCGTTGGGCCTTAAGCAGCAAAAACTAGAGTAATAACAATGAAGCACTTTATTTCTGTAGTATTTGTGAAAATAAGAAAGTAAAACGTGTATATGCAATTTCATAGCCCCTTCCCGGATTGTCTCCTTCATCATTAAAATCTAGCCGCCACCATATCACTGACAGTTTATTATCACGGAATCTACATTATCATTTAAATTAGGATTTAACACCTTTTACCTCTATCTCTAAGGCCGAGTTTAAATGTTCAGAATTCTACTCACCGATATTGAAACATTCATTTTTGTGACCGCGTAGATGAGAGAGAGAGAGAGAGAGAGAGAGAGAGAGAGAGAGAGAGAGAGAGAGAGAGAGAGAGAGAGAGAGAGAGAGAGAGAGAGGTGAATCAAATCAAATTGACAGTATTTAATGCCAAACTGAACATTTTTAATTCATATTCTGGCAGCTACTTTAAAATGCTGGACGAGAGATCCCGGTTACGAAATACCCGGGAAGAGACCATGGGGCACCCATATATAAACTGACAAACCTTTCCACAAATTTATGGTTTATGTAGGTTCCAGTGTAACTCGGGTCCCCAGGATGACTAGAGTTGAAAGACTTCACAATTCAATGCAGTGTTTTGACCACTGATCCACGTTAACCCAAGTTATCAGGTGGTCTTTGTACAAAAAGTCGTAAGTGCTAAATCATGTCTTATTTATCATGGAACTGGTCTTTAAGACCCGTCCAGACTCAGTCGGTAGCGCGCTTGACTCTGGACCGTGAGTTTCAGTCCCGCCGGCGATAGGTTGGTTTTCCTGTCTTTCGAATTAGACAGTAAAACTCAGTCCCGTGTCACAGTAGGTGTCGGCACGTTAAAAACCTTCACTGCTCAATGGCCGTAAGAGCCCAGCATATGCCAAAATTTGAAGCCTTTCACCGGCATTTGGTGACTTCTCTATTTGAGTGAAATATTCTTGAGTGGGACGTTAAACAAACAAATAATCATGATCGATAGGACTAAAAGTTAGGATTTAGGACTTTTTCGTAAAACGGGCCTCAGAAAGATGAAAATGAACTTAGTAGGGGAAGATTTATCAAACAAGAAGTATAAAACAGTCGACTGCTGATCAGGCAAGTAATTTTTTTACATGATAACAATATAAATGTGATGATCAGTTCTGTATTTCACATAAAGATATAAGAAAAATACTTTAGATAAAATACGTGTTTTATACATGTCTTAAATTTGTATAAACTACATGCATTTATATTGACACATGTGCTTGGAATAAATATATATAGCTGATGAGATTTTGATTTACATTTCTTTCAAACATATATTTGCAGTAGTTCAATTTTTAGTACAAATCATATGTAAAGAAAACTGCATTCATTCATCTATCTATGAATGCACTCTTCCATTTTTCTAATTCACCAATTCATTTATCTATTCATCAATTCACTCATCAATGCATCTGATCTCCTATCAATTCATCCAGGCATCCATTTAACCACATACCAAGTATAACCACATATCAAGTCATTCTTCACTTCACCAATCCATCCATCCATCCATCCGTCCATCCATCCATCCATCCATCCATCCGTCTATCACTCCATCCATTCGTCCCTCCGTCAATCCATCCACATTATATCAACTCATAAACACATAACACATAAACAATCTAATCCATCTTGAAATATTCGCCCATTTCAACTCGATTTCTACCCAAATTATGATACTTAATAAAAATGATAATAATTGATAATAATCATCATCGTCTTCATCATCATCATCATCATCATCGTCGTCGTCGTCATCATCATCATCATCATTTTTAAATATTGAGGATTAAATATAGACCCGACGGATAATTCACAGGTATTTTCATCTTTCTTCCTCGTCAAATCTTTGTCGATGAACACACATAAAACAAACATCATTTTACAAACATACAAGAATTGAAAATAATATAAGATTCAATTAAATATTTCTTATAATACCCCCATGTTTGTATAACAGCACTTGAGAAATCGGTGGACAGAAACAGCACTTAAACGACCATGGTCAAATGATCCAATCTTAACATTTCAATTCGTGCTATTTGTGTATGGTAATCGTTCAAGCTGTATTCATAATCAACGTTATCCATTTTTGTGTTACGTTTATCAGTTTTCTGTTCGACGTCATCGTCATTTTCATCGTCATCTTCATCGTAATCCCCTTCATCCGAAAAGTCATAATCATCATCGATATAATCATTATTATTATTGTCGTCGTCATAATCATCGCCGTCTTCCATAGCAACAATGGTGACGTTCTTGTCGATGTGCTCTTTGTGATTTTTGCTGAATATATAAGATACATGTTATAATAATATATGATATGTTATGATAAGATATTATATATTATAATAAGATAAATATGTTATAATAAGATATAATAGATCAAAATAAGATATAATATATCATAATAAGATATAATATATCATAATAAGATAAATATGGTATAATAAGATATAATATATTATAATAAGAAATAATATATTTTAATAAGATGTAAAATATTATATGATAAATATGGTATAATAAGATGTAATATATTATAATAAGAAACAATATATTATAATAAGATATAATATATTATAATAAGATAAATATGTTATAATAAGATATAATGTTATACTAAGATGTAAAATGTTATAATAAGATACAATATGCTATAATAAGATATATGTTGAAACCCAGTATAGAATCGTTGAACTAATTACAACATAGATTATGTATAAAAAGGTTATACAAAATACTTTCTGTTTTAGAACAGTTATGGTGCTGCGACTTAAATTTTAATTAATGAGCATATCAATTAAAAGAATAACCAAATAGCAATATGTATATTGCTCCTCCCATAAACCCGGTACCCGGAATTTCAGTAACATTGGTTGTTGGAACTGGACCAGAAAAAGATTGGATACAAAAAATGTGAAAATAAAATAATTTGGGCGGCAAAATTTTGGATGGGAAGGCAGGCAACATCAAACAATCAAAATTTTATTTTAGGCCGAATAATTAGGTCAGATACCGCCATTTAAATTTTATACTTCTCAAAAGGTAATATATTCATTTTACAGATGGTACTTTGAAAGAAGTTTGACATACATTTAGATTTATTATTTGGCCTTGTATGATACCACTTTCTCTTTTGGAAAATAACATTTTATATGTTAAATTCGCTCAACTAATGCCGTCTTATTCACAGTATTGATCGTCTTGTGCATTTGTTTAGTAGGCATCTATTGCAAAAAATATAATTTTGGTACGCTTAATAATTTTTATAATCTTATATAACATATTCCTTGACTTTCATGCGTTTCAATTATTCTCACAAAATATATAAAATATCAGCGATTTATTAAACACTATCGGAACTTCTTGTATACACACATTTTAGCAAGTTTAAACTTCAACCCCATAACCCCTCTTCAGACCCACCATGGAAGACTGAACGGAGAATACATGTAGGTAACGGTGTCACTGTCGACAGTTATTACTATTTTGCATCTTTGACCATGATAAGTTATTATCACAGAATCATAGCAATCTTACAATTCTTAATTTAAATGCACAAAAAGAGGATTTTAAATAATCTTTGGATCCGGTACAATGGATGAGTAATGAGGATTATGACAAGAGGCTACATGATAAGCATGTATGTATATCTGCGCCAACTATAAAGCGAAAGAGATATGATTTGAACAACGCCCATGCAAGTGGCCAAACTGCAATAAGTTATGTTCAAAAAAATGTATTGAGTTGAATATATTTACCTTAGTTTCATCAGCGCCAGCAATATAAGTACAGCAATCACAGATACAATTATTGAGCCAGCTAGAAGCAGATAATCTGAAAGATAGTTTGGTCAAATTAGTATACAGAGAGAGAGAGAGAGAGAGAGAGAGAGAGAGAGAGAGAGAGAGAGAGAGAGAGAGAGAGAGAGAGAGGGGGGGACCTGTTAAACGTCTTAATCTATATACAGTATACAGAATTGAACATTAAATTCTAATATGTTAATGCATTAATTTAGTATTTTTTCCAAGATTAAATCCGTGCGTAGTACGGTCTAAACAACAGAAATAATCGTTACATTATTACTAAAGGTGAAATGACTAAAACTATATACAACAACAAGAAACTTTTACCTTCTTTATGAGAAATCGTGACGAATTCTTCCATAAATAGTTCACAAGTAGATGCACTGTTGTCCACCGTAGCTGTAAAGAATACAAGAATGCTTTATTTTTATTTACTTTACACAATATATAAGAACATCTGAGAGTACAGATCTGGTGAACAAACACGGACCTCTGGAAATTCAGAGGTGGGATGAGGTAACAAAGCATCCCTGCTGAGCGGTTACACCCGCCGTGAATCTACGGTCAATTTAAAAGTTTGTTTAATGGTTGTTCATCTTAACAAACTTAGACAAAGAGATCGATAAAAATGAATTATACACATGGATTCTTGACTTGTTTACTTGTTTACCCACACTAAACAATTTTCCAATTATATGATGGCAGTCAGGCAGTCAGTTTTTTGTGATGGAGGAGAGAACAATATACCCGGGAAAAGGCCACCGACATTCCTCAAGTAAACTGGCAAACTTTCTTACAAATATCCCTTGTCGTGGCTCGAACCTGCGTCGATTAGATGTGAGAAAATTCATGGTTCATGGCAAACTGCGAATGCTTTAACCTTTCGACCACGGAAGATCCCAGACACTTAGATAAAGTATAAATAACAAAGAAAAATACAGTGATATTGGTTGATGTAGAAACAATGGACAAAGTCAGACCGCTTGATTTGTTTATTTGTTTAAATTTTGTATTTCAGTACATTCAATTTGGTGGTGATCTTATATTGGTGGAGTTGATACCACGCTTACAATGTGCCCGTTAAGAGACCAATGCCACTCCTCAGGTAAACAGGCAAACTCTCAAGCTCACTGCTTCCGGGATCTGATCTGCCAAATCACGTGTTGGTAGTCGTAGGTTTGGACCTAAGACCAAGTCTCAGACTTGGGACCTCTCGTGACCTAGATATCTTAGGTGAGAGGTTTTGAGGTGTTTATATACAAGTAAATCAAACGTTATTTAATGTCTGTTTATTCATTCCATGCGCTGTATTTATTACCAAATATGCAGGCAAACTTACTGTAGGATTTCAAAAGTCAATGAAAAACAATTAAATTTAAATAATTTCAGAATGTTTTTACACTGCTGTCACGTAAAGTCGTACAGTCGACAAATTAAAAACAAACACCCAAAACACCTTTAATAAATGTTTATTGGGATATCATAGAATTTATGGAGACACATGTTCCAATGACAGGGAGACTTGATAAATATAAGAAAGACATCTTCAATCACTTTTTTTCAGTATGGTGAACCCCGGGGATAATGAGAGAATGTATTATATTTTACTTGACATTGTACCAGCTTCAGTGTTTCAGCAGGGTGGGTTGCTCTGACCTAATTGTTTCATGATCTGCCCCAACTTTTCGTCGCCCCTCCTTGTGGAAAAAAGTTTTTATACGTTTATTTGACTTTATTATGGACGTAATAAAATTGTTCGTTTTTACAGATGCAAAAATATTTTTGCGCTTTTCTGAGAAAATCCCATCCCTAATATAGATGGAAAACCCCATTCCTACTATAGATTGAAAACTCTACCCCTACGTTAGATGGAAAACCTCACCACTACTTTGGATGGAAAACCCCACCCTACTTTATATGCAAAACCCCACCCATACTATAGATGGAAAACCCCACCCTTCTATAGATGCAAAACACCACCCCTACTACGGAAAGAAAACTGCTTTATGTTATATTCTGCATCACTTACCTTTTTCACATATGTAATAGCGTGTATCTGAACACTTTGTAAGAGTAATCACTGCACGTTGCCCTCCATTTGTCACATTGAGTGTCTTACAAAGCCCCGGCGTATCATCACCTGTAAAGGTAAAATACAAAACTGCTGAGGCAGTCGAGCGTATCGGATCAATTTCCAATTCTTAGATATATGTTATCTAGATCAGTTATTCAGTGAACCGTGACGTAATGTTTCGAGGCTAACAAACAATTGAAAATGACTTCCTGTCATCAAATTTAATAATGGGTACTTTGAACATAAACATAAAGGAAAGGCGATTTTACAGTAACTGACAGATGATAATTAACATACTACTGCTGTAACTTCTACTGTTGTGATACTAAGTACAGCACACACACGCACACACACACACACACACTGCTTTATATATATATATGACACTATGGTACTAATGACACAAACTCAACGAATAAGCACTTTGATATAAAAATAATCAACTGGTACCGAAATGCCACCTCCCGCATATCATATTTGTTTCGATGATGAAAATTGAAGAAATACAAAACATCAAATTTTAAAGTTTATTTAAAGGGGACTTTGCTGTGTTTATCAATACAAATTATTTAATTCTTTTCTATTTTTACTACTTGAACTTGATATACAATAACAAATAAGAGCTTTTAACAGGCATCCAAAATCTTATATCCCTTATATTTCTATATATTTGGGGAAAGTAACGTGTGGTCCAGTGTAGTATTCATATACAAATAGTAAGGTTGAATAACTCATTTTTCAACTTAAGAATTGCCAAACTTTCTCGAGGAATATAAAAAATCTCAGATACCAAGTATAACTTTTTAGGATGTCCAGGATACAGGTAAAGACTTAAGAAATATTAAAAATAATCTGAGACAATTTTCTATTTTTTGATTAAGCAATGTTAATTTCAAATATAATTGAGATGAGAATAAAAAATATGTATGTATATATAATATATCTGGTTTGAAATAATTTTTTTTTCACCACAGGGTCGATGGCATATAAATGGTAGCCGAATCTAATCTAAAGGAATGATTCTACGACATATTTAGATCAAGATTACCCAAGTATTATACATGAAGACAGAATATTTTCAATTTGTATTACAGATGAGATTGATCATTTTGCTAATTTTTAAATACGCGTACAATGGCGCCAGTACAGATACGCGTACAATGGCGCCAGTACAGATACGTGTACAATGGCGCCAGTACAGATACGCCTACAATGGCGCCAGTACAGTTACGCGTACAATGATGCCAGTACACGGGGCCAGTACAGATACGCATACAATGGCGCTAGTACAGATACGTGTACAATGGCACCAGTACAGATACGCGTACAATGGCGCCAGTACAGATACGCGTACAATGACGCCAGCACAGATAAGAAATCTACTAGCCCTTC